>JAZKLR010000297.1:0-600000 GCA_037103525.1 Ganaspis brasiliensis
CTATTTATCTTTAAAACTTTCGGATTTATGACCTTCTAAAGTCAGATTTCAGCCAAAAATCTCTTTAAAAAAGTTTTCATTTTAGTTTTTGAAAAATAAAAAGTTTTCTATGCATCTAACGCATATATACTACTCAAAGTAAATTAAAATAGACTAAATTCTGAGTAAATCTGTGGTTAAACCATTATTCTATCTTTAATACGATCGGAGTTATGATTTTTTCAAAATACCCTTTTCATGAACTTTTTTTAAAATCAATTTTTTTGTAATTTTTTCGTTTTGCAGGGTGCTAATTGTAAAAATGCTCCTATCATAATGTTTTATCGTATATTTTAAAGAAATAAAAGTCCAATTTAATATTTAGGAACAAATAACTTTTAACCCTCCGTCTGACACCTATTCTGTACCCTTCGGACCGACACCTGGGTCTGGCTGGACCCCTGTACATTTATGTTCATTTGTATGCAAAAATATTTTCATTAAATTTAAACTACTTAAAATTTTACTATTTTTATTCACTAACTGACTTCTTGCTTGTTTAATTAATCAAATTTAACATAAAAACTACGATTTTAAGTGATATTTTAGTTACTGATTCACTGAATGGATAAGCAAAAAATTAATCAAATTCCAATTTATTCAGATTTAGAAAGTGATGAAGATATTCAAACTCATATTTTTAGCAAGAAAGTATATATTTTTAATTTCATATCTTTATCAGTGGTTTTGACATAAACTGAACTATATTGACAGGTAAACATAACCTGTTTGGTGACACAAAACCCACAAAACTGACCATAAAGATCGTCATATTGTATAAACACAAGTAAATATTATTTCGAACAACAGCTAAAATTAAAGATTTTAACATTAATCAATTGAAATAATAAATGCAATAAATAATAAACCCTTTAAATAATTCATAAAAATCAAATATTTAATAATTAGAACCATAAAATGTTTTAATTTTATTATTGTACAAAATAACATTTACCTGTGTTTATATGAGAATTTTCAAAAAACTATTAAGTCAAAATCATAATGACTCAATTTAAAAAACATCGAAAAAGTAAAAAAGGCCGTTTGCATGATTAAATTGTATCAAATTCTGAACGTTTTCTAGCATATGAGGCATTTTACGTGTAATGTCCCAAGCTCAAAATTAATTTCTTTCAAAAAAATTGAAACTTAGGAAATTTATTGTCCTATCTAGTAGTAATAAAACCCAAAAAAAATTTTTTACTTTTTTGAAAAATTGAAGGGGGTAGAGGGGGGTCAATTTTGTCAAGTTTACTTAATACCGTCTTCTTACTTAATTTTCTCTGTCTTGGCGGGTAATGAAAAAAATTTCTTCAAATATGATTTTTAAAGGTTTTTTAATGCTCTTTTCATTGGTAAATTTTATTTTTTAATATTTCAAAAATTTGACCCTAATTTTGTATAATTAATATTTAATTTGCTATTTTCACCAAAATCGATCCGTTTAATTTTAAAATAAAGTATTGCAAACGAAAGCTGAGGTTTTTTCCTATCGATATAGAAATTTTTGGAATGCCCTTTTTTTTTGTTTTTAAGATATTAATCCTCAAAGAGCGGATTGAGGCGCGCGGCGCCCAACGACGCGGTCGCCTTGCATCAGGCAGCGTCAGCTACTCACTCTTACCAAAAGCACTATTTTTGGACAAAAATCTGCTGACAACTCAAAAATGATCCGATTTTAACTTTCTTTTTTTTAAAATACTCGAGAATGTTTGTCCTACAACTCTCAACTGCTAAAAAAATAAGATTTTTTTATTAACTGAAATAAATGTTAATAACATTTAAAAATTGAAAAAAATTATTTTTAAAAAAGTGACTTCAAGGTATCCTTTGATGTCAGAAACTTTATATACTTATATAAATACACACAAAACTTATCAAAAGTATTTTTAAATTGTTCCTAGTTAATAATGCCCCAATCAACAATTTTCAAATTGATTAAACAATCTTAGTTAACAAATTAATAACTTTAAAAATATTCATTTTTTAGATTCCGTTTCTTTTGTGAAATTATTAAATTACTATTTACTTTACTTACGTTTCGTGTCTTTTGTAAAATTAATAACTATTGGCCTAGAATAATGAAAGAGTTAAAGAACGTTCACAAACATTTTTTGAATTGTTTAAACAATCTTAGTTAACAAATTAATAACTTTGAAAGTTTTCCTTCCTTAGATTCCGTTTCTTTTGTGAAATTAATTAATTACTATTGGCCGAGTATTGTATAGCAGTTTAGGATGTTTACTAACAACTATTAAATTTTTTAAACAATCTTAGTTAACAATTTAATATCTTCGCCATTTTTTATCACTTATATTCCGTTTCTTTTGTTTTTTTGATGATCTTAAAGATGAAATAAAATTCTTTGCGTTTAGATTGCTTGAAAAACTCTCAGGAAATGCTGAAAAATTTATCTCAGAATAGGTACGAAATCGAAGCAAATAAAAATTCCGAGATTATTTATTTGTTAACTAATATTTTTAACAAATTTTAAAATATTTATAAGGACCATAAGTATTTTTAAAATCTGAACCAAAAATAATTATTTTAATTACTCAAAGAAGTGAAATCTAAATAAAAATAACTTTCGAAGTTATTATTTATTAACTAAAATTTTTGGATCAATTTAAAACAGTTGGAAAATATTTAAATTACTTTATAAATTTAGATATAAACAGTAATTAATTAATTTCATAAAAGAAAGTAAGAAGTAAACTTGACAAAATTGACCCCCCTCTACCCCCTTCAATTTTTCAAAAAAGTAAAAAATTTTTTTTGGGTTTTATTACTACTAGATAGGACAATAAATTTCCTAAGTTTCAATTTTTTTGAAAGAAATTAATTTTGAGCTTGGGACATTACACGTAAAATGCCTCATATATAGAGGGGTCCAGCCAGACCCGGGTGTCGGTCCGAAGGTGTATTTTTAAAATCCTTGAAATAATCCTGTGTAAGTATTTTTTTCTCCTTTTTATTTTTCATAAAGCGAAAGCCAATTAAATTTTAGGAAGCTACCTGAAAGCACAAGTTTCTAACTAAATTAGAAATATGTTTAATTAACTATTAAAAACGCAAAGGGTCTGGCTGGACCCAGGTGTCAGACGGAGGGTTAATGAACATTCTGAAAGCAATAATATCTTTCAAAATGAGTAAAGACTCTCGTATTGACATAATTGGACTTTCATTTCTTTAAAATATAAGACAAAACGATATGATGAGACCATTTTTACAATCAACACTCTGCAAAACGAAAAAATTACAAAAAAATTGATTTTAAAAAAAAGTTCATGAAAAGGGTCATTTTAAAAAAATCATAACTCCGATCGTATTAAAGATAGAATAATGGTTTAACCACAGATTTACTCAGAATTTAGTCTATTTTAATTTACTTTGAGTAGTATATATGCGTTAGATGCATAGAAAACTTTTTATTTTTCAAAAACTAAAATGAAAACTTTTTTTAAAGAGATTTTTGGCTGAAATCTGACTTTAGAAGGTCATAAATCCGAAAGTTTTAAAGATAAAGCACTCTATTTTTTTTATTTTCTTCAAAATTTCATACTCTTTAATTCTTCTATAGGTTACTTGAGGTTTGTATGTACTGGGAGGGAGTAATATTGAAAAAACTCAATTTTATACCGATTTTTCACTGTTTTTCATTAATTTTTATGGTGTAAAGTTACTCAAAGATACTCAGCACCTAGGACCTATTTTCTGATACCATTTTTAATGACTCACGTCGATGAAGCGATTATTTGCACTTATTTTAGTAAAAATATGTTAATTAACCTCTTTAAAAAATTTAAAAAATAAGTTTTTTCAAAAAGGGCCCAACCGATTTTTTTCATTTTATGCTTAAAATCATCAGGAGGCATCCCAGAAACAAAATCAAGAAAGAACCGAGATGTGCAAGCACTTCTGGGTTGAAGTCAATTAAGACCCGCCGTGGTTAGCAAACCTAGTCAAAGAAACGTCGTTATGCTAATTTGACGTAATTGTTGAAGTTTTATTCAATTGATTTTTTGATTGGGCAATTTTCTAAAGTTATCTTGATCAAATTTTGAGTAACAACAGTTTGCATTGTAAGTTATTCTATTACAGGTATTTTGCAGTCAAAGTAATTGATAAAAGAATTTATCAAGTAAATTGTACAAGATGTCGAAACAAGAGGATAGTTACTTTACATGTTTAGAGTCAGCAGCGCTGACAGGAGATTTGGAAAAACTAGAACGTCTTACCCGAAATCGAATTTTGGAAGAATCACCGTTTTATAGGATACTTGAGAAAACTATCTCCTGTGGACAAATAGAAGCGGCTAAAATGTTAATAAATCGAGAATGTTATTTGACAGAAAATGGAAATCTTACTTTTGATAGAATAAATGAAACAACTATATATAACAGTACTCTTTTACACCTAGCTATTATCACAGAAAGTCTTGAGTTAGTGAATCTGCTATTGGAAAAGAACGTATCTGCTGGGATTCCTGATTTAGACGGGATTCCTCCTCTCTTCAAGGTTGTCAACTGTTCATTTGATGAATTGAAGTTATCGCAATTCTTGGATTGTCTCTTGAAAAATGGAGTAGATATTAACGACACTTGCAAACATAAAGCTTTCACAATCTTACATTATGCTGCAGAAAAAGGAAACGCCAAAATCGTCCCACATATCATTGCGAAAGAGTTTGACATAAATGCTAAATCTAAAGATGGTTCAACTGCTCTTCACGTAGCGGTAAAAAAAGGACATTCAGAATTTGTAAAAGTGCTTTTAAATCAGGGTGCGGATGATACAATATTTAACAAAGATAAGAGGACACCTCTCTGTTTAGCTATTCTGAATGAAGATTTTAATATATTCAATATATTTCTTGAACACTACTCTCAAATTTTAAAGATTCAATTTTCCCAGAGAGTAGATAATAAAGTACTGGTGTATTTGGCAACTACTGTAGAAAATGTAGAGATGGTGACACTACTTCTTTCAAACGGAGCAACAGTCAACAGTCATTCATTAAAAACCGGACAATCGGCTCTTCATCTGGCTGTCAAGAATGGGAATCTGGAAATTGTTAATGAACTTCTAAAGTATGAGCTAGAATTTAAAGAAGTAGATAATGAAGGTTTTACACCATTACATGTAGCTTGTGCAAAAGGAAACGTTGATGTAATTTGTGCTCTCTTAAGCATTAATAAATATGAGTTGGGTGCCACATCCAAAACTGGTTTAACGGCACTTCATCTTGCGGTGAAAGCTGGTCATTTCGAGGTAGTGACTTTACTTTTGGAACGGGGTGCTGATTTCAAGATTCTTGATAAAAACAATAAGACACCATTATCCTTTGTTCTTGAAAGTAATAACGGATATACAAAAACATTAGAAGTTCTTTTAAGCCATATTCGAAAAATAGAATGTAGTTCTTTACTATCTCCAGATGATCAGGTGCTTATAGAATATCTCTCTAGGGCAAGGAACAACAAAACTGGAAATTCAGCACTACATATCGCAGTTCAAAAAGAGGATGAAGCTACTGTTGCTTTACTTTTAAAACACCAAACATGCATTAATGTCTTAAACCAAATTGGTCAAACTCCTTTAGACCTAGCAACAATCAACGGATCTCTATCAATTGTTAATATCCTTTTAGAAAGTCAAGATGACCCACAATCTTTGTTCGTTCCCAAAGAAAATGGTTATACACCGGTGCATCTTGCAGTCGAAGATGGAAACATAGACATGCTTGAACTATTTTTCAAGGCTGGGATTTCGGCTAATATTTCCAAACAAAATGCCTTGACACCTTTACACATTGCTGTTAAGAAAAATAATAAAGCAATGGTTATGTTTCTGTTAAAAAAGGGGGCCAAGATCGAAGTATCCGGATCAACAGATTTTGAAACTCCCTTGTTTACTGCATCGGAATACGGAAATATAGATATCTTAGAATCTTTATTAGAAGCTTACAAGACTCCATCTTCCGAATGGAGGAAAGGATATTTGTTCATGTATATCGCAGCTTACAATGGACACGAAAATGTTGTTAAATTGCTTCTGGATAAAGGAGTTGATCCAAATGCGAATGGCGATACATATTTAACACCTTTGCACGCAGCTGCCCAGAATGGCAATGAAAATATTGTTCAACTTCTCCTTGAACGCGGAGCGGAAGTCAACCCAAAGCGATTAAATGGAAGACCTTTTTTTTCTACACCGCTTCTCGATGCTGCGCGCGCTGGCCACAGCAGTATCGTGCGCGTTTTATTAGAACATGGCGCGGATTACAACGCAAAACTCAGAAGTACGTTTGGAATGAGTATTGGAGGGACTTTTGATACGTTTGAAGACAGCATGAAGTGGTCTTACAGGAATCGTATGCATTTATGGAAAGATGATGATGATCCAGACAAGTCTTTTCAAGAGTTTTATCATGATGTTCTAGACGATGAAACACTTTTTTACGACTTTTTTCAGAATTATTGGTTTGCAAACGAACCAAAATGTGATGAACCAAAATGTAAAGAATCTATCTCGAAGGTAGAACAAATTTTAATACAAGGGAGTTATAAAAACTCGGAAGTAGGAAAAGAAGGATCCCTTTTAGGTTACACACCTCTTCACTTTGCAGTGGAAGCACAAGACGAAACGTCGGTCAAATTACTTATAAATTGTGGTGCCAATGTTAACTCTAGAACCATATGGGAAAAAGCAGCCATCGATTTAGCTTTAAAGAAAGAAAATACTGTGATAATTAAACATCTTCTTTCTGGTGGAGTCAGGCCTAAGTACATAATATTCGATGATGCATCTTCTCAAAATCATTTCAGCGGGAATAGTTATATTATGGAATTGGCAATTGCTATCGAAAATGAATTTGAAGATTATGTTCAAATGTTATTAGAAACACGAGCTGATGAGTTTATTGAACATAAGGAACCATTGTTACATATTGCGATAATGAAAAGAAACGTGGCGATTGTTAAAATGCTCTTGAAACACGGAATTGACATAAATATCAATCTTGAAAAATACGGCCCGGCATTCTCACTTGCTATTGCATGTAACGAGACGAATATAATCCAATTGCTTTTAGACGCAGGAGCTAAGATTGATAACAATTATTGCTTTACCAATTGTAATTTTTTTAGTATAGCAATTAATAATAAAAGCGTTACGCATGTTGATACGATGTTATGGAAAAATGAAAGCAGGCCTGGCTTTAAGTTTTTCCCTCTTAGAGAAGTTATTAGTGATACAAATATTACAATCTTAGAAATGTTGTTACAGAAAGATCTTAACATTTTTGACTTACTAAATTTATTTTGTCAGGCACTACGAGAAGCTAAACCGCTAGTCGTACAAAAGTTTATTGATACTGGAGTTTTGATTATTATGAAGAATGCGGAAAAGAAAATTCTTTTTCATAATGCAATTTGTGGATCAGGTTCTTTACAAAGAGAAACTACAATTCAACTTTTACTTGATTATAGCGCTGATATCTGTGTTGAAATTCCAAAAGATTTGTTACTTCTAGAAATGACTTATGAATGGTATGAAGAAGCATATAATAAATACTGCATGTTGAAAATTTTTCTGTTGAATGGTCTTGATCCTAATTTTAAAATTAGTGAGGAAGCGACTTTGCTGGAACTTGCTATTAAAAGTAAACATTCAAAAACTGTGAGAGTCTTGATTTTAAATGGAGCCAACATTGACTTATTTTCCGAGAAGAATAAAGATGTTCCACTTAAACAGGCTATTAATAAAGCTTTGGAGTATTTACATGAGTATAGGCCTTGTTTAAATGAAGCATTGATTAGTGATAGAAATTTGTCCAAGTCTGATTGTGAAGTGTTAAGTTATGAACCACCGTCGTACTCAGTCACAAAAGAGTATACATGTATACCAAGCAGAAATATCGTTCGTCTGTTGATACAAGAAGTTGCGAGACGACTCGCTGTTAATAAAAAAATCAGCAAGGGAACTTTAACCTGTATTAATTCTGAGCATGTAAAGAAGTATTATGAGTGGTGTCAACAAGAAATTAGACTGTCTAAGGTGACAAAAATATGTAAAGGTATCTCTTATTTTGATGTATTAAGGTCAAACTACAGTGAACTTGTATCTATGTGCAGAAGTAAGCACGTCAGATTAATGTTAACCCAATGGATCGAAGTAACTGAATTATTCCCTGAGTATGCAGAAATTTTAATTGGCCGGATTGAAATGGCATCAGAACGCAGACGTTTGCTGGATTCAAGTTATCATTTACTGCAGAAGGTTCTACATTATAATTTTCCATTTTTAGTAATCGATCATATTTTTAGTTTCCTCACAAATAAAGATATAAGAAATTTAAATAGAGCTTTCAACATTAATATGTTTTTAGGAGAAAGCTTTTAATCAAGTTTTACAAGATAGTTTATTTTTTAGTTTCTAGATCCAAAAGTTACTTTTATTGATTTATTTTTTATCTGAGTTTATAACCGGTCAGAATACTATGCGTACTGATTTTTATTCTATTGTACCTAAGTGTTTCATTATTTAATTTTCTTAGGTATCCTTAATTAATCAATGTAATAATTTATTAAAAAGAGTAAAAATTTATTAATTTATTTTAGTTAGCAAATGTATTGAAAGTATTAATTATTTTCGCAGTCATTATTTTTTAAATTAATCTGAGTTTAAATACGTATTGTGAAATAAATTTTCTTTCCATGAAAATTGTTACTTATAAGTATGCTGTTTAATTGGCATTGTGTGAAATAAATTATACTCTTATATTTTGATAATAAATGACACACATACCAGAAATAAGTATTACTAAAGTATCGCCATTTTTACCAAACATAAAAATCAACAATTTATCATTTTGGTGCTTTATTTTGAAATTAACAAGGCTTACAATAACATACAGTGAAATTTTCATGATCTACGATTCGATACTGATAATTTTTGTAAGTCATTAAATCGAATTCTCGCATTTTATTCGAGTGATCGTAAATTTTTTTAATTACTGGCGGAAAACTTGGAACATTGACTGCAGCAGCTATCTCATCATAATAATCCCATTGTCTATTCATCAACTTATTGATGTGCCTTATCTAAAAAGTAGAAAATAAATTTTTAAAAATAATTATTAAACAATTTTAAAATTGAGTAATATATTTATACCATAAATATTTTCTGAAATAATTTTTGAAGAATTTGACAAGTCTCGAAATTTCTTTGAATGAGTTTTTACTCAAAGTAGAGGAAAAACACCAAAAATTTATAAAATTCTAAGTAAATAATTTATTTAATTTCATATAGATGAACCAATCTTACTGGAATTCCAGATTCTAACAAAGATTTCTTCTCGTTTGTGAATTCTTGTTTCATTTTTTCCGAAGTAGGTAATTTTACCCGACCTTCTAGAATTCCTAAAATATACTGAGCTTGAATATGGAACATAGGAAAAGGTATGACGATTCCTGGAAGTCCCATGAAAAATAAATTCGGCGTATCCATGTGAATAAGGTATTTATAAATTGGTTCCACGTGATTGTCTTCCGTACGAACTTCAACTTTTTTAGATAGAAATGGATACGTGAACTCATATCCTGAAAATAAAAAACTTTTTATTTTTAATTTAACAAACAGTATTCTTCAAATAAATGTTAAGGTAATAACTATATACAATAAAATTAATTTTATAAAATAAAATATTACTTAAATTTTGAAAGTAATTCGTATTTTTATAATGGTAAACAGAAAATATTTAATGTAGAAAAGAAATTACGAAAAAGGTACAAAGAATGAAAATAAGTTTAATTACATAATTGTAATTTTCTCTTTCTTTTTCATTTTCCTTTATTATTTTGTAAATTGAATATTTTCTTTAGATATAAAAAAGAAGAAAAGGAAAATAAAGACAGAATATAAAAAAATTGGAAGACAAAAGCTACTTCCGAGGTTTTAATATGTATGAAGCATTCCATTTTAATTCAACAAAATTTTTTGCTTGGAATAAACGAGATCAATTAGACACTTTTTTTAATGGAAAAAATTATTGAATGATGATCAAATCTTCCTAAATTTATTGACGAAGTGTAAACTCAATTTGTTTTTTTAAATAATATTTTTTAGAAAACAGAATTGTCTTATCGAAAAAAGTGTCTCATTGCCTCCCTTATGTATTTAATGAAATGTTACAATATTTTAATTTAACATTTTTTACTGATGGAACTGTATATTATAAGAATATGAATGAAATTCTTTTTTGAAATGACTTTACGATTTTTAATTACCTGTACAGAATATAAAATCATCGACCTCTGCAGACGAACCATCACGGAAGAAGAAATTGTTTCCACAAATGGATTCAACTCCAGGCACTTGTTCCACATTCTTGGACATTTTAGCATCCACAAGTTTAGGAAAATTGTGACTCAAGTAAATCTGGAAACATTCTTGAATTTATTATAAAAATAATTACAATTATAATATAATAATATAGATTTACATTATGGGTAGGTATCTTTTTCAAAAAAAAAAAAAATTGTTTTTTTAAATGTTTTTATTTACCTAAGAAACTTTTTTTTTATAATGAACTACGTCACTCTATTAATAATTTATTATTCTTTTAAAAAAATATTGGTTTACTTATTTCGGATAAAAAATGAAGTGCCAATCATGCCCACGATAAAAAAAACTGTCTTACGCTGGTACATACATCTTCCTTAATTGTTGATATTATTAAACAATTTTTATAATTTATAACGTTCAATATCTCATCCTAATTGAGAAGGTATTAAATTTGGTCAATTTTGAACTTTTTTCAATTATTTACACATTTATCGATGTTCTGAGACCTCCTGATTCCGACAAAATGGGTTTTACGGAAGTGTGTCTGTCTGTCTGTCTGTAGAAAAAATTTTGAAATCGGATAATTTGAATAGAAATTGTTTAATCAAGTCCATCTTTGGTACACTTTTTTTAGATCTAAAAACAAACGTTAGCCACCCATTTTGAACCAAAACTGTAGAAAAATAATAAAATTTTCAAAAGTTTTCATTATAACGTGAACTCAAAAAGATATGAATTTTTTAAGTTTTACAGCTTCTTTAGAATTTTGCTTGCTGGTGAAGGGGGGGGGGGAGGGTATAAATTTTTTTTTTGAGGTTTAAAGGGATAGTTTTGGTTATGAATAAAATTTCTTTTTTGTTTAATGTACTTAAAATAATGAAATTAATTTAAAATTATTAAGAAACAATTTTTTTTCAAATTTTAACACACTTTTTTCGCATATTTCGCGACTTCGAGAGTAATGTCAATTCCAGACCAAGAAGCTCCAAGGATGCATACTCTTCTTCCGGCAAAAGTTTCTGGTTTCCGGTACTGATGACTGTGTCTAATTCGACCTTGAAATGTCTCGATTCCGCGTATATGAGGATAATGTCCTACACTGTAGTGACCATTGCATAAAATAACTACGTCAAATGATTTAGTTTTCACTATTTTCGTTCTCAAATCTGTAAATGTCACCAACCAAATTGTTTGTCCACTCGGCAGTTTTTCTGGTTCAACGTGATTCACCAAAGTCCTAAACTAGAAAATTACAATATTTTTTTATTTACTCATCAAGAATATAAAGGAAACTTTTTGCATGTTTAGAGTAAAAAATTATTTTTAAATAAAATCAGTGTCAATATAAAATCAAAGCTGGGAAAGAATTTAAAAAAAAATTAGTTTTATGAAAATGTAGGACCAAAAAAATTAACTTTAAATTTCTTATGATTTTTTATAAAAATTTCTCAGCATTATTTTAATGGGTTTTTTAACTGTATTTTTTTTTTTAGGGGAGACACCATTTTTATTTTGATCCCCTTAAATTTTAGTTTCTTCAGGAAGCCATATTTTTTAGCATTATTTGGGTCCTAAAAACATACGGGTTCCTCAAATATAAAAAATTTTAATTTTTAACAGAACATTTTTGTTGAAAATAGTAAAAAAAAATTTTAAATTGATAACAAAAAATAGTCAAAATTATAAAAAAAAAATTCAATATTTAAAGCAGAGACAAATGAAATATTAACCTATTTTTCATGGGTTCCAATTTTTTTATTTAATTCTTCATCTAATATTAATTCTTTATCTATTTACTTGTATTATTTTTATTGTTGTTGTTGTTGTTAAAAATTTAATTTTTCGAAAATTCATGCTAGAAATTCTTAAAAAAATCGATAAAAATGAGTGTAAAAAATTGGCTACGAAAAAATGTAAAAATTGTGAGACAAGTGCAATTTTAAAAATTTTAAGCAGAAATTGTGCATAATAAGTGGATAAAATAAAAATAAAATAAAATAAAATAAAATTGGATCCATACTCGAGAAGAGGTTATGTTTGAAGTCATTATTTTCCTACTGTTTGAGATATATAAAATCAAACTCTTAATGAAATTTTATTTAGAAAAAATGTTGAAAATTGAATTTAAAACCAAATAAACAACTAAAACTCATAATTGGATAAAAATTAAAGATTTTTGAGATTCAGAAACAAATTTTTTAATTCTCTTGTTTCCCTGAAACGTTTCTGAATCTCAAAAGTCTTTAAGTTTTATGAGTTTAAATGGTTTATTTTGTATTAAAGTAAATTTGCCACATTTTATCTAACTACAATTATATTAAAAGTTAGTTTTTATATTTCAAAACTGAATATAATGACTTCAAACATAACCTATTTTCGAGTATGTGTCCAATTCTTCTTTAATTTCACGAAGAATATATAAATTCTAAACTGGTCAAAAATTATCATTTTATATTTTATACCTCTTCATGTTTTTGGGACCCAAATTTTGCAAGATTATATAAAATATCTTTCTGCGAGCATTAAAATTTTAAGGGGCTACAGTATAAAGGTGGTGTCTCCCCTTAAACAAATTTATTTGTAAATTATAAATCTCTAATAAATATTTAATAAAATAAGTGAATTTAATAAAAGTTTTAATGATAAAAGGAAACTGGATTGATTATTTAAGTAGTAACGAATTTAAAAAATATAAAAATGTTGCTTACCTTTATATGGGGGTGTAAATTAAAATGTTTAGCATAATCGCAGAGATATTGACGAATAACAGTATGATGTACGAAAGAAGATCCTTCTATATCCTTGAAAGGAAAATCTGGAATCTGCATGATTTCCTTTGGCAAATTTGTTCTGAAAAAATTTTTTTTTTTTTATTTATTTACAAATATATTTAGGTATATACTTGTAGTAGACAATTAAATATATCTTTAACGTCCAAGTAAAGATTCAATAAATTATGAAAAAAGATTTTTTTTACAAATGAAAATAAAATTTTAAAAATAAATTGGGATTTATTGTGGAAAATCATTGAAAAAGTCCGAAAACAAATTTGTGATTAATTTTGGTATACAAATAATTGTGTTTTATTATCAACATTAAAAAAAAAATTTAATTTATGGTAAAATTATGAAAATTATAAAAGAAGTTTTATTTTTTATAAAAAAAATTTGTTTTTTCTTTTTAAATCTGAATTAGTGAAAAGTCGTCCACAAATTCAAATTAGGAACAATTTCTACTTATTCTTAGTTATTTTTCACTAAAAGTTTAGGAAAACTGTCAAAATCTACGAATTCAAATAGTGAAATATTTTACTAAAGATTAGTATAAATTTCCACTAATTCAAAATTTAAATCCGATTGTTAATTAAATAAGTTATTAAAAATTATTTGAGAAAAGTATGATTTTTAAGAATAATTTTAATATACGGGTGTTCAATTTTGTCTATTAATTAAAAGGTTCGAAATTACCTAAGATTTTTATACATGCTACTTTGAACAGGGAGGCCATTTTTGTCTATTTCCGTTTCTTCCGTGTAAACCCAAGTCCCTCCAATTTGATCTGTCTGTTCAAAAAGACTCAAAGTGTAAAGTTCTGGCCGCGAAATCACATGTCTTGCAACCACTAATCCGGCAACTCCTCCACCAACAATTGCAATTCTTGTTTTGCTACTCGGCATTTTCAATTTTTTTTTATTCTGAAAACAAATTCAGTCAACAAACAAATAAAAATATTTTTTTAATCCTTAAAATCTGATAGAGAACTTGTAAATTCTGAATATTGAAGAAAAATTTTCAAATAATGAAAAAATTCGTTCTTTTTCATTTTTAAGCAATAATTAGAAACGAATAAGGTAGGGGTACCAGTTATTAGATATTTATAAATATTATTTTTGCATTAACATATTAACAATTTTATTTCATTATTTTAAAAAATTGTAAACTAAATTAAAGTGTATTATGTTCTACGCTTGATTATAACCTAAAAATGGTTTTTAATAAATATGAGTTTTTTTAATTAATTATTTTATTTTTTTATTCTTCTTTATTTTAAAAAACTTTTAAAGCTACCATGTTTAATAGTTTAGCCTCAATACTTAAATTTCAAATGTTTTAAATAATTTGACGAGTCCAATAACTGGGGCACGGTAATTGGATCTTTAATGTTTTTTGAGTCCAGTAACTGGAGGAAGTGACTTATTTTTTTTTCCTTGTATTTTTTTTAAACAAAATTTATTTAACTACAAAAAAAATTTTACGTGTATAGAAAGACGTAATATTATGTATTTCAAATAATATCTTTTATAAATACATGCGCAATTTTCCAAAAATTAATTAATATTCGACGACCCAACACTAAATGTCCAATGACTGGTACCTCTACCCAAAATAAATAAACTCACATCACTGGATAAAACGAATTATAATTTAAATAAAAAATACTCTTTAAGAATTGGTAAAAGATAAAGAGAGAAGATAAATCGGGAGTTATAATGACAATCCAAAGTAAACTGACTTGATCAGCGAAAGGGGAAAGACTAAATACTGAATCCGAAAGTCGAATTGACTAGAAATACGCGATCAGAATTGCATCAATTTTCCATCGTTTAGCTTCACCCAGATGAGGTATTTTCCATCCTTGATTCCCTCAAAGCGTAAACAAAATTGACTAATAAAATATTAATAACTGGTTTTATTTTATGATTTGGATAAAAAACATTGAAAAAGAAAGAAAAAGGGAAAAAAAGAGAGGGAGACGTTTTAAACACTTATCTGATGAAATAGAAGAAAAATTATAGATATATTTTTCTGATCCAGAATGATATTCGTTTCAGCATCCTCACTCCAACACTTCCCAAATCTTCTGTAAACATAAATCAATATTATTACAAAACTCATAAATGGTTGCGTTAGTACTAAAAAAAAAAAAAAAACAGCACGAAAACAAGCTCGACCACTAATTATTTACGTTTTACATATTTACTTCGTTATTTATTATCATCGATATTGTTAATAATCAAAAAATTAAATTAACGTAAAATTCAATATCAAAATCTTTCTTTTCAAGTTTTTTTCTTTTGGAATCTTCAAAGAAACACAGATAAGATCACTTTAGCATTTGCGTAATCAAATTTTTTCTGGCTGCTTAACAATTATTCAATTATTATTTAACAACTTTTATAATATTAAAATTGTAAAAAAAATTCTGAAATAGAATTATTCCTTACATATTTGCCTGAACATTAAAAAAAAAAAAAAAAAACCTTGAAACGACTGATAGAACGGAAGATTTTGACCCAATGTTTACGTCAAAGATTAAACTAAATATAATAAAATGCTAAGAATTTATTACAAGCAGTTAACCTGCTCCAAAATAACGAAAATCTAACTTGAAGTCGCACATTGTTAAAATAAATTAAACTTCGTAAAAAAAAGTGTCATTTGCAGAAGTTACAAACAAAATTAAAATTCCATAAAAAATAAAAAATCTTAATTATTTCTACAAATTTCAGGTAAAATTGTATACATTATATAGACACATTTTGCAACCTAGAATATTTTTTCTACATTAAGGAGCTATGTTATAAAAATTTAAATTTTAAATTTGAAAAAAATTTAAGTAATTGTTAATAATTAACTTTTATTATATTATTTTTGATAAATTATAATACTTAACTAGCAACATTAACGCACGCCCAAGCATATAGCAAATTGAAATAATGGAAATTGCTAAATTGAAGAATATATCTGAAAAATGATAAAAATAATTGACAGTTGAAAACAAACTTCGAAAAACGGCAACTTAATCACAAAATTGAATATAATATTTTATAAAACTAAAGAACAAATATAAAATTTATCAAAATAATTGAAAAATTAGGGGATAACTGTTGAAAATAATTGCCAATTGAGCAACTGGATCGAAAATAAAAAAAATAAAAAATTGAAGAAAATAAATTGAAAATTGAAAAAAAATTACAAAATGACGAAAATAATTGACAGTTGAAAACAAAATTCAAAAAATAGCTAGATTAATAAACACCCGAACAAAATAATTAAAAAATCAAAGAATAATTATAAAATTTTAAGAAAATTAAAAAAATTGTAAGAAATAATTGAAAATTGCGAAAAATAATGAATTACTGAAGGAAATAGTTGAAAAATGACGAGATTAATTGAAAAATTGAAGAAAATATGTAAAAAATGTCGAAAATAATTGTCAATTGAAAACAAAATTCTAAAAGTGTCTAGATTTATAGACAATTGAAAGAAAAAATTGAAAAAAATAAACAAGAAATATTTAATTTAAAGAAAATAATTGCAAATTGAAAAATTAAGAAAGTTATAGAAATAATTGTTGGAAATAATTGCACATTTAACAACTGGATTGAAAATAAAAAAAAAATTAAAATTGGCATAAATAATTAAAAGTTAAAAAATGGAATAATTAAAATTTAAAGAATATACTTGAAAAATGGAAAAAAAAGCCGAGAATTAATGAATATTGAAGATAACAATTGAAAACTAAAGAATAAAAATCAAAATTGAAGAATGGAATTAAAAATTAAAGAAAATAATTAAACAATTGTTTTAAAATTAAAGAACTTTAATTATAATGGAAAAAAATAATAGAAAAAAGGCGATAATTTTTTAATAATAAAGAAAATCATTGAAAAGTGAAATTAAAATTTGAAGAAAATAACTGAGAATTGAATAGAATACTTCTAGAATTGAATAATTGAATTTAAAATCTAAAACCATTTAAGTGAAAAAATTAATTGAAAATTAGAGAAAATATTTGAGAATTTATTGAAGAAAAATAATAAATTGTTAATTGAAAAGTGATGAAATTTATGGAAAAAATTGTAGAAAATAAATGAAAATTGAATAAATCAATTGGATGTTAAAGAATTGTACTGAAGAAAATAAGTAATATTTGAGAAAATGCGAAAATGATTAAATATTGAATAAAATAATTGAAAAACGAAGAATGTAATTGATAATTGAAGAAAATAAAGGAGACTTAAAGAAAATAATTAAAAATTAAGGAAATAAATTTGAAATTTAAGAATTCAATTAAAATTAAAAAAAATAATTGCTAATTGAAAAAAAAATAACAAATGACAAAAATAATTGTTAAATGATATAAAAATTTTAAAAAATAGGCTAGATTAATAAACATTCTAACAAAATAATTAAAAAATCAAAGAATAATTATAAAATTTTAAGATAATTGAAAATTGAAAAAATTGTAAGAAATAATTGAAAATTGCGAAAAATATTGAATTACTGAAGAAAATAGTTGAAAAATGACGAGATTAATTGAAAAATTGAAGAAAATTTGTGAAAAATGATGAAAATAATTGTTAATTGGAAACAAAATTCAAAAAATGACTAGATTAATACACAACTGAAAAAAATAATTGAAAAAATTAAACAAAAATTATTAAATTTAAAGAAAATAATTGCAAATTGAAAAATTAAGAAAATTACCTACAGGAATAATTGCTGGAAATAATTGCACATTTAACAACTGGATTAAAAATCGAAAAAAATAATTAAAATTGAAGAAAGCAATAAAAAATTGAAGAAGATACTTAAAAATTGAAAAAAAGTAATTGAAAAAAGCTGAGACTTAATGAATATAAAAGAAATCAATTGGAAACTGAAAAATGGAAATAAGAATTGAATAATGGAAATAAAAATTAAAGAAAATAATACAATTGTATTTAAAATATAAGAAACTTAATGATAATCGAAAAAAATAATAGAATTATTTTATTATGAAAATTTTCATAATTTTAACTTATTTCCAACTTATTTACAATTTTTTATCAATCTTTACATCCATTCCTAATTTTTATACCTATTTTATCACCTTTTAAGGAATTCTCTAATTTTATCATCATATTTCTATTTTTTAAAAATTGTGTCCTTTTTAAAACCGTCTAATTTTTCCTTAAAATTCCTTACTTTTTTAACAAATGCTGGGTTTTCCTTCATTTTTCATAATTTCTGAATTTTTTACATTTTTTAAAGATTTTCCATTTGTTTGTAAATTTTTCTCTTTTTTCATCGATTTTGTTATTTATTTTCATAAGAAAAGCAATTTTTTTCTAGAGAAGAGCTATTTTTTCTAGATAAAAAAAAACCGTACTTTTCCACAAAATTATACGTACGGATTTTAAAATATTTAACTTTTCTTATTGACCCTACAGCCACTAATATTCTTCTCTTCCAAAATTTAACTTTCCATCAAAAATATAAATTCGTAACTATTTAAAAAATTAATTGACCCTTATGATTAAATTTCTCATGAAAAATGACTATAAAAATGATTTTGTTGACCATTTTAAATAATTCTTTAATATATATTAGCTAAAAAAAGTGTACCCTCTCCTTAAGTAGCCTTTTTCATATTTCGTTTCAAGAGTTAAAAGCTTAAAAGTTACGTCAGATCAAATATTCTGATGCAAACTAATTTTGCTGAAAATCATGTGATCTGGCCAAAGACAAGTTTACAATTAACGTACATATTTTTAAGTCAGAAAATCCTGTCTCCATTTTAGGGTCATGAAACGTTCATTCTAGTTTTCTAACAACATTGTAGACTTTCTTTCAAGATAATTGAAGCTATTACGACAAAGTTTAATGATCAGTTCTAAATTTTTTTTCTAAGATAATCTAGTCACGAGACATTTTTGAATAATTGGCTCATTTCTTATTTAGTTACTGAATTTACATTTTTTATCTAATACGGATAGGATTTTTAAGAAATGACAAGTAGACAATAAAATTTTAATTCCAAAATTTTATAAAGTTGGATACTTTATAATTGTTGGACTTTTTTTAAAATTATGTACCTTTTTTTGGATAAAAAATACTATGTACTAGAAGTTTAAAAAATATTTATTTATCTATATCTAGAGATTCAAATTAGTTGACATTTACATAATTAAATCAAACTATTTTTTTGTTCGTATTTATTATTATTAAAGCTGCATATTATTTTTTAATACTTTGACATAATTTATCTTATTATTAACTATGTTTTTTATGAATCATATTTCAATTTGAAAAACAAAGTTTGTTGAAATTTATTAATGTGATTGCAAAAATTGACAATTTCTTATGTTTATTTTAGTCTGTTGTAATATTTTTTATTTACCTAGTAGCATTTAACCTAAAGTGTTGTTCCGATAAAAATTCATGATTTGTGAAATTGTAATATTCTACGCTGTGTAAACATATATTACGCATCTTATTATTATTACTTAATCATTATAAAGAGATGAAAAAAGCAAAGAGAGAAAAGCATAAATTTAGACAACAATTTTTTATGTTGTTGACAAAAATTAATTTATTGTGTTTGAATTAAATTTTTGTTTTTAATTTCGTTTAAAAAAATTATTAATAGTAAGCTTATTAAAAATTTAACATAAAAATTATGAAAATTTATTCAAAATTATCATGTTTCCAATGAAGTGATTTTAACCTCTTTTCTAATTTTAAGGAAAACAATAATTATTTTCAAATTAAAAACTTCAATTTTTCTCTTAATTTAGATTTAAAACAGATTTATTTGAAATTTCAAAAATTGGTAATGTTACAAATCAGGTATTTAGATAAATTGTTGAAGGTAAATTATAAATATTTACCTATTTTTAAAAAACCTATCCTTTTACCTATCCTCCAATTTTAAAGAAAAAATAATTATTTCTTTCAATTAAATTTTGATTTCTACCATAATTTTCATTCCTTAAATTTTTTAAATTCGAAAACAGCTTTTCGGAAATTTTCAAAATTCGCAATTTCAAGATTAAAAAGAATAAAATTGTATTTATAAAAATAGCTGAAAATTAATTAATTAATTCTGTCATTTCAAAAATATCCTAAATTTAAAATTTAAAAAATAGAGTTTTTTCCACTAAGCTCACTATATGTTTTTTAAAATCCGTGAATTAATAAAACACACAAATTAAGAAAAAAAATTTGAAAAATACCAATAAAAGTAGAAAATGATTTATAAAGTGATACTGTCTTAATTTTTCAACTTCAAAGTAAACACAATTATTTTTTAAATTAGAAACTGGAATTTTTATCATTATTGCTATTTTTCTTTACTTTCTAAATTAAGTAAAAAGGTTTCCGGAAATTCCAAAGATGATTTAGAATTAATGTTTAATTCTATAATTTTAAAGAACAGATAATTATTTCTATAAATTAATACTTGAATTTTTATCATTGATTTCGAATTTACAAATTCCTCAAAAAGTTGCTCGGAAATTTTAAACATTTACGATTTCAAAAATTAAAAAATATTCTTTTATTTACAACTAAACAAAAATTTACTAAACGATTTTGACTAAATTTTCGAATTTCGAAGGAAAAATAACTATTTTTCTAAATTATAAACTTTGATTTCTATCACAATTTTTTATTTTCAATATTTTCAGTTATAAATAATGTATTCTTTATTTTTTATACTTGTCAAATTTAGAAATTATATGGAAAATTCAAAGATTTTTGTTCGAAATTAAAGCACTTTATATACAACTTGTTAAACAAAATTATTTTCATAAAAATTAAGAATAACTTAATTAATTATTGTTTGACTTAAATAATTAAAATTTTCCAATTTTCAAAGGCATCATAATTTATTAATTAAATTAAATTAAATCTGAATTAAAAGAAATTGATTAATTTTCGCACTATCTTCAAGATCAACACTTAAGACTTGATGTAAATGACAAAACTGATTCTATTCTCACCCGAAGCAAACAAAGTCGAAGGTTGGAAAAATAGTTAATTATCTTCACCTGAGAACTGATGTCAATTTCACAGCATCTTTATCAAAATTTTTACGAATTATAAGCTCAAATGGAAACTGCTTTATTACGTTTCGGGTCGAGCTGATTCGAGTTAAGAACAGTCGCACAGTGTTCTCTCCATTGCCCTTGTGAATCCACAAGTGATTAGTGGTTATTGCAAAAGGAAAAAAAATATTATTTTTTAAAAAAAAACCAATCATACTAAGTTGATAAAGAAAATGTTGGTAAGCCAGCTCTCTAGTCTAATTATTTCAAATTTACCTCAACTCTCCAATAAAGAACTTTTCTTTCAAACCAGATTTTAATTTTGAATTTTCATTTTAGAATTTTTGCTACTAAATGACAAATTAAAGATAAAAATCTGAAGTTTGCAAATGGAATCTCAAAGGCTGAAGAGCTGAGCATCGCCAAAATATCGAGATTTTTTTTTTTAATTAAATAGAACAATTTTTAAAATGACGATTGGTAAGTATTTTTTCAAATCTTAAGAATACGGAATTTAATTTTTATTTAATCAGAGTGTAATGAATCAAAAACTAAAATAAATAGCAAAAAATAGTAAGAAAGAATTATGAAAAAACATAAAAAAAAATTAGAATTAGAACGATTCAATAATATGATTCAAATAAAAGAAATCAAGTGATTTGTAATTTAATATTATTGGTATTTCTTAATTAAATAAAACTCTACTTTCCTCTGATTTGGAAATTCCCATAATCTGATTTTTGTTTATAACGATCAATTAAAAATCTTATATTATTCTTAATATATTTTTTATTCTTTATTTTTATGCCAGTTGAAACTATTTTGTAAAAGAGAAAAAGTCAAAAATTAATCCTATAGATTTGAAAATTAATTCGGAAAATCTTTTTATAGAACTGGAAGTATTTTATAGTTTATATAAAACGTTCAATTTAGCGTAATCTAATTGAAGGACATGCGAGGTCGACTCACTATCAGAGAAATCAAATAATGAGCTGTTCAAATCATTGTTGAGGCCACTCATCATGAAGAAATTTCTCACACCTATATTAATTTATTTTCTATTTTTCGATTCAATTCTTTCAATTTCGTTTTTTATAAAACTAATAACTATAAATCAGGGCTGACAGTGACTTATTTTTAATTAATTTTTTAAAAAACACTCACTATTAAAAAAAAAAAAACTCACATCTAGTAAAATATCTATTCCAGCAAAAATGGGGAGGGGGGGGGATCTTCTGATTTTGGGTGCCTAATTCATAATAATTTAAATTATAATATCTTGTAATTTCTTAAAATTCCATTTAACTTCTTCATTCTTTAAATTTTTGTCAAAAATATTTCTATTTTCAACATCAGTTTCCATTTATTTTTGTTATTTTAAATTATTTTCTTTAAATTTCAATTATTTTTGTCATTATTCCAGTATTTTGGTCATTTTCCAATTATTTTCTTCATATTTCTATTACTTTTGCCATTTTAAAATTATTTTCTTCAAATTTTGATTCTTTTGTTCAATCTTGTTTTTTATTGTCATGAATTTCTAAATTTTGTACAACACTTTTCAACTATTTTCTTCAATCTTTTTATTTATTGTAATGGATTTATTAATTTTTACACCAACTTTCAATTATGTATGTCATTATTCAATTAGCTTCTTCAAATTTCAATTGTATCATCAATTATTCAATTATTTTCTTCAAAATTAAAATTATTTTTGTCATTTTTGAATTATTTTCTACAATTTTTCAATTTATGCCTTTAATTTGTTTTCTTTTACTTTTTCGAATAAGTTTTCACAATTATCATTACTTTTTCAAAATTTCCGTTATTTTTGTCATTTTTCAAATAATTTGTCATTTTTTCAACTTTTTTTTAAGTATTTAAATTATTTTCGAAATTCTTAAATTATTTTCTTCAAATTTGAAATATTTTTTTCAATCTTGTTTTTTATTACCATAATTTTCTAAAATTTTTACACCACTTTTCAATTATTTTTTTTCCAATTTCAATCAAGTTCTTCAATCTTTTATATTAATTGTCACATGGATTTATTAATTTTTACAAGGACTTTCAATTATTTATGTCATTATTTAATTAGTTTCTTCACATTTCAATTATATCGTAAATTATTCAATTATTTTCTTCAAAATTAAATTATTTTTGTCATTTTTTAATTATTATTTTCCACAATTTTTCAATTAATTGTCTTAAATTTTTTATCTTTTACTCTATTTTGAAATAAGTTTTCACAATTTTCATTACCTTTTTTCAAAATTCCAGTTGTTTTTATCATCTTTCAACTTTTTTGTACGCGTTTAAATTATTTTCAATATTTTTAAATTACTTTCTTTAGATTTGAATTATTTTGTTTAATCTTGTTTTTTATTGCAATGAATTTTTAAAAAATTTTAAACTACTTTTCAATTATTTTTTTTAAATTTCAATCATTTTCTTTAATCTTTTATTTTAATTGTCATGGATTTATTAATTTTTACATTATTTCTGTCATTATTCAGTTTCTCCACATTTAAATTATATCGTTAATTTTGCAATTATTTTCTTCAAAATTAAATATTTGTGTCACTTTTGAATTATTTTCTGCAATTTTTAAATTTATGTCTTAAATTTGTTATCTTTTACTCCATTTTCGAATAAGTTTTCACAATTTTCATTAATTTTTTTTTCAAAATTTCCATTATTTTGTCATTGTTTATTATTTTTTGAAATTTCAATTATTTTTAAAATAATTTAATAACTTTCTTCAATGTTTAAATTATTATCATGCATTTTTAAAATTTGTACACCAATTTTCATTTATTTTTGTCATTTTTCAACTTTTTTCTAGGTATTCAAATTATTTTCGACATTTTTCAATTATTTTTTACAAATTTCAATTTTTTTATAAATTCTTTAATAACTTTCTTCAATGTTTAAAATATTGTCATGAATTTTAATTTTTTTACACCAATTTTCAATTGTTAAAATTTTTATTTTTTTTATTTTTCAACTATTTTTTAAGTATTCAAATTATTTTCGACATTATTAAATTAATTTTTTCAATTTTCAATTATTTTCTTCAAACTTCTATTATTTTTTCAATTATTCAACTATTGTCTAAAAATTTTGATTTTACACCAGCTTTCAATTATTTATGTCATTATTCAATTAGTTTCTTCACATTTTAGTTATTTCGCCTATATTTTAATTATTGCAATCAAATCTTTAATTTTTTATACGAGTCTCCAATAATTTTTTTCAATTGTTAATTATTTTTATTTTATTTTAATATATTTTTAATATAAATTTTTATATGGTAAAATATAATAAATTATAATAAATAATATTTTTTATTTAAATATAAAAATGAAGAAAATATTCATTATAATCGTTTAAATTATTATTATGAATTTTTAAATTTTGTAACCCATTTTCATTTCTTTTTATAAATTTTATTTTTGTCATTTCTATTTTCTACGTATTTAAATTATTTTCGACACTTTTAAATAATTTTCTTCAAATTTCAATTATTTTCTTTAAACTTCTGTTATTTTTTCAATTATTCAAGTATTGTCTAAAAAAATAGGTTTTTACAACATCTTTCAATTATTATTTATGTCATTATTCAATTAGTTTCTTTACATTTTAATTATTTCGACAATGTCTTAATTATTGTATTCAAATCTTTAATTTTTTTCACCAGTCGCCAATAATTTATTTTAATTTTTAATTATTTTTGTAATTTTCCAATTATTTTCTTGTAATTTCAATTATTTTTAAAACTTTTCAAATATTTTCTTCCAATATCTTATTTTTCACTCCATTTTTTAATTAGTTTTGTCATTTTACAATTTTTGTTTCAAATTTAAATTATTTTTGAATTATTTTATTTTTTAAATTATTTTTTTTTTTAATTTTTTTTCTTTAATTTTTAAATTGTTATTTAATATAAAATTTTTTAATTTTTCAATTATTTTTACCATTTTGGAATTATTTTTTTCAAATTTAATAATTTTTCTAAATCACTTTTTTCATTTTAAAACTTACTATTTACTCATTTTTTAAAATTATAGTCACTTTTTTCAATCTGCAAGTCCGCTGTCAGCCCTGCATAAATTTTATTTTTAATTTCATTCAAATATAAAATTAAATTATTTAATTGTAATCATTGATTTAGCTAAATCAGTTTTTTTTTATTTAAAAATGAAAAAATATTCTTCAATATTTCATTTAAAATATTATTAAAATCAAATATAAAATAAATTTTGAAAGTAAAAAATGTCAACTCCTTAGAATTTTTAATAACACGGAAAATTTGGATTTATCGAAAATGAAAATGATGAGAAATTATCAAATGAGCTTCTCGGTATGGAAGTTTCATAATTTTATATAAACTTGGTCTTTAAATTTAGATAAGTTAAATCAATATTTACTTAAAGTTCAATAATCTCCCAAGATGAATTCTTTTATTTTTAAGAAAAAGAATGTATCTCGTGTCGAAGTGTCCTTTGGATTTTGGTCTTTTGCGGCTTCGGAATGAATTACATGTTGAGAATCAATTTGAACCTGGCAATTGTGGCGATGGTTTTACCTCATCCACAATCAGCAGCTGCGATTGAATGTGGAATCCAAAGTATTAACGATACTATAAATCCTAAAACTACCCTTTCTTCACAACATTTGGTAAATTTTCAGCATTTCGTTATAATAAGTTTTTTTTCCTGAAACAGACAAAAGTACTTTTTTTTTTAATTGAAGAACATTGTGGTTGAATTCTGTTGAATAAAAATAAATTTAAGAAGGTGCTCTCCATTGACATAACCTCAAACTAAAAACTGATTTTTCACCTTGAATAAAAATATTATTAAAATTAATTTTACCAAATTTTGAAAGATCAAGTTTCACAGTTCTCAGAAAAAATTAGTTGAGCCGAAATTTGTCGCAAATAAGAATTATTTAACGTTTCATAAATTGCGTTGTTCGTGCCAACATTTTTTCTAGCAAAATTTTGGATTTCAGATTATCCTACAGTGATAAAATTAAAAAAAAAATTTTTAAGAGATTTAGAATTTTCAATTTTTTCTAAATCTATAGTTTTTTAAATCCTTAGGTATGTAATTTTGTTCAAAATTGTAAAAAAAAGATCGTAAAAAATTGGCGGTAAAAACAGAAAAAATTGTGGAAGGAGTTAGATTTTCAAAAATTTCAACTTGTTGCTGAAGGGTGTCAATTTATTTTCTGGCATAATTTTAGATCTAGAATTGCCGTATATATATATATATATATATATAATTAAAAATTAACGAATAAATTTTTTTCTTTTTTTGAAAAATAAAAATTTTTTAATATCCATAAGTACCTAGTTCTGGAAATTGTAAAAAAGCCTGTAAAAAAATTGGCGATAGAAAATAGTAAAAATTGTAGGAGTTAAATTTTAAAAATTTCTTATTTATTCGAAAATAAAAATTCTAAAAATGTCCAAATTTTCAATTTTTTCTTTTTGACGTTATAAGATAATTTTATATGCCCAAATTAAACTAGAAAAAATTGGCATCTCTAACCGTCATAAATTTGGACGGGTTAAAATTTCAGAGGTGCCTTCCCTTAAATAAATAAAATTTAATTTTATATATTTATTGTACACAAAATATTATTTAACAAAATCCAATAAATAAAATTGTAGAGAATGTTAAAACAAGAAAAATGAGCTATTATTTGTCAATGTTGGATAAAAATTACAAAATTTTACTAGCTCTAAAGAAAAAACGAAAAATGTTAAATTATTATTATTTGACAACAAATTTTGTCTCAACTGATTTTTTTTCTAAAAAATGAACAACGTGATCTTTCAGAAAAAATTTTTTTCTTTCTTTTTATTTATTAATTTTTTTCTCTTATTAGAATTTTTCTAATTTTCTTAAATTTTCTCATTCTTACTCAAAAAATTATAAATTTTTTTGGTAACATTTTGAACTTGAAAATTAATTAAATCTTAATTAAATTTTATGTAATTAATCTTTTTTAATTTGTTTCATTTTTAAAGATTTTTGTTTTTTTTTTCATTTTTATTCATTCTTTTCTTACAAAATTTATCATTATTTTTCCATTTTTACGCAAGTAATTTTAGTTCATTTTATGCATTTTTTGCTTTAAATTCAAAATTTTATAAAATTTACCATTTTCATAATTTTTGAAAAAATTTCAGCATTTCTTTAAAAATGTGTTTTTTATTTCAACGCTTTTCGTAGATTATTGCATAATTTCTTAATTTTTTTTTAAACTTCTTTCTTTCAAATTTTCTAGTATTTTCAATTTTTAAATTTTTTATTCTTTAAAAATATTTCATATTTTTCTTAAATTTCTCATTTTTTTCATAAATTTCCTTACTTTTTTTATTTTTAAAATTCTTTTAAAAGATTTTTCTATTTCTTTTTATTCTATTTTTTTCTAATCTTTTTTTCTATTCCTTTTGTAATCTTGTTAATATGTTTTTCGATTCTCTTTTTTTATTTTTACACTTTTCCATATTTTAGTTGATTATTCCTGATTTTTTTTATTTTTGCAGGGTTATAGATATTTTTTGTAATTTTCTCATTTGTTCATAATATAATAGATTCTTTTTTAATTGTAATTTATTTATGTGTTTTAATAAATAAACTTAAATTTGTAGATATTTAGCAGAATTAATTTAAAGTATATATAATTTAGAATAGGAAATTGTGTAATTACTTAAAACAAAAAGTTGAAAAGAATTTTTTAAGTGTAAAATACATTTAAAATTTAATACAATTTAGTATGAAAAATAGTAGTGATACAAACAATTGTCTTAATAGGAAAATTGCAGTTATGAGCATTTCTAAATTAAGTTAAATATGTTTAACTTGCACTTGAGAATAATTGGAGACGCGTGAATTCACCGAAATCTCGTTTAACATTATTTTCATTTTATCTTTTAACCAATTTATATAACTTCCATTACTGCAACTACCATTTAATAAAATCTGCAACTATTTAAGTTTTATGTAACACAAATTTCTAATTAGAAAATGATCAAATGTAATTTTTACTCTCTACAATTTTTCAAAAATCCTATTTCCATTTACTAAAATTATTGTTAACTCTAAATTTTATTTAAGGGAGAATCGATATCAGTGAGACACTTTTTTCAATGATTTCTAGTTTTCAAAGAATATTTAAATTAACTTAAGCATGAAATAAAAAATTTCTCGTTTATTTTAAAATGAAAAATTTCCCAGTTTGAAGACAGGTTCAAGTGGAATGAATACGAGCAAAGTTTAGCTCTCGGATCGTATTATTGGCTCCATTGGGTGACCCAACTTCCAGGAGGACTCCTGGCTCGAAAATACGGCACAAAATTAATTTTTGGCTGGGCCAATTTACTCACAGCCTTAGTTGGATTAATAATACCAGTCGCTACCAATTATCATCTCTCTGCTTTAATTTTCCTCCGGGTTCTTCAAGGTTTCCTTGCTGTAAGTTAAAAAAAAAATTTCTAAAAATACTTAACAATTATAAATCGAATATTTCATGAAATTTTAACGTTTTGTGACATTTTTTAATTTATTTTCAGGGGGTTATTTGGCCGGCTATGCATGACATGACAGCCAAGTGGATTCCTCCCCAGGAACGAAGTAAATTCGTCAGCAGTTATTTGGGTAAGTCGAAAAAATTAAAAATTATTTTGAAAAGTATGTAATCATTTTGAACATTATTAATAACTCAGCCACAAAAAAAGATTTTTACCCGGGATACTACGTTAATATATTCCTACGTATTTTTCTTCGCTAAATTCAAATTCGAAGTCAGAATAACCAGATTCGTTAAAATTTTCGAGAAAATCTAAAAAAAATCTACTCCAAGACCTGAAAAAAAACCAGATTGGTTAAAATTGGCCTATTTTTTTTGCTAAATCCGAATCCGGAGTTCAAATAATTCAGCGGACAGAAATATGTAAAAATACAATAGACTAGTATCAGTTTTCGAAATTTTTTAAAAATAGTTTCGATGTGATTGTCAACTGAATACATTTTTTAAAAGACTAATTAACTTAATATTTTTTTTACAAATAAAAACGAAATTCATAATGAAATAAAAACATCAAATAAATACTAAATTTTCCGAAATTTTTAAATTGCGTAGTAGACAGAGAAAACCAAATATGATAAGAATGATATATGGATTACTACTTCAAAAACCAGAAAACTGGTTTTCGTCGCGAAAAGCGGTTTTAACCAAAATACCGGTGTTTATCGGAAAATCTGTTTTTTTTAATTTCACAACCGAAACCTGATTGTTTGGAAAACCAATTATCCAATTTAATCATAATCAACATTTCTTTTTTAAAAATGTTCCTAATATTTTTATAAGAATTTTTTTTTTTAATTTCCAAGTAAACTTTTTATAAAAGCAATAAATCAAAAAAATTATACAATTTTATATTATATTTATATTTAATTTAATTTTATATTTTATTTTAGGAAGTTCTGTGGGAGCTGCAATTACGTATCCTTTGTGTGCTTTAGTAATCACTTGGTTTAATTGGCAAGCTGCTTTTTACGTAACCTCAATTCTTGGCATTATTTGGTAAACAAAGAAAATTATTTTTCAAACTTTGCAAGTCATAGTTATTTCGAGCATATTTAATATTTCTACAATCACCTTTTTTAAAATAATTAATTCTTTAATTAAGTTGCTTTCAATTTTCCTTTTAAGTTTAATAAATGTGACTCAATATGAAGAAAAGGACCTAAACAGGACAAAATTTTAGGTTATGTTCAAAGATAGTTTTACCTTCATTAAAAGTGCCTTTTTAATCATCTAAAGCCAAAACCAGTTTTTATTGAATATTTTCGATGGAATTGTGTATTTTCATTCCAAAAATCACAAACATAACCTAACAGTTTTTCCTTCTTAGGTCCCTTTCTTCATATCGCGTCACAAATCTGAATGAAAAGATAAATAAATTTTATACGTAAAATGACGAAGGTTTGTCTTCTGGCACTTTCTTGTATTCGATTCTCCGTCTAAACATCCTCGAATAACTTCCAAGGAGAAATGCTACATCGTCGAAAGTCTTCCTGTTCCAAGCCAAGAAAAGAGGGTTCCTTGGAAGAAGATTTTAACTTCTGGACCACTTTGGATTGCTATTATTGCCCACTACGGAGGTGCCTGGGGTTTTTTGACCTTTATGACTCAAGCTCCATCTTATTTCAATTACATTCATGGCTGGAATGTAAACGCTGTAAATATCAAATTATTTTATATTATATTATATTTAATACATAAAAAACATAATACAACCCTGACAAAAGTATTGGATTGAATTTCAATCAAATTGAATAAGTTTTAATCAGTATTCTTCCGGGTCATTCCGAAATTTGTTTCCGAGCCAATCAGTTTTTATCCGAATCTAAAAATGGATGTAACTTGACGAAAAATTCTTTCCGAATCATTCCGAAGCTAAATTTTAATCCGTTTGAATCACGTTATTTCATTCCGAATCAATCCGTTTCATATTCGAATAAACCCGACTAAAATTGGAAGGGATTGATTCGGAATGAAATAACGGGATTCAAACGGATTAAAAATTAGTTCGGAATGATTCGGAAAGAATTTTTCGCCAAGTTTCGGAATGCCCCGGAAGAATTCTGATTAAAACTTATTCAAACTGATTGGAATTCAATCCGATACTGTCGCCAGGATAATTGAACAAGTTTTTAACAAATTTTAACTCAATTTTAATAAATTTAAATCCAAATTGAATATGGGCAACAAAATTTGGCCTAATTAATATTTTTGAACATTCAAAATAAGGAAAGAATATTTTTTTTACACAGAATGTGCATAACCTTAGAAAAAACAGATTCATGGAAAAGTTACGTTTTAAAGAGCACTTTTAGATTAAAAAACATTATAATAAAAATTGAAAAGAAACCTAATTTTAAAACGTTGATTAGGGTGTCTAGCGAAACAAAATTTTCAACATTTCGGCAAAATTAAAAAATGTAAAAAAATAAGTAACACAATCTTACAAACAAAAGAATCCAAAAATATTATAAAACTATAGATTAAAGGAAGTGCGCACGAGCGCGATTAATTTCTACTCTTATCAACAAATATTAATATTTTAAATATAATATTTATAAATAAACGAGTTTAAAACAAATTTTATTTATTGAAGACAAACTATACAAAATTTTAGAATTAAAAAATAATTGCAAATTAATTGAAAAAAAAATGAAAACAATTAAAAATTGGGGAAAGTAATTTAAAAAATCATTGACATTTTTTTAAAATTGAAGAAAATAATTTAAATTGGAGAAAAAATACCTGAAAATCTTAGAAATAAACTGAAAAAAAATTAGAATAATAAAAAAGTTGAGAAAATAATTGAAAGTTGAGAAAAATAATAATTAAAGTAAATTAATTCAGAAGTAATTAATTTGATTGAAAATTGAAGAAAAAATGAAAAATAGGTAATATAAATAATTAAAATTTGAGAAAATAATTGAAAAAATTACATAATATCTATATTTTAAATAAAGTTCAAGAAAATTTCGAAAAAATTCTTGAAGCTTTTAAACTTTATTGAAAAAGAAATAAAATAATAAAAAATTAGAGAAATAATAAAAGTTAAATATAATTTAATATTGAAGAGAACAATTTTTAATGAAAAGAAAAATAACTGAAAAAAGTACAGAATATACAAAAATAAAAAAAAAAACACGGATTTAATTAAAAATTTAAAATAATGGAAATTTCAGATAAATAATTGAAAACTTTTTGGAAATTATGACAAAGAACAGAGGTAATTGAAAATTGAATAAATAATAAATATATAATTAAAAACTAAATGAAATAATTTAAATATCAGTTAAATAGTTTTAAATTTTGGGAATTACGATAAAAACAGAAAATAATTAAAATTTGAAGAAAATATTAGAAATTTGAGAAAATTACTTGAAATTCTTAGAAAATAATTTTATAAAATGAGAATAATTAAAAATTGAGGACACTAATTAAAAAATGGTTTTAAAATTTGAAACTTGAAGAAAATAATTGAAATTTAAGAAAACTATTTGAAAATCTAAAGGAATTAATTAAAGAAAAGAGGAATAATTAAAAATTAGACATTGAATAAAGCTAAAAATAATTAAAATTTGAAACAATACTAAACAATCTTAGAAAATAATTTTTCAAAATGAGAATAATAATAAAAAATTGAGAGAAATAATTGAAAAAAGGTCAAAATAGTTTAAAATTGAAAAAATAATGAAAATTAGAGAAAAATACTTAAAAATTGAGGAAAATAATTGGAAAATAGTTTCAAAATTTAAAACTTGAAGGGAATAATAGAAAATTGAGAAAACTATTTGAAAATCTTATGAATTAATTGAAGGAAATGAGAATAATTAAAAATTGGATAAAAGAATTGAAGTAAGCTAAAAATATTTCAAATTTAAGAAAAATACTAAAAAATCTTAGAAAATAATTTTCCAAAGTGTGAATAATAATAAAAAATTTAAGGCAATAATTGAAAAATAATAAAAATGATTTAAAATTGACAAAAATAATAGATGTTTGAGAAAAATACTTGAAATTCTTATAAAATAATTTTATAAAGTGAAAATAATTTAAAATTGAGGAAAATAAATAAAAAATGGTTTTCAAATTTGAAACTTGAAGAAAATAATTGAAAATTGAGAAAAATTCTTGAAAATCTTATGAATTAATTAAAGGAAATGAGTATAATTAAAAATTGGATAAAAGAATTGAAGAAAAATAATATTTTTGTAATTTAAGAAAAATACTAAAAATTAAAAAAATTAGAAATTGAAGTAAATAAATATAAAAATTATAGAATTTATTTTTAAGCGGAAGAAAATAATTGAAAAATTGTTTAAAAGTTTGAAAATTGATAACTACCATCTAAATTTGAGATAATAACTGAAAATTTAGGAAATTGATTAAAAAATCATTAAAATAATCAAATAATCTAATTTGAAAGTTCAGGAAATTAATGTAGACATAACGAAAATGATTTAAAAAAATTAAAGATGAAAAATGAATTGAAAAAATTGAAGAAAATAATTGAAATTTGCGGAAGATAAAGTTAAGATTTAGGGAAAAAAATGGAATAATAATTAAAATAATTAAGAATTACACAAAATAATTAAAAAATAATAAAAATAGTTAAAAATTGTAGTTTCAGTAATTGAAATCATAATAAAAAAGAATTATTAAAAACTGAAGGAATTTTTAAATCACTTCAAATTTAGTATATTTGAAGCGTGGATTAATTCAACTTTTTAATCAATGCAAGTTTAAATTAACTAAAATTTGAAGAAATTAAAATTGCTATAAATTTAAAACTTGAGAAGAATTTAAAATGGATGAAATATGATTTAAAATTTTAAAAGAAAAAAACATCTAGTGATGAACTTCAGATGTGGACAGAATAAATGAATGAATGAAACTTGTAAATTATATTTACAACTTTCTTTTTACTAAATTTTAATTTTTCGTCTTTGTTTTCAATCGATTTTAAATAAAACCGAATTTTCACTCAACAGATTTTTTAGGCCACGAAATTCATATTTAACAGAATTTGTTTGAATAGATTTTTAGTTTTAAAAAAATTAAATTTAACCGAATTTTCATTTAGCAGAATTCTTAGAATTTAACTAAATTTTAAGTTAAGTTTATTTAGGTTTTATTTAATATTTAAATTAGAAAAAAATCGAAGAATTAAAATTCGGCGCAAAGGCAATTATTTTTAATGAAAATTTATAAAATAAGAATTTCAAATAATGAATTTTAGAACTCAGTTTTGCACTCCATATCTTAAGAAATTTTACATCTTCTGGAAAATAAAGAGGGCAATTTTGTAATTTTGTAGAAAATATATTTTTTTTATCTAGAAAATAAACTGCGATCAAAAGCAATAATTGTATAATAATTAATAATAACAATAATTTGGTCCAACTTTAAACCCACAAAATTTTGTCTTTTACATTTTTCGGGTAATTTTAATTATTGCTAAATAGAGAAATTTAAAATGTTCAAACTCAATCTTTCAAATTCTGTAGATATTATAAACTTCTTTTACCCGACATTTTTATTCAAATATTTTTTTTTATCAAAAACATTTTTATTTTTAGAGATTCCAAAATGGCTGCGGTAAAATTGTCTAATTTCATTATTTAAAAACCGTTAATTTATCATATATCTTCTGTATTTATTTTTCCTAATTAAAACTAAGTAAAAAATTTATAATACTGAAGCTTTCCGCGGTTCTTTTTGGATTAAAATTTTTTTGAATGTTCTATTACATGATATTTCAATTAAAAAAATATTTAAAGAAAAATTGTTCTCGAGAGTAATTTTTAATATTTAATTTATTTTAATTATTTTAATATATTAAAAATTAAATTAATGAAATTAATTCCAATAAATTGTTTAATAACTATATTTATGAATAACAAATTTTTTATTTATTATTACTCTTATTTCTATATAATTATTTTCAATAAATTTACAAGAATCATAATTCAAGTGATTAGAATAAGTTATTATTTATTACTTTATTCGTTCTGCCTTTCTTCAATTACATTTGTTTCTTTTTTAAAAGTATTTAAAAGTTTTCGAATCTTTTTAAAGTTTTATTAAGATTTCATAAGATTAGAAACTCTTTACAAAAATCATTGTAATTGTTTTCAAATACATTGATCTATTATCTAATTCTACTTTCAGCATTCAGGTATTAATTGAGATTAATTTAAAGAAGATTTTAAATTCTCGGATTGTAATTCACTACAAAATTTTAAATAAATTTAAAATGGGATTCGGTAGTATTCTTTTCACGATCAAACTATAATCACGGGATTCAAAAAGATTAAATAACTTTATCATTAAAATTATTAAATTTTTTAATCCTTTTCAATGTTGGCCTTTTTCCTGGGAGGATTAATAAAATCTTGCTTATGCAATCTTTGATTGACGCTTTAGGTGATTTAATTAATTTTTCTTGTGACAATAAAAGCAGATTTTACCTTTTGTTCCCTTTTCTTTGTTTCAACACACCTCTTTTTGTATAAAATTCATTAAAATAACTTCTTTTTTATTTTTCTTTTCAGACAGGAGTTTTGTCTGGACTTCCTCACATACTAAGAATGGCGTTTTCTTATATATTTGGAATTTTAAGCGATTGGCTTTTAAAAACAAAGCGAATGAGTCTCACAAATGTTCGAAAATTGTCGACGTTTATTTGTACAATTTTCCAGGGATTTTTGACTCTAGGACTCAGTGGAAGTGGTTGTTACTCGAATTTAGCAATAATTTTCATGATGACCGGAACTGCTGTTAATGGAGCAGTTTCTTCCGGAACTTTAGCAGTTTTCGTTGATCTCAGCTCCAATTATGCCAGTGTCATCCTAGGAATTTGTAATTTAATTGTAGCATCTTCTGGTTTTATTTCTCCTTTTGTTGTTGGTGTGCTGACCAATAACAATGTAAGTACATAGTTGAAAAAAGTCTTATAATATCTTAGAATTTCAAAAACTCTGAAAACAAAACAATTATTAGTAAATCAATATAAAAAGGAAAAATGCGAAAATCGTTTACTTTTTAATTTACTAACAGATTCTTTTTTTTATAAAAATATTAAAATAAACAAAAAATAATTTAAATAAATTTAAATATTTTCAGCAAACCGTAGACAGGTGGAGGATAGTTTTTATAATTTCTTCCGTTTTCCTAATACTCTGTGGAGCTGTTTTTATGTTCTTTGGAACTTCTGAAGAACAGTCCTGGAATAATTACAATAGCAAAGATTCGGACGTTTCGGACGAAAAATCCGAAGAAATGGAAAATCTTAGTTCAAAATCTGATTCGAAATACGAAGTACCTGAGAATAAACAGCTGGCAGATATAAAAGAAGAAAAAACGTGAAAAAAATATTGCAGTTGATAAAAATAAGTTTAAAAGAATTTCAATGTAACTAATAAATTAGTCATTTTTTTTAATGTTTACTGTATTCGTAAAATTTACCAGACAGTGGTCTATCAAATATTTTAGTTAATTATTATCATGTGAACTATACCAAAGAATTATTATCAAGAATTACATGATAAACAAAAAATTGTACAAATTTCCTGTTGAACAGGTATATTTTTATATTTACTGTGTAAATTGTAAAAATAAAATCTAGTCTTCATAATTGGTATCATAAATTATTTTCGGAGTCATTCAGATTATATTATGCATTATAATTCATTTTTAAAAATTCTCAGTTATTGACTGGTTTTCTTAAGATTTTTCCCGGCTTCTGACTAATTTTAGTCGTAAATCTGGAATTAATATACATACACATTGTTTTAATATGCACTTTAATTAATATTTCAAATTTTATACGGCTAAAATATATTTTACTTTGGAAGAAAATATGTTTTAAAGACTTTTAATAGAATAAAAATAACATTTATTTAATATGTTTAGAGTAACTAATTTGTTATTCTCCCTGACCAACAATTTTTTCAGTTAGACAAAGAAAATAAAACCGTTATTTTTTTCAAATTTAAAAATACATCTATAATGTTAACATATAACCTTGAATGTAACTAAATTTATTTTTAAGGAGGTTTATCCAAAAATTGATTTTTCACAAATTCTTATAAAATTTTAATGACATATTAAATACATTATTTAACATGTATGGTTACAATTTTATTGAAATTTACAGTTTTGTTTTTAAGATATAAATTTATAAAATTCAAACTTTTTCATGGAAATAGTAACAAAACTATTTTTAGTATGGAAAAACATTTTGTAAAAAAACGATTTTTTTCGATGAAAAAAGGTGCTAAAAAAAAATTGATTGGGTACTTTCAAAAATCCCTGTGTCCAAATTTAGATATTCATGAGCTTAATAAGTCATCCAAATTTTATTGAAATCCGTTAAAGCATTCTCAAGATATCTTGTACACAAAAAACGCTACACACACACACACACACACATCTGGACATTTGCTTAAGAATGAAAATTTACGTTTTTTAAATTAAATGAGTCGATTTAAACTACTTTTGGAAAATCGAAAATCTTAACGATCACAAAGCTTTCTCTATAAGAAAGCAAAAATAATTGAAAATTGAAAAAAATTACAAAATGAAAAAAATAATTGACAATTTAAAAAAAATTCAAAAAATGTCTAGATTAAACTGAACAAAATAATACAAAAAATCAAAGAATAATTATAAAATTTTAATATAATAATTAAAAAATTGAAGATATGTGGAAAATGACGAAAATAATTGTCATTTGAAAACAAAATTAGAAAAATGACTAGATTAATAAACTGAAAAAAAGAATTGAAAAAATTATACAAGAAATATTAAATTTAAAGAAAATAATTGCAAATTGAAAAATTAAGAAAATTACTGGAATAATTGTTGGAAATAACTGCACATTTAACAACTGGATTAAAAATCGAAAAAAATAATTAAAATTGAAAAGAATAATTAAAAACTGAAGAAGTCAATTAAATGGAAGAATGAAATTAAAATTTAAGAAACATATTTAAAAATTTTAAAAAATTAATTGAAAAAAGCAGAGAATTAATTAATATATAAGAAGACAATTGAAAACTGAAGAATGGAACTAAAAATTAAGGAAAATTGAACAATTGTATTTAAAATTAAAGAAACTTTAATTTTAATTTTGTTAATCGAACAAAATATTTGAAAAAGGCGATAAATTTTTAAATATTAAAAGAAAATAATTAAAAAATTAAAAGCGGAATTTAAATTTTAAGAAACCAAATGGCAATTGAAGAGAATAGTTCTAGAATTGAATAATTCAATTAAAAATTGAAAACAGTTTTTATGATTGAAAAAAATAATTGAAAAAAACCAAAAATTATTGAGTATTCAGGAATTAATTGAAAATCAAACAAAATAATTGAAAATTAAAGATAATATTTGAGAATTGAAGAAGGTATTTAAGAATTGAAGACATTAATTGGAAATTAAAGAATTAAATGGAAATTTCAAGAAAATAATTGATTATTAATGAGAAAAATGTAATTGAAAAAAAATTCGAAAAACAAGAAAAATCGGCATTTGAACAAAAAATGTTCTGAAATTAATTAATAATCATTAAATTGAAGAAAAATAATAAATTGTCAATTAATAATTGATGAAAATTTTAGAAAAAATTGTAGAAAATAAATTAAAATTAAATAACTGTATTTAAATTTCAAGTAAATAATAATTGAAAATTGAAGAATACAATTTAAAATTAAAGAAAATAATTGAGAATTGAATAAAATAATTAAAAATTGAACAATATAAATGGAAGATTAAAAATAATTAAATTGAAATGTGAAGAAAATAATTGATCATTGAAAGAAAAGTTGCAAAATGACTAAAATAATTAATTAGTGAGAAAATAATTGAGAAATGAGGAAAATAATTGACAATCGAATGCAAAATTCGATTACTGGCGATAATAATAGACAACAGAACAAAATACATAAAAAAATCGAAGAATAATTATAAAATTTAAATAAAATAATTGTATACTTCACGAAGGAATTTTCGGTTTATAAATAAATTTCCCGGCCTTCTGTTTGTTTATTAGGAATTTTAAGTAATAAAATCATGAATTTTTAATTACGGTTTCTTTAAGTAAAAATTCCCTCACTTTTAAAGTTTTTTTTGGAAAATCCCTGACTACCAAATTTCCCTGACTTTTTCCTAATTTCCTGATTTTATTGAATTTTTTTAAATTTAAAGTTGTGTAATTTTGTGGATTTTGACTTTAGAGAAAAATGTTATAAGAATTTTTTGTAGAACCCTTCGGGGGGGCCAACAGAACTCGGATCAAAACTCTTGGAACTCTAAAATTTAAAAACCTCAAAAATTTTTGAAATTTTAAAGCAGTTTAGTTTTTTGGATTTTGAGTTTGGAAATTATATGCTTTTTGTGTTTTTGTAGAACTTGTTGGAGGAGGTAAAAAGACTGTGATCAGATTTCTTAAAACCTTAAATTTTAGAAAATTCAAAAAATGTTGAATTTTGATTTTTTTTTGAAATTTTAGGACTTTGAATTGGTTGTTTAATGTTTAATGTGTAGGGAACTCTAGAACTTTTTGTTCTAGTTCATTTCTTATTAGAATAATGTAATTTTAAAAAAATGTGAGGGCTGACTATTTTTTTTCAAAGAATAATTTTTTGACCATAATGGGCAGAACTATTGATAAAAAGTACAGGAAACTCTAGAACTCTTTAAAAACTACTCAGAACTCTAAAAATATATCGATTTTTGCAAAAGTGGGGGGCCATGTGAAGTTAGCTCCCCATCATGTTAAATCGATTGTTTTGGTATTTAATCACCAGAACTATTTCTAAAATGTATAAGGAACTCTAGAACTACTTATTCGAAAGAAAGCCCGAACTCTAAAAAAAAATATCCAATTGGTTGATAGTGGGGGGCCAACTTTACATGCATATTGAAAACTGATGAAAATTATGGAAATAATTGTAGAAAATGAAAATTGAAGAAATTAATTGGAAATTGAAGAATTGTATTGAAATTTGAAGAAAATAATATACAACATTCATTTAAGGAAATTTAAATCAGTAGGTTATTTTTAATCAGGGTGTCTACTAATTTCGTCCCACAAAATTCCCAGTCATTTTCCGGTTTTTGTTCCTATTTTTCCCGGTTTTTTCTCTTGTTAACTTAAAATTTATTTTAAGTATAAATAGGCCTACAAATGGCTACAAAAATTGAATATAACAGTTGATAATTGAAGAAAATAATTGAAATTCAAAGAAAATAATTGAGAATTGAAGAATTTAATATTAAACTTTACAAAAAATAATAATTAAGAATTAAAAGAAATAATTAATAATGAAAAGAAATAATTAATAATGGAAATAAATAATTGAACAATGACAAAGATATTTGACAATTAGAAACAAAATTAAAAAAAAAAGTAAATATTACTCTACAATTGAAGAATAATTGAAAAAATTGAACAATGGTTATTAAATTCAAAAAATATAATTGAAAATTAGTCAACTAGATAGAAAATCAAAAAAAATAATTTAAAATTTAAGTTAATAACTCAAAATTGAAGAAATAAATTGAAAATTAAATAATCAAATTAAAATCAGAAAAACACAGAATTATTGAAAATTAAAAAAAAAACAATTGAAAATTGAGAAATAAAATTGAAATTCGAATACAATAATTGAGAATTAAAACTGAACAATTGGATTGAAAAAAAAAGAAAATAATTTATGATTAAAAAAAAAATGAAAAATGCCAGAAATTATTTAATATTGAAGAATAGAATTGTTATTTAAAGAAATTAATTGAGAACAGGGCTGATAAAAATCATGATTTTAAAAAAAAAAAAAAATCCGATTTATTTGATTTAAATCGGATTTTTTTTATTTAAATCAAAAATTGATTTTTTTAAAAATATTATCAGTATATAAAATCTCCAAATGTTTATTTGTAAGTAGTTTATTAAAAAAATAAAGAAAAGATTAAAAAACAACACAAGAAATGAAACAGTAACTTAAAAATTAACTAAACTATTTAATTTTTTTTTTTTAATTTAAATAATAAATAAGATGATAATTAACAAAACGTTAAAATACATTACTAAAGAGAACAAAATTTTTTAAATTAGGAAAATTAGAGAATTATTTTTCAAATTGAATAAAAAAAGAATTAATATAATTTTGTAAAATTTAAAAAAAATTTGAAAGAAAAGAAATTCTATTAAACCAAACAAAATTAAACAACTCTTGGGGGGGCCAACAGAACTCTGATCAGAACTCTTAAAACTCTAAAATTTAAAAACCTCAAAAATTTTTAAAAATTTAAAGCTGTTTAGTTTTTTGGATTTTGAGTTTGGAAAATATATATTTTTTGTGTTTTTGTATAAACCAAAAAAATGTTTTCAAAAATTCGTAATTATAAGATAAAAACTAAACAATTGAAAAGAAGGAAAAATGCTTCTTAGAAATGGAAAAATGATGACAAAAATTAAAGAACTAATTAAAACGCAAAAAACTAAAATAATTCCTCTATGAGGAGGCAAAAATAGTGAAACATCAAGAAAATTAAAAAAATAGGAAGAAAATAGAAAAATGTTTTTTACCTACTTAAAAATCCTTTAAAAATAAACAAGTTTAAGCAAATTAAACTAAATAAATTTTTATAATATTACACTTAAAATAAGGCCAACAATAAATTTAGAATAATAAAGAAAATCTAATAACTTTATGGAAGAATAAGTAAGTTTGCAAAAAATCTCGCAGAAAATAGACAAGATGTGAAAAAAATTGAATAAACTTACAAAAAAAAATGAGAGTATTTATTTTTAAAAATATGGAAATAATTATGAAAATCAACGAAATAATAAGTTTATTAGTGAATGTTATAATAACGAAATTGTGTTAAAATAATATTCAATAAATAATTTGCATAAAAAGAGGAAAATTAAAGAGAATCCTAAAATAAAAGGGCAAATAAAAAAATAGAAGAAAAAATATCAAAAGTAAAATCAGAAAAAAACTTAAAATTTTGTAAAAATAAGAAATTATAAGATAAAAATTAAACAGTTTCGACAAATTAAAATCTCTTAGAAATCTTGTAAGAATATTAAAAAAAAAGGATTATTGTGAATATGGAAAATAATTAATATTATTGAATTATTTTGCATTAATTAATATGCATTTAAATTTGAATTAATTAAAGTTTAAAAGAAACAAATTGGAATTTGACTTAATTGACGTTTGGAATTTATATAATTATAATGACTTAAATATATAAAAATGTAATACTATTTTTTGTTATCTTCATATCAAAAATTTGTAAATCGTAGGTATTTTGATCATCTGTATTAGCACAATGTTTTAAATTTTATAAAGATTAAAATATTATAATTGAAATTTTGAAGATTTATCCACAAATTTTTGAGTTTTGTTTATGGTTTCCGATGTTTTACATGCAATATTAAACATCCGGAGAATTTTTAAGTTTTTTTTATTTCAATCATGATTTTAATTCAAATTTTCAAATGATTTAAATCCTGATTTAAATCACGATTTAAATCAAAGTGATTTAAATCAGTAACAGCCCTGATCGAGAATTAAAAAAGAATAATTGAACAATTAAACAATTAAATAGAAAATAGAAGAAAATTATTGAAAATTGAAGGTTTTGAAACATGAAATAAATAACTGATAATTGAAAAAAAAAGTAATTGAAAAAAGTCGAGATTACTGAATATTGAAACAAACAATTGAGAATTGAACAAAATAATTAAAAATTAAAGAAAATAATTGAAAATTGAACAAAATAATTAAAAAAAGTACTTAAAAATTAAATACAATATTTGGAAACAGCAGAAAAATTTAGAAATCGACGGAAATAATTGCGAATTGATGAAAATAATTTAAAAATTCTCAATTTAAATAAAAATTGAAAGAAAAAAATAATTTAAAAAAGCTGAGAATTGTTAAATATTTAAGAAAATTGAGAAGAAATTGAAAATTGAAAGAAATTGAGAAACTGAAAGAATTATGAAAAAATAATTGGAAATTGAAGAAAATAATTGAAATTTAAGAAAAAAATTGGAATTTGAAGAAAATAATTCAGAATTTTAAAAAAATCATTGTAAAAAGCCTAGAGTTATTGAATATTAAAAAAAAATTGAAAATTAAAGAATAGAATTGAATGTCGAAAATTATAATTGAGAATTAAAGAAAATAATTCAAGAATTGAACAATATGATTGAAAGTAGAAGAAAATAAGCGATAATTGAAGAAAAAAGAAATTAAACAACCCAGGAATCATAGAATTTGAAAAAAAAAACAATAAAACATGAAGAATGTAATTGTAATTTGAAGAAATTAATTAAAAATTGTAGAAATTAATTTTAAATTGAAGAAAATGTGATTTTATGAAAATTGTTGAATAATAATTGATGAATTGAATTGAAGTTTCAAAAACATAATTGATAATTCAAAAAAATATTGAAAAAAGCCGAGAATTATTGATTATAGAAGAAAATAATTGAAAAATGGAGGAGTTATTGAGATGTGAAATAAGTAAATGATAATTGAAAAAAATAGTTGAAAAAGTCGAGAATTATTTAATATTAAATTAAATAATTAAAAACTGAAGGAAATTGTTGAGATCTGAAGAAAATAATTAAAAATTGAAGAAAATAATTGAAAATTGAATCAAATAATTGGCAGTTCAAAAAAAAAAATTTATAGTTGAAGAAAATAATTAAAAATTGATTAAAATAATTGAAAATCGTAGAAAATATTTCAGAATTAAATAAATTAATTAGAAATTGATGAAAATAATTCAAAATTGAAGAAAATAATTAGCAATTGAAGAAAATAGTAGAAAATCGAAGAAAATAATTGAGAAATGAAGAAATAATTTTAAATTAATGAAAATAATTCCAAATGAAAGAAAATTATTGAGAATTGTAGAAAATAATTGGAAATTGAAGAAAATAATTGAAAATTGAAAAGAATTTTTTATCCCAGAAAAAAATTCCCGGTTTGACGGAAAATTCCCGGTTAATTCGCGGTTAGTAGACACCCTGTATTAATACAAATAACGAAGGAAGTTTAAAAAAAAAATTTAATTATTTAAATGAAAAAATTATTTTTGAAAGATGTTTAAGGCACTTATAAAATATTTAAATAAGGTTCTTGTTTTTTTTTCAATGATGTAATTGACGATAATTCCTTCTTTATTATTATTTAACTTATTATTCTACTATTATAATTAAAAGCATTTAATAATTAGATATTATATAAAATAAAAAATCACACGACTTATAATTAATTTAAAGATACATTTTTTTCAATCGTAACTGATTTAAAACAAAAAAATATCTAAGTGCCAAACTTCAGGAGCGGACAGAATGAAAGAATGAATGAATTTTGTGGATTATTATTATAGACAAACGACAATAACATGAATGAACAGTTAAATAGATACTAACTTCTAATGGTACACTGAGAAAATGAGACATGACTGAGTACTGTCCGGACAGGAGTGGTTCCTGTCCAAATAAAAAATTTTAATTAGACAGCACTCATTGCTTTCTGGACATGAACCATTCCTGTCTGGAAAGGACTCAGTAATGTCTTGGACATTAATGAAATAGACAGTAGTGAACCCTGTCTAGACAGGAATGGTTAATGTCCAGACCTGAATGATAACTCTCCGGTTGTGAATTTAAAAGAAGGTTATAAAATGTAATAGACGTCATTTAAAAAAATGTACATTTGGACAAAACTACACTGAGAGACTAAAGATTTGAATATTTATAAAACTTGTTGAAATTTTATTATGTTAGGTTAGAGGTTAGGGAAAAACGTACTTTTTCTTAATATTTCAAATGGGTCAATCCACTGACTTTTGTCTGTAAGCTGTTGCGGCAATATTTTTAATAATTCTAATTTTAAAATATGTGAAACGCCAACATTTTCTGAATTCAGTAAGCATATTAAAATGTTATAAATTTTTTTTCTTTTCGTGTTATTATTAATCAAAAAATGAAGGTTCACAAGCATATTTGTAACCTTAAAACTGATGCTTTTTTTAAAAATGTTCTAATTCTTAGAGTAATTAATATAATATTTAACAGGCGAACGCTCCGTTTGTATACTAATTTAATTTAAATGGAGCAATGTGAAATTGCTGTGTTTACTTAAAATATAAAAATTAACCTTTTTGAGTATGAAATTTAAAATTTTTTAATATTTCCTAAACGAGGCAAAACACGTTCGTCAAACTTTATAGGCAAGTAGATTATATTAATATTAAATTATATTCAGAACCTCAAATTTGTAGGAGGTTCCATAAAAAAGTAATAACCTTCGAAAAATAGTGAAACTTTATACAAGTATAAATATTTTAAATCAGAGTATCACTTTAAAATAATAAAATTTTATAATAAACCCATCTTTTCTGTGTTCAGAATTAAATAATTTATATTTCTAATAATTCTCCAACCTAACATAATAAAATTTCAACAAGTTTTATAAATATTCAAATCTTCAGTCTCTCAGTGTTGTTTTGTCCAAATGTACATTTTTTTGAATGACGTCTATTACATTTTATAACCTTCTTTTAAATTCACAACCGGAGAGTTATCATTCAGGTCTGGACATTAACCATTCCTGTCTAGACAGGGTTCACTACTGTCTATTTCATTAATGTCCAAGACATTACTGAGTCCTTTCCAGACAGGAATGGTTCATGTCCAGAAAGCAATGAGTGCTGTCTAATTAAAATTTTTTATTTGGACAGGAACCACTCCTGTCCGGACAGTACTCAGTCATGTCTCATTTTCTCAGTGTATAATTATGTACTTGCCATAACATTTAAATACTACATATAAATTTAAAAAATACCTTCTGACAATTTGAAGCTTTATATATAACTCTATATAGCTTTATTTTTAACAAGATTAAACAAAACTTAAATTTTTCACTTGCTTATATTAGATTGTCCTTTAGTAAAACTCCATACCACGAATAGAACTTATTGAATGCTCTGTTTAAGTGTTTTAAATCATTGAGCGTTAAAAAACTGAAAATGTGATCTACAATCAAGAGTGGAAGTCGATAACCTTGAACTTTTTGAAAAAGACGATAGCTTGAATTTAGGAGACGTCTGCGATTGGTTCCAACATTAATTCTGCTTATCAAAAAATCGCCATACTCAGAAAACAGCTGAATCGTCTTACAGTCTGGTAATGAGACCAAATTGAAATCCTCATTCCTGGCCAAGGATGCAAGTCGGTCATCATTTGCAACAAACAGATCAAAATAAGTTATGCCTTGATAGATATGTGTTATTTTCATTACTTCAATTTCTTCTTGGCATCGTTTATAATATTTTTGCACATACGGAGATTGAATAAAGAGTGAAGTTTTATAACTGATATTCTTTTTTAAAGATATTTGTTTGGCCACATGTTGTGTTAACAAGCGCATAGAAATTCTTCTTCTCCAAATTCCAAAATGATGCTCATAGTCATCCGGAATATGATTTTGAAAATTCTCTTCAAAATCTAAGTTGTCTAATTCCTTCCGATGCATCGGCAATGTGCCAAAACGTAATTCATATTTTTCTGTAGATGTTAAAGCTTTATCAATCATCATGCTAAATGGAAATTGATATTGGTTGTAAATGCCTGTAGAAATGTCAACATCAGCTCCATTAAAGAGTAAGATTTTCAGAATTTTTGGGTTGTTGTATCTTATAGCCATTAATTCAATCAGTCTTTCACCTGTTTCTTCATTAACGAAATTAGGAGTGGCATCATTCAATAGACTAACTTGTAATATTTTTATATATTTACTCCAAAAAATTTTATTGAAAAGAATTCCTATAGATGAATGGCCTTTTTCATTTCGGGCATTGATATCAGAGTCGTAATCAATTAAAAGATTGACAATATTTACTTTCAATTCAATACTTATATCATTATTTAATGCGAAATCAAGTAAAGTTTCTCCTTTGTCCGATGCTACTTTCACAGATACATTTTTTGTTATTAATAGGAATAGAAAGACTTTTAAATTATTCCCATCGACCGCGTGAAAAATAGGAAATAGTCCTTTCGAATCTTTCAGTTCCACTGAAGCTCCAAAATCTAAAAATTGTTCAACAATTTTTATACTGCTGTATTTGAGTGCCAGATTAAACGAAGCTTCAAAATCAGATACGTTTAGACCATAATCTAGAAACATTTTTACAATTTTAAAGTTTTTAGATTTAATTGCGATATCAAGAGGCTTGATGGTTCCAGAGATTTTATTATTGGCTCCTGCGTCTAAAAGCAATTTAATTATATCTTCAGCGTTTATTTGAACAGCTGTCAAAAGTGCCGTTCCATGTTTTTCATTGTCGAGATTTACATCAATTCCTCGGTCCAGAAGCATTTTAATTATGTCTGTGTTTTTGTTTTTTACTGCGAGATGCAAAAAAGGTTTCTTGCACTCAGTAATTTCAGAAATAGCTCTTTTATTTAGAACTACTTTAATTAAATCTGTCTCGTTTCTTTTAAACAGTACATCCAAAAGTATATCTTTCATATCAATTGGGATTTTAAAACTGAGCAGTTTTTGAACAAGTGACAAACTACTGTATTTAAGGACAGTACGAAACAATAAGTGAAAGTTAGATTTATTCAAAACTTGCATCAAAATCATTTCTACTATTGTAGCGTTCTTTTTTTCAATTGCTAGATTAAGAGGCTTTTGATAGATTTTATAAATTTCTGTATCAGTTGCTGTTTCTAAAAGTAATTTAACCATATTTGCGTCGTTCATTTTAACAGCAAGCAAAAGAGCTGTATCACCTTCTTCACTAATAAGACTCATATCAAATCCCTCGTTTAGAAGCATTTTAACAATCGCACAATTTTTTGTTTTTACTGCAGTGTGTAAAACATCTTCTTTAAAATGCCGTCTTAATAGTCGAGCTTGCAACAATTCTTTTACCCGATCTTCCAATTCATTTTGAATTGCTTCTCTTAATGTCGAAATATCAATGGAATTTTTAAAATTTGTGTTATTCTCCATTATCTCGGTGATTTCTAAACTCGTTGCAGATTTGTAAACACGGAAATGTATTTATTGTCTCAAAGCAAAACAAAAACAAGCACTAAAAACATTACATGGTAGTTGAATAAGTTCAATATTGATATTGTATATTATAGATGAGAGTTTCCTCAGTCAAAAGTAAATTATAATTCGTTTAAAAGAGAGAGAAAAAAGTAATTTCGTCTACTATGTCTCTAACTAAACAATTTTCATCGTCAACGAAAATCACCGACGACAATCTGACACGAATATGACAGAGATGGGTTAGATCGCTTTTATGATGAGTCTCAGGGTTGTGCAGGTAACATACCTCAGGTATGATTAGAGTTCCTATAAAGAGAGTTAGGACACGTGCCCCCTTCCACTAGCCTGTTGACAAACCGGAGACGGAAGTGACGATGAAGTAATTTTTGTGATTGGTTGAAAAGGGCGGGCGAAGTTTAAAAATGTCTGTTAAGAAAGCATTTTAAAATCAACGCGCTCTTTTCAGCCAATGAAAAAACTTTCAATACACTTCCGTCTCCGGTTACGCTGAGCCAATCAAAAGTTGAACCTCACGTGTCCTAACTCTCTTTATAGGAACTCTAGGTATGATGTGACGGCAGCCTAACGTCACGTAATGTTTCACTAGCTAAACCGCTAAAACAACGTTAACGAATGTAACTAGGTAATAACCAGTAAAATATGAATTATTAAATAGAAATATTTTATTTATATTTTAATAATGTTCAACAATAGATTCCTTTTATGTTCTTTAAATCTTTTCTCAAATATTTATTAAACCTTAATAATCTTGAAGATTCGGAAAAAGTCACGTACTCGACAACAAAAGGGGTTTTAATTTTACAACTCGGAAATTCCGGAAATGAACATCTGGTTATGATAAATCTGGACCGTAGGGCCCTGGGCTTTTCCGTCAATAAAACATGGTTTTTACCGATGGGAAAAACCCATAAAGAATGCAAAATATAATTGAAAAGAAATTTGTTACCTTAAATTAATTATATTTTGAGAAAACGAATATATTTTAATGAAAATAACGAACCTAACTAATAACTATTTAAGTCGACTTAAATTCCATAATGGCTACCGTTTAATTGCCATAATTGATACAAATCAATCAAAATATGGATTAATAATTTATCTAGAACGAATTAAATTTAAATTAATTCTAATTGCCATTGTCAACAATATTTTCATCGTATATTGATCAATATAAATGTTATGCGTTGAAATCGATAGAGATTTAATAACTTATTTATGCGAATTAATAAATAATTCGTTAATTATTTATTAATGTTACTATATTTATAACAAGATTCTGTTTTATGAGAATCCCCTAAATTAATGTCATTATCATTAATGTATTTGTCAGTTAAATTCAAATCCAACAATATTTAATTGTTGTTGTTGTTTAATTAATAACAGTTATGTTTGGGTTATGTGTGAGTAAAGAAATTCACTGCGAAAAAGCTCAAGCTAGTCACATGGAAACTCCAGAGAAGGGATAGTTCATCCCTTCCACTCAACGGACTCAAAAATCCCAAAATGGGGACCACTGGACTTCAGCGACCGCGAGGATCTCGTCAGACCATTTGTAACTCTCATGAGAGAAACTTTAAAATCTGTCAACACTTGTAATTTTTTACAAAGAATTGGTCTCATTAAATCTCAAGTTAAACGTATTCTTGTTGTTTTTATTTGAAGTCATTTCAAATATCCCGCCTATTTACAGAGTACACTTTAGTGTTTTAGTAGAGATAAAAGAACTCAAATAAATATAAATTACAAAGTCCCTATTGCTTTTACGTGGGACGTGACAATGATGAAAGCGCTGAAGGTACAGTCACAGCTCCTGGCTGGCTGCAGGTTACCATGGTAACCATTCTCTCTCTTGCTCACTCTAATACGTTACCATGGTAACCTACAGGCAGCCAGGAACTGTGACCGCTCCATTATTCATGGGACTCTGGCCTAAGGGTGAAATCATATGGAGCCGTCAAACGTTGCTTCTTAATAGACCTTTTCATTTAAGACCGGAAATGTGAATTGATGTGAATGGCAACATGGTTTCGAGCACTTTTTGTATAGGACCTACTACACTGAAAAAAATGATTCGGTAATTTTACCACTATGGAAGTAGGAGCGTTTATTACCTACTTCTATAGTAACAGTTTTACATATTTTACGGATTTTACGCGCAGAGATGGGAATAATACATTAATCTTATGTAAAATTCCTAATGCTTTTGTAAAATTACAGAAAAGAAAATTCGCCAGTTATGAAATAAATATAAGTATTAGAAATTCTAATATAAAAATAAATTATGAATTTTATTGTGAAATTATAAAAAAGCAATGTAAAATAAATAAATTATGTAATTTCACAAATTTTTGTATTTATCGTTTTAAACTTTGGCACTGCACTTGAACTTAAGGCCGTTGGAGACACAGAGTCCGCAGAGAATCTGTAGGGGGAGCAGTGGTTCTCAAAGACTGTCCCCATGCGTTTTGAAGACTTAGGAATTTTTCGCGACAAAGTCCAACACTTTTCCCACAAAAGAACATCGTACTGCAAATTCTATTGAAATAAAGATTCAGAAAAATACTTACTTTTGATAAATCAAGTATTTCCTGAGCTTTAGTGTCTCGAGGAAATTCGTGTGATGAAAACAACCTCCAATGATGTTCCATGTTTGGCAATTTTTTCCAATAAAACCAGACACTTTTTCCGAAAATGAAAATCGTAGTGAAAATTTAAATTTAATTAGCACTTTTTCACTTATTTTGTTTTTGGCATATGAGTTTTTAAATCGCGTCAGTCTCTCGAGGAAATACAAAATCACTTGACACTTCACTCATTGATTCGGACTTTGACAATTTTTTCCGTCAAAACCCGACACTTTTTCCGCAAATGGTCATCGTAGTGTAAATTTAAATTTAATTAGCTTTTTTTCACTTTTTTTGTTTTTGGTATTTGAGTTTTTAAATCGCGTCAATCTCTCGAGAAAAGTAAATTTTTTTCAATTTCATCAATGAAAATGTCAAACAATGTAGCAGAATATAGTTTGTCGTGCGCTGTTCTGATACGGCATTTTCGGGAACTATAATTCACACGGCGCCGCCTTTGAAATTATAGACAGGCGTACATTATATTCATTATATTAATCAACCTATTTATAAAATTCAATGTTTAGATATTAATTGTAAAAATTTAATATAAAAAATTAATGTCAAGTTCCAAACATAATTTTGCTAACTTTGTACAAAAAATAAAAGTTGTTTGTTATTTCAAGTGTAATAAGCTCTATTGAAAAGACGCATTTAAAATAATTTAAACCATTCAAATGCAACAAGTACATTTTTTATTGTAAATCATGCATTAATAATTTCTAAACAATTTAAATATTTTTTAAAATCTAAGAGTTGAAGAAAAAACAGTAGAGCTTATTTAGTTTATCAGAAGAATGCAACCCGACTTACAGAGGAGATGGGAAATAGATATTGTATAGGAACTGAAATAAGTGTTTCTTTTAATTTTTTAAAATTAAATAAACAGAGCATTCGATAAATATTTTATACTTAACGTAAAAATTAAAGAAATAATTAAAACGCAAGAAAGAACTAAAAAAATAGTGTAATATCAAAAAAATTAAATGAACAGGAAGAAAATGGAGAAATGTTTTTTTCTTAATCTAACAAACTGTAAAAAATGTAAAAAGTAAAAAAGAATAAGTAAGTAAGTTTGTAAAAAAACTCTCAAGAAATAGACAAGATGTGAAAAGAAATTGAATAAATTTACAAAAAAATAAGTGTATTTACTTTTAAAAGTATAGAAATAATTATTAAAATTAACGTAATAAAAAGTTTAATGAATGTATAAATAAGAAAACTGTGTAATATAATATTAAATAATTTTTATAAAAAGAAGAAAATTAAAGAAAATCCTAAAAAGAACAGAGACAAATACCAAACAAAAAATATCAAAAATACCTAAACGGAGAAAAAATTTTAAAAACGTTGTAAACATAATAAATTATAATATAAAAATGAAAGTAAAATCTCTTAAAAATCTTGTAAGAATATTACCAAAGGAAGGATTATTGTGAATATGGAAATTAATTAATATTATTGAATTAAGGTGCATTGAAATTTAAATTAATTTAAATTTAAAAGTTGGTACAAATTGGAATATGAGTTCATTGACGTTTGGAATTTATATAACTTTTAATGACTTGAAGATATACAAATCTAATATTATTTTTTGATAACTTGATACCAAAAATTTGTAAATTGTAGGTATTTTGATCATCTGTATTAATACAATTTTTTAAATTTTATAACGAATAAAATATTGAAATTTTCAAGATTTATCCACAAATTTCTGTTTTTTTTATGATTTGCGATACTCTACATGCAATATTAGACATCCGGAGAATTGAAAAGTTTTTTTTTCATTTAAATCAATAACAGCCCTGTTTATAGATTACATTTATTTTATTTATTTCAAGCAATCTATACATATATCTTTGATGAATAATTTGATCTCTGTTTCCGAACTTCTATGTAAGTCGGGTTGCCTTCTTTCTCTGCACTAAATAAACCATAAGGATTTATGATGTAACTCTTAGTATTTGAGAAATAATTTAGCAAAAAAAAAGATAAAATTTTTTCCTACATAAATTTTAATTTGTTAATTTTAAATTATGCACTTCTTTATTACAATATTAAATATATTCTGCTTATTGACCGAAGAAAAATTAAATTTTTCTACAAATATCGTGTAAAAAATTTTGTAAACTGCGAATTTTCCACTTTCTCGTAAGCTAAAACGTTTTTATAGATCTAATTTTTTAAATATTTAATAACTTGGTCATGTTATCGAATATTTAACAAATTTAGATCAGAAATAAGAAACTTTGTGCTTATTGACCGAAGCAAAAATTAAATTTTCTACAAATGTCGTGGAAAAAGTTTTGTAAAATGTGAATTTTTCACTTTCACGATAGGTAAATCGTTCTTATTGGTCTATTTTATTAAATATTCAATAACTTGTGCATGTTATCAAATATTTAACAAATTTAGATCAGAAATAAGAAACTTTGTGCTTATTGACGGGAGAAAAATTAAATTTTTCTACAAATGTCGTGGAAAAAATTTTGTAAATTGCGAATGTTGCACTTTCTTGAAAGCTAAATCGTTTTCATAGATCTTTTTTGTTAAATATTTAATAACTTGGGCATGTTAACAAATATTTTTGAAATTTAACTGTCATGTTTAGAATTTTCATCTGAATTGGTCGAATTTGAGACAGCTTTTTCTGAAAATGTTGTCAATAAATTGTATGTATTTTATGCTACACAGACAAATGTATATCTCTTTTTTTATAAGAAAAAAAAACGTGGTTTAAAAAATGTATGATTAAAAATTAAATAAGTAAATATAATTTATTTACCAAGTAGTTTCTTACATTTTATTTTTAAAAGATATGTAGTTTAATCTAATATCATTTTTAAACTAATTTATTTTATTTTTAAAACATTCAATATATTAAAAAAAAATTATATAATATTTATATTATGTAACAAAAATTCTCTCTTTTATTTTGAAGAAATAAGAAATTTACTTTAATACTTGTTTTAGAACATTATTAATTTGTTTATTATATTTAATATTGTAATAAAGAAGTGCATAATTTAAAATTAACAAATTAAAATTTATGTAGGAAAAAATTTTATCTTTTTTTTTGCTAAATTATTTCTCAAATACTAAGAGTTACATCATAAATCCTTATGGTTTATTTAGTGCAGAGAAAGAAGGCAACCCGACTTACATAGAAGTTCGGAAACAGAGATCAAATTATTCATCAAAGATATATGTATAGATTGCTTGAAATAAATAAAATAAATGTAATCTATAAACAGGGCTGTTATTGATTTAAATGAAAAAAAAACTTTTCAATTCTCCGGATGTCTAATATTGCATGTAGAGTATCGCAAATCATAAAAAAAACAGAAATTTGTGGATAAATCTTGAAAATTTCAATATTTTATTCGTTATAAAATTTAAAAAATTGTATTAATACAGATGATCAAAATACCTACAATTTACAAATTTTTGGTATCAAGTTATCAAAAAATAATATTAGATTTGTATATCTTCAAGTCATTAAAAGTTATATAAATTCCAAACGTCAATGAACTCATATTCCAATTTGTACCAACTTTTAAATTTAAATTAATTTAAATTTCAATGCACCTTAATTCAATAATATTAATTAATTTCCATATTCACAATAATCCTTCCTTTGGTAATATTCTTACAAGATTTTTAAGAGATTTTACTTTCATTTTTATATTATAATTTATTATGTTTACAACGTTTTTAAAATTTTTTCTCCGTTTAGGTATTTTTGATATTTTTTGTTTGGTATTTGTCTCTGTTCTTTTTAGGATTTTCTTTAATTTTCTTCTTTTTATAAAAATTATTTAATATTATATTACACAGTTTTCTTATTTATACATTCATTAAACTTTTTATTACGTTAATTTTAATAATTATTTCTATACTTTTAAAAGTAAATACACTTATTTTTTTGTAAATTTATTCAATTTCTTTTCACATCTTGTCTATTTCTTGAGAGTTTTTTTACAAACTTACTTACTTATTCTTTTTTACTTTTTACATTTTTTACAGTTTGTTAGATTAAGAAAAAAACATTTCTCCATTTTCTTCCTGTTCATTTAATTTTTTTGATATTACACTATTTTTTTAGTTCTTTCTTGCGTTTTAATTATTTCTTTAATTTTTACGTTAAGTATAAAATATTTATCGAATGCTCTGTTTATTTAATTTTAAAAAATTAAAAGAAACACTTATTTCAGTTCCTATACAATATCTATTTCCCATCTCCTCTGTAAGTCGGGTTGCATTCTTCTGATAAACTAAATAAGCTCTACTGTTTTTTCTTCAACTCTTAGATTTTAAAAAATATTTAAATTGTTTAGAAATTATTAATGCATGATTTACAATAAAAAATGTACTTGTTGCATTTGAATGGTTTAAATTATTTTAAATGCGTCTTTTCAATAGAGCTTATTACACTTGAAATAACAAACAACTTTTATTTTTTGTACAAAGTTAGCAAAATTATGTTTGGAACTTGACATTAATTTTTTATATTAAATTTTTACAATTAATATCTAAACATTGAATTTTATAAATAGGTTGATTAATATAATGAATATAATGTACGCCTGTCTATAATTTCAAAGGCGGCGCCGTGTGAATTATAGTTCCCGAAAATGCCGTATCAGAACAGCGCACGACAAACTATATTCTGCTACATTGTTTGACATTTTCATTGATGAAATTGAAAAAAATTTACTTTTCTCGAGAGATTGACGCGATTTAAAAACTCAAATACCAAAAACAAAAAAAGTGAAAAAAAGCTAATTAAATTTAAATTTACACTACGATGACCATTTGCGGAAAAAGTGTCGGGTTTTGACGGAAAAAATTGTCAAAGTCCGAATCAATGAGTGAAGTGTCAAGTGATTTTGTATTTCCTCGAGAGACTGACGCAATTTAAAAACTCAAATGCCAAAAACAAAATAAGTGAAAAAGTGCTAGTTAAAATTAAATTTTCACTACGATGACCATTTGTGGAAAAAGTGTCGGATTTTGCCGAAAAAAATTGTCAAAGTGGGAATCAGTGAGTGAAGTGTCAAGTGATTTTGTATTTCCTCGAGAGACTGACGCAATTTAAAAACTCAAATGCCAAAAACAAAATAAGTGAAAAAGTGCTAGTTAAAATTAAATTTTCACTACGATGACCATTTGTGGAAAAAGTGTCGGATTTTGCCGAAAAAAATTGTCAAAGTGGGAATCAGTGAGTGAAGTGTCAAGTGATGATGATGATGATTATGGTTAACGTTGGCACTACTTCCTCTTGGAACTTGGCCATGACCAGGTGAGTTAATAGTCTGAAACAAATTAAAGCAGGGCGCTAGCGCCCCTCGTGGCATCCGTGGATGCGTCCCTGTGGCCAATGGTGTCCTCCGAGACCCCACCCACGGCGATAATCGGAGTCGAGTAACATGTTACACGATGTTGATAGACCTGAGTCTATATACGCGCGAAAGGTTAAATGATTTGAATTGCGAGTTGTTGTTATATTTTGAGATTTGCTTTTTTTAAGAAACTAAAAACGTGCGAAACGATTTTTGGAGAAGGGTCGGTAAAAGTGTCAAGTGATTTTGTATTTCCTCGAGAGACTGACGCGATTTAAAAACTCATATGCCAAAAACAAAATAAGTGAAAAAGTGCTAATTAAATTTAAATTTTCACTACGATTTTCATTTTCGGAAAAAGTGTCTGGTTTTATTGGAAAAAATTGCCAAACATGGAACATCATTGGAGGTTGTTTTCATCACACGAATTTCCTCGAGACACTAAAGCTCAGGAAATACTTGATTTATCAAAAGTAAGTATTTTTCTGAATCTTTATTTCAATAGAATTTGCAGTACGATGTTCTTTTGTGGGAAAAGTGTTGGACTTTGTCGCGAAAAATTCCTAAGTCTTCAAAACGCATGGGGACAGTCTTTGAGAACCACTGCTCCCCCTACAGATTCTCTGCGGACTCTGTGTCTCCAACGGCCTTAACCTCAACCTTATAAAATTCTCGAAGGAATTTGTTATTTTTTTCGTAACAAAAGGGAGAAAAAATGTTTAATTTATTAAATCAACAGAAGTTGAATTTCTTTTTTCAATCAAATGTCCGTTGACGGTCAAAATGGATACATAACCAATTCGTTTTCAAGATATATCTTAACAACTAAAATGTGAAACTTGTTTAAGACGTAGCACAATTAGGTTTCTATAATTAATCATTTTGCTAGGAATTTTACATAAGAAGATTATGGATAAATACATCAAACTATAATATTTTACTTCAAGATGATAACATTGAGATTATAAACAGGATTTTTACATGCTTTTGTAACTTTACAGTTACTGGTGAATTTGATACTATGAAGGTACTGTCGAACTTCCTAAGAGTGAACTTCCCAAGAGTTAATTTTCTCCTCTTGTGGTCCCTTTCCTCATGTTTTTTCATGCGCAGACAGGACAAGATGGCGACAATTTACATAAAATTTCCCCTCATTTGCCTTTGTCTCCCATAAGTTAATCCCCACCAAAATTAACTCTTGGGAAGTTCGACTGTAGGTGCGGTAGGTGCTTTTATTACCTACTACCAAAGTATTACATTCACAACCCTGAATGTACATTTACTGAAAAATGTAATATTACATTACTGAAAGCTGTAAAAATTCAAGTTGATTGGTATTATTGCTACTTTCCAAAGAGTAATATTACAGAAAGTTTCTAAAGTAACATTACAATACGGACGTAATTTTCCTGAAGTATTTTTTACAGTGTATACAAAAAGTGCTCGAAACCATGTTGCCATTTACAGCAATTCACATTTCCGGTCTTAAATGAAAAGGTCTATGAGACAGAAAAAGACGCATATGTGTTTTTATTTTTTTCTATCTCATTACGACGCAACGTTTGACGGGTTCATGTGATTTCTCTCTAATACGGAAGCCCGTATGCGCCACCTACCCGTACCAAGGAAGAACACTAGTGTTCCGAGTCGATTTTCGGTTGAAAACAAGGGAACGTCTATGTTCCTTGTTTCTGTTTCTGGAAAATGAAAGCGAACGTACATGTTCCGCGTTTCAGATTCTTTCCTGGAGTCCGTTCTATTCTGTAGTTCAATATAGACGTGTTTTATGACACGTCCCGGTTTGTTATAACATTTGAAATAATTCAGTTAAAATTTTGTTTATAAACTTTAAATTAGTCCTTCATAGTGTTTGGTATGGTGCATGACTTGCTTGGATACAGTTCTGGAATATATTCAGGAAATTTAGACGATAACTGAGTTACGAGGAAGTTGAGCCTGCTATCCGGCGGATTGAAAATGGCGATTGGGTTGAGCACATGGCGATAGTAAAGTTTTAAAGGACTTTATGGAGAATTGCAGATGCATCATTTTTACAATCACCAGTCAATATATTCTGCTGGAACCAGCTGCTGAATTCAAGAAACTGTTGAGGTGATTATGTTCCAGTTATTCGCAAGTGGAAATCAGAACAGATTCGGATTGCACGTCTTGAGTAGAATTTGAATTGCTTGAGTTGGTTTTTCCTTCCTTTTCTCCCCGCACTTTTTCTGACTTATATCCTCTGCCCGTCCCTAAAAATGATTGTTGATGGTTTCTGATCTGCTGATAAGCTAAAGTTTGTAAGCTTTTTATTTTCTTATATATTTTTGGCTAATTTGGTTGGATTTGGCACGAGTACACAACATGACTCACACATCGACTGAATAAATAGTCCTGGAATGAGATTATTTACTCTCATTGGTTTTACAAATTAGCTATGTTTCCTTATGAAATTTTTGTTTTGTTTTTGCAAATGGTTTTCGTCACAGAATTAACTGCTGGAAATCAATAATAAGTCGGTGTATGACTCATCAAGAAGTAGTTAAGCGTGTAATTTCTAGATACAAGATTTGACACATAATGGAATTAGGATATTTGTTGATCATAGTTGATTGTGAATTTTTGGAAAATATTTAGTTCGGGGATATTTTAATGAAACACTCATAAGAATTTTTTTGACAGCTGTATATGCTGGTACCAGTCCTGGGCGAATTGAGTTGGGACAAAGACCTGCGACCTGAGCTTCGTGGTTATCCATACATACAGATATCGTCAACCGGGAGAGTTCATCCCAGGTAAAAATTTAATTAAAAATTATGAACCAACTAAGTGATTCGTTCTCGAATGATCTTTCATTTTTTTGATGGCTTAAATTAAACTTTTTCTATTAATTATATTTACACTAATCAAAAATTTCTTTTTTTTCTTTTGTTTTGTTTTCTTTTTCAATTCGCTAACAGAAGGGTTCTCTGATAATATGAGAGTAATGTGAATAAATAAACGAAATATAAATTGATTTAACTTGAACAGGATTTATAACATTAATTATTCCAAACATATTTGTCTATATTTGTTTTGTCGATCGAGTTGTACCGGAGTAAGATAGCTGAATCTCACTTCTAATCAAATCAAATCGATACCACTATGTTCTCTGATTCATTGAAGATGATGGTTTGAATCTTTCTGCTCGTCCCTCTGGGTTTTTTTCTCCTTTCTCTACCCTAATCCTGAAGATATAATGAATATCTTCAAATAAATCTAATTATTTTAATTAGAAAATTTTATTTTATTTTTATTTAATAATTTGTAAGAGTACCTCATTCATGAGTAGCACTAATCCCACCTTGGAGAGTGGAGACGATTGGGAAGCCGAATCTAATACTCTCTCAATCTTCTCTTCTGACTTAGCTATTACTACGAAACTAGGAGTTGCTGGCGCAAACCAAGTATCAATGAAAATGTCCTCCACTCAAATAAAACTTGATCCACAAATACATGGACCCAAATATCTGGTTTGGAATAACCCCTCAAATCTCACAGCCCCTATTTTTAAGGAAGAGGCTACACCGCCGTATCTGATTTTGATGGAATCAACCGACAGTGCCTTAAACGCAGGAAAATTGAACCCAATTAAAATTGCAGACATGATAGATGACATTATCGACGGATGGAGGGAAATTAAACGAAATGGCCAAAACCAGGTAAAAATTAATTGCCATAGTCTTACGGATGCCAATATTATATTGAATTCAGCTCAAATCAAGTTGGCTAACTTTAGAGCTTTCATTCCAAACTTTCTGTCAGTTAAAAAGGGTTTAATTAGGGACGTTGATCCAAGTTATTCGGTTGAAGGTATAGTCGAAAGACTGACTGAGGAAGATAGGAGCAATATTGTCTCGATTAAGCGAAGGGTTTCCGCAGATAATACAATTTTGGAAATTTTGGAAGTCACTTTTCTGGGTAAAGATTTACCTGAATCTCTAAAAATAAAATTTTTTGAATTTCCTATCCAGGAATTAATCCCAAAGCCTATAAGATGCTTTCGCTGCCAAAGATTCAGACATGTGGGGAGTCAATGTAAATCTCGTCCAAGATGCGAGTTTTGCGCGGGAAATCATTTGTCAGGACAATGTGAAAACACCCTGTATGATTCCAGATGTTGCAATTGCAATGGCAACCATCCGGCGTACTCTACAACTTGTCCCTTATATGAAAAAGAAAAAGAGATCAGGATGATTCGCGCCGAATTTAACTGCAGTTATACGGAGGCTGATGTCAAGTATAATGAGTTACACCCTGACAATGAATCTACTGAGCGGAACACCCTTGACACTCAAAAGCAGCAACAACAACATCAACAACAAGAAGTTCATCTAAATCAGTCACTCCAACAAAAATTTCCTCAGGCGGAGACCTCGCATCATAACAACGACCAACAAAGAGTTGAGCAGATGAGTTATTCGCAGCAGGATCAGGTCACCTTTGATGACCAGTCTAATCCACAGCTTCCTCAGAATCAGCTCTTGAGACCTCTCCAACGAGCCAATCTACACTCAAACATTTCAAGCCAGAGGGTTGAAATCTCTGGTGATTCTCACATCCCTGAAGTAAATTTGATGCAAACACAAGAGATGACAGACCTGGCTCAGGGTCAAAGCTCAACTCATCTGATCACAACATTAGATAATAATCTGGCCCGCCAGCAGGGTCTTCTATTTCCGCAACATCTAGAACAACAATTTAACAGATATTTTTCAACAACAGGGAATATTTAGTGTACCAGGTGCAGGTAAGACTCCTTTTCCTTCTTCTAGATCTCCCGATCAGCCTCCTAAAAGACCGAGGAATAAGCACACGGGGAAAAGAGATTTGTTAACTCAACAGCGATCTTTAGTTGGATTAACAGGCATGGGCCCTGTTGCACAGAGTCTGTTATTTTGATGCCGACCCCTTGTTGTTGAGCCAACAAGGAAAGAATGTTACTTTAACAGACTTTCCCGATTGGTTCAACAGGGGATGCCTAACAGACACCTCAATAGTTAATTCAACAGCAAGGGTCGGCATCAAAATAACAGACTCTATGCAACAAGGCCCAAGCCTGTTAATCCAACTAGAGATCGCTGTTGAGTTAACAACTCTCTTTTCCCCGTGCAGGGTTAAAGGTTTTTGTGAGTTCAGTTAACTTCATATTGTTTTTACGATGCACCACAGTTGGATCGACCACAAGAAGCAGTCCGGGCACGTAAATAAAAACATTCTTTTTTCTCTTCTTTTAGATATTAGGTTTTATTTTATTCTATTTTTTGTTTACTCTTTTAAGATATGAAGTTCTGAACTATTTTCTCTCTCTCTTGGGACCGATCTTGTGAAGCAGTCCCTTAAGACTTACAAGATACTTTACTTTACTTTGTATTTAAATAATTATAAGGTGTTTTGAACTTAGAATGGGGGGTTATCGCAGTGCCCTAAGGGTACGAGCAGAATTAATAAACTGATATGAATAAAAGTACTTTAACAATTATAAATTGGAATGCAAGAAGCATTCTACCCAAAAAGGATGAACTTGATTTACTTATATCCACATATAAGCCCCAGGTTATTTGTTTAACTGAGACCTGGTTGAACCCAGATTTGTTTTTCGGTCTATTTGGCTATAGAGTTTATAGGAAGGATAGGCTTGACGGTCGAACTGGGGGTGGAGTCGCGGTTTTGGTTGAGGATTCTCTGTTCATCTCTTCTCTGGAGTTGACTTTTTCTGATCCTGGGGATCTCTACCCATCCGATGTGCTGGGAGTGAGGATACGAATTCCGGGATCGATTACATTTGGGCTGGCTGTGGTCTACTCTCCATCGGACTCTAAACCTGAAGTTGAGACTTGGTGTGAACTGATGAACATGGAAAGAGATATTACTACCAAAATTATATGCGGGGATTTTAATGCTATTTCGACACTCTGGGGAGCCGAAAAATCCAACACTAAAGGAAATAATCTCTCGGCAGCGGCTGAGTTGTCTTCTCTGAATTCCATAAATGATCATTTGCCTACCCATTTTTCCAAAGATAAGGAACAAATGAATAACTTAGACTTGATTTTTCTTTCTCAAGATATTTTTTCGCAGGCTTCCTTCAAATTGGATGCAGATGCTCATCAATCTGACCATATCCCTATAATATGTGACATAGAGATTCGATTGCCACAAGCAAAAACTAAATCGCACCGTTTGAATATTAAGACGGTTGATTGGTCTATGGTTGATCAAGAGATGAACCGGCTGCTGACGGACGAGAAGAATAGGAATGCTCATGGATTCCCTCATGAAAAGTATGGATCTCTCATGAAGGATACTAGAGGTATTTTGATCGATAATGGAGCTTACTTTCCTCAGGCCAATAAAGGCAAAAGAAAGGCCCAACCTCTTTGGTGGGATGCAGGCTGCGATGAACTCATTCAGGAAAGAAGATCAGCGTTGAAGGTCTATTTGGGGAACCAAACTAGGGAACTACTCAGAAGATTTAAGGAGGTGAGCAACAAGGTTAAGAGGGAACTGAGAAGAATTAAAACTAAGGCATATCAGAAGTTTTGTGATGAACTAGATTTCAATAAGGGAATTACAAGCATCTGGCGAACGGTCAAGTCGCTTACGTCTAGAACACAATCCAATCACGTACAAGGTCATACAGATCCTAATTCATCGGAATTAACAAAACTCAGGGATCAACTGGTCCGGGAGGATATTCCGCCTGTTCCGTTTCACCCTGTTGAGGGGGATGGACCGGAGCGGCTTCTGGGGCAGCAGTTCTCTGAAGGAGAATTTCGAGTGGCCTTGAACTCATCAAACAAGAAATCTTCTCCGGGATTGGATGCACTGTCCTATGACACTCTCTCTCTTTTGCCTAGGGTTTTCAACAAATATTTGCTTTCTCTTTTTAATCAGATGTTCATTTCCGGGCAGTATCCTGAGGAGTGGAGAGATACATACGTTAAGTTCATACCCAAGGGAAAGGGTGGCTTCCGGCCTATCTCTCTGACCTCATGCCTGGCAAAGCTGTTTGAAAGGTTAGTATCTAAAAGACTGGAATTTTTGTCTGAGACCTTAAATTGGTTGCCATCTACTCAATACGGATTCAGGAAGGGAAGATCCTCTCTCACTGCAGTTGCACATTTGGTTGCAGATGTATATCAAGCCTACTCGAAGAAGAGCGCATTATATGCAATTGCCTTGGATGTCAAAGGGGCATTTAACGCAATTTTCCCGACAAAGATAATCCAGGAGATGACTGATCTGGGAGTCCCGAACAGGATTATCAACTTCATTGGGTTCATCATCTCTAAGAGGAACCTATATTTCGATTCGGACCGTTCGAATTCTCGAGTCTCTGGGATAGGAGTTCCACAAGGGGGAGTTCTCTCCCCATTCTTGTTTAGTGTGGCTCTGAGGAAGGTTAAGGAACAATTACCGGAAGAGGTGGAGGTGATCTCGTATGCAGATGACATACTTTTCTACTCGATTCAAGAAGATTCCTGTAAGGCAGAAGAATTGCTAAAAGAAGCGTATAGAAGAGTTAAGAGTTGGTTGTTGGAATTTGGCCTGGAGATTTCCCTGGAAAAAACACAATACACTGTCTTCACTCGGAAGACGACTATCATTAGAGCTGAAAGGACAATCGAGCTGGATAATCGGAACTTGTCTTGCTTGAAGAGTATAACATATCTCGGAATTACCTTAGATCAGAAGCTTCTCTGGAACGCACATATTACTAATGTGATAAAAAAAGCAAATAAAGCTACCAACGTAATTAAAATGCTTGCGAGAGTCTCATGGGGAGCTTCCCCCTCGGTTCTAATTACGGTTTGTAAATCATTGATTGCTGCATGTTTGAATTGGGGAGCAATTTTTTTCTGGAGAGCAAGTGAAACCCATCTGCTGGCCTTGGACAGGGCCTTCTTCGCGGCTCTTAGAGTTGCACTTGGCTGCATGAGAACCACCCCTATCTCGATTCTTCTTTCCGAAGCGGGAGTTACTCACCCTGAATTAACGAGAGCGAAGATGGCAGATGCTTTCATTTTAAGGACAGCCCAATGGACAGATTGTGCGGCTTTTCAGAAAATTCTAGATCTGAACAAGGTGGTTATTGAGACTGGGGGGGGCCTTAATGTTTCCAGATGGGGCTTGCTGATAGCGCTTAGATCCACCGGTGGATTGATAGATTTTCTTCACACAACTCGGTTGCCTTCTTACCTGGATTTGCCATGGATGAGAATAATCTCGACAGTCCCTGTGGATACTAGCTTTGGAATGACCTTGCAACGGGATAGTGATCCACAAGAACACTAGATATTCATATCCGTCAGGAATACCCAACCTCTACACCTATTTATACAGATGCCTCACACAGTTCGGCTACTAGCCGCTCGGGCATTTTTTTTTACACTCCGGATTTCAACTTCAGGTATGGAACAAGGTTCCCTAACCTGCATTCAGTTCTGTCACTCGAGTTGTTGGCCATTAAAGCGGCTATTCGATGGTCGATCAGATGTGGTTGGAGAAATATATTGATTCTGACTGATTCAAAAGATGCTCTCACACAAATAAGTTCGATGCCTTTGGGAAACAAAAGAATATCCCCTATAGTGATGGATATTTATAGGTACCTGGATGATTATTCGAGTTCTGGATTGGGACTGATTGAATTTATGTGGGTGCCTGCTCATTGCGGTATAATGGGAAACGAGGTTGCTGATGAACTTGCCTTGACTGCATCGGAATTTCCTGCGATAACTAATACTAAGATAACCTTTGCGGATCTGATCAAGGTGATTCAATCTGATCATCATTTTTGGGGCTGTCTGCTCTGGCCTTACAGTTTAGTTTCGGAATCAAGGAACCAGTATTTCCAACAGGTGAATGTGAAAACTCTCATGGCCTGTTTACACCTTCAAAAAAAAATTCTTTTGCATGAGAGTAAAGAGGACAGATACACAGTCTGTCCTCTTCCCTCCAATGCGAAAAAATTTTTTTTTTGAAGGTGTAAACAGGCCATCAGACCTTGGTTCGAAGCTCTCAACCCTAGGAGACGGGTGGGAAACTTGATCACGCGGTTCAGAACGGGACACATCCTTACTGCAGACCATTTCGACAGAATGGGCTGGAACATCTCCCCTGAATGTCCCTGTGGACATGAATATAAAGATCTTTCTCATATCCTTGAAAGCTGTGTATTGTATTCTCCGGGCCGACCTAGATTTCTGGGTTATCTTTTTAACACCTTTCCCGAGAGCTCTTCTGTTACTGACGCTCTTTACAGCTTGGTTTTTAACCCTAGCATTAAAGGAGTGCAAGAAATTGAGACATTTTTTAAGCAGTCCACCATGATCATTTAAGAAATTTTCACGGTTCTGATTTTCATTAAATATCGGATAATAACTCAGGGCTGGTTAAAAGGAATGCGGTATACTGAATAATAAGATGCATAATTACACTATGAATATTTTTACAGCAATGCAGCATAATAATCGAAACTTAACTAATCACAATTTATTTGTTTCTCTCCCTGTATCTTCTTTGTATTTTTTCTCCCTACCCAACCCTTAGGAAGCCATCCAAACAGCAGTCTACTCACCCTGCTCTTCGGCTCAACCCAAGTATCTACAGGATCTCAACATCTGCTCTGAAAATTATAAGAAACGAAGTTCTGGCTATTTGACCTTCGAGGGCTCAAGGCCATAAAGCAAACCAAACCAAACCAGATTTTTTCCTTTCTCTTGTCTCTCTGTTGGGATTCGATTTCCGACCGTTCTGAAGTGTAGTTCACTAGCGCTGTTCTTGTGAGGTTTTACCTCACGTGTTGTAGTACTAAATTTCGCGGAATTACCTAGTGAATTTTAAACTCTTTGCTTTTCAATAAGTTTGTTTTTTCGAAACTGTGGGTGTATGGACTGAGCTTCTCTTTTGGTGCCGGGTCTCTCAGCGGTTGCACGTTACGTATATCATCGCTCGAAAAAGGCGGGCTTGCTGTTACGCCTCATTGTCCCAGGCCGGGCTCGTGCTGTAGTGTAGCCGTTTGTTCTGCAATTACTCTTACTGCTGGAAGTGATCTGCATTAGTGGGATTGCTTGGTCTTCCTGGACTTTTTTTTACGGATTTTTTGCCTTGGATCTACCTATACAAATCTTGCAAGAATTTTTCATACGATACATCGAGTCAAGGTCTTACTTAAAGTAGTGTGTTTACATCAAGGTATTGTCTTTCCTTATTTACAATTACACTAATTAATCGAATCCCTACACAATTCCTTACACCTCACCTTGGGTTAACTCTGCCAGACATTTATTTATTTATTAAATCTACAATTTCTAAAATTTGTGAAGAATTAGTATATTATTTTAAACTCTAAATCACAGCAAAATTTTCAATTTCCACCCGGTATTCCGGTGCCGCATGTCATTGAGTCATCTGTTGTTTTGATTTTATATACATTTTTCTCTGCTATCATTACGCTCAGATCAAAGTAATATTAAGGCTCAATTTACTTTATTTAATTTATCAATCTAAACATATTGACAATTTCAACGCTGTTTATTCTATTCTTTATGTTTTTAGTTGTCGCTTTTTGCAAACTTGCACAGAACTTGCATGTAATTACATAATAATCTTTATTTTATTTTTTTCTTTAAATTGATTAACGAAAAATGATCTGAACGTAATATTGTGTATTATTTTTTGTTGACATGTGGCAGCTACACTGACAACTTAATCATATCCTTACACACTATTTAATTTTCATAATTTTTTTTCCCCACTAGATTCCCTCTCGTTTTAAATTACCCAAGGTAGAGGAATTTTTTTTAAATTTTTTGTTTTCTTGACTCAAACACATTCTAATACAGTCATTGATAAAGTTTTGATGCTTTACAACAGAACTTCTATTTAATTTAATCTACGAATTCCTCAGTTTGTTGAAGCCGTCTTTGGTTCCTCCTCTATTTTTTTAATTGATAAATTAAATTGAATCATGGTCCCGTCTCCTGTCCGAAGACCCATGGGAGAAGCCACCCCTGGTACTTCAGGGTTGGCCGCCACAACTAAAGGTATCGGCCGCGGTAGAGGTAAAATAACTAAAACCGAATTTAACCGCAAACCGGGGTCCATCATGCCAGTGCGCGGCAGGTTACTTTTGGCCGCTGACGGTGGCGTTTACAGCCGGCCCCCTTTTCCCCCGGTGCCTAATTCGCGATGTGGTTCACGTCCCTCTACAAACTTAGCAACAACCCCCTCTGCCCGGGATCATGCTCCCCCCGTGCCAAATTCCAACATAGGAACCCCCGGTGTTTCGGCTCAGGTAACAACTCCCCCCCTGGATTCGGAGCTCCCCGTCCTGCCTGAGGTGGAGATGGCTCCATCCTTAGTGGATGATGCAATCTCTCGTGCCTCCTCATCGACGGAACACTCTGATGAGAGCAACATTCTACCTTATGACCTCATCTGGAAAAATCCCAACTTTTCAGAACTGATTCGATTTAATTTGGACTCCCCACCCCCTTTTACCATCTTAGTAGAGTCCACCATTGCAAATAAAAAAATTGGTAAATTCAATAGAATAGCATTTGCTGACCTACTAGAAAGTGTGATTAGTGACCCCCTTAGGACGATTGTTGCCAACGGCATCAATCAATTGCGTATCTCCTCCTCGTGTGCGAGTCTGGCGAACGATCTGCTTAATTCCAGTATTCTGGTGGAAAAGGGTTACAAATTATACATCCCGGCCTCCTTAGTCAGCAGAAAGGCTCTGGCCCACGATGTTGACCTGGAGCTTTCCCCTTTTACCATCAGCTTAAAAATGGAGGCTGATACGCTAGAAAAAATAATTTCGATTAGAAGCAGAACCACCACTGAGGGAGAAATCTCGGGTCAAATTGAATTCACGTTTTCTGGCGTGACGATCCCCGCTTCAATTTTTATTTCTCGAGCGCTTTTCAATCTTACCCTGGTGGTCACTCCACCTAAACGATGCTTCAAATGTCAGCGTTACCGACATTTTGCTTCTCAGTGTAGAGCTTCGCACTTTACGTGCGAATTTTGTGCTGAGCCCCATGAAGGCCAGTCTTGCCCCAACCCTAATCGCTCCTCGCTTTGCTCTAATTGCGCTGGCAATCACAATGCTGCCTCCAGAGAATGTGCCTTCTATAAATATGAATATAAAATAATGAAGTGCAGATTGGAACGTAATGTGGGCTACGAGGAGGCTGAGGCCTTGCTTCTTGGGGAGGGCATTGCTCGTCCTGGTTACGAGTTGGTGTGGGAGGGGGTGGTGCCCGAAGAGGGCTCCACCTTGGCTCCTTCTCCCTCTGTCAACTCAGACCATTTATCAACAAGAGCAGATCAATCGAACACCGTGATTAATAGTCTTGGCTCTGGGGTACAAAGCAACAATGCATCAACCTCCGAAAATGATGAGAATGCTATGTCGGTGGATACAACTGAGACATAATACTAGTGTGTTTGTTCGTGTATTTAATTTTATCGGACGTTGGCTGTTTATCTAGTTTTATTTTTTTACAGTGGTGTCACAATTTTCTGGATTCCTTATTATTCTAACCCATTTCAATCTATCTTCTATTTATTCACTTCCCTACTTAAGTTACCTACTCTATTTACTTAATTTCAATTAAATATCTTCTAATATTTCTTACCTCAATCGTTTATTTTACATATATACATATTTCTTAAATTTCAATTTTATTCAATTTTTCATCTATCTTTACGTCTTGTCTCATTTTACTATTTGTATTATTATTATTATATTTTTACTTATCTATATAGTCATTTAATTATTTATCTATTCGTTTATTTATTTATTTGTTTATTTTTTCTTTTTCTCCTTTTTTTTATTATTATTGTTATTATAACATTTATTATTGCTTGATCTTTATATATTTATTGACTCATTTATTTATCTATTTATTATTTTATTTTTTCTTTTTCTCTGTTTCCCTTTTTTATTATTATTATTGTTGCTGTTACAGCTATTGTTGCCTGTTCTTTATGTATGCATTGACTCTTATTTATTTATTCATTCATTTTTATTTATTGACTCACTTATCTATTTATTTTATTCATTGACTCATCTATCTCCTTTTACTTTTTCTTTTTTTTTTCTTTTTCTTTTTCTCTCTTCTACTTCTCTTTCTTCTTTGTTCTTGCTTTCTCTCTTTTCCTACTCCTGTCTTACTTTTTTCTTTGTGAGTGGCAGCCAACATAATTTTTAAAGTGTGACTAGATACAATATTAATATTATTACTTTAATTTCTTCTACTTTAACTTGGTCCCAGCAACATGCAGGATATTAGATCGCTTCATAAGTCCTTTTCCCTTATGTTGTGGAACGCCAGAAGCATTTTCCCAAAAAGCTCAGATCTTGCTCAGCCGATGATAGATTACAACCCTGATCTGATTTGCATTACGGAGACCTGGCTGCCTGAGGACAGAAACTTTGAGATGAAGGGCTATATTTCGGTCCGGCGAGATAGACCTGGTGGTGGAGGTGGCGGAGTTCTCATTTTGATTAGGAAGGAAATAGCCTTCAATATCACTAATTCCAACTCGTTTTTGGTCAACGGCAAATGCATTGACTTGGCTTCTGTATCCATTCAGTCCTTATTTGGTACCACACAGATCACTTGTATTTACGCCCCCCCTGAAAAGAACGGCTGACGAATGGCATAATATTTTTGGCACCCTCCCCTCGTCCACTAACCATATTTTCTGTGGCGACTTCAATGCTCACCACACGTGTTGGGGCGATATCGACTCTGATCAGAGGGGGGAATCTTTACTGACTTTCTCATTGCATAAAGATCTATTTTCTATAAATAATTCTTTTCCCACCCGCTACATGGACGCTAATGTGAGGGGCAGTAACTTGGATCTCCTGTTCTGTTCCCCCTCCATCTTGCAGGCTTCCTCCGTCTCTGTGGTTGAGGTGTCCCCCTCTGTCTCTGACCACTCTCCTGTTTTTTTGAGTGCTGATATTTCCCCGGGTCTCGTGCCTCAGACCAGTCCGAGGTGGTGTCTTAAAAAAATGAACTGGGCCTTGTTTAAATCCCTTATGGATCAGGACTCGCTAAATCTTGCAGGACAACTGGTCCCAGATGTGAGCCCAGCTGACATTTACAGCAAATTTATTGAGGTTATTTCGGATAGACTAGTGCTCTGTGGTGCGTACATGCCACAGTGCCCCACCAGGAGGGCCTTCGTTAAGCCGCTGTGGTGGAACGCGACATGCGATACTGCCATTGCGGAGAGAAGAGAAAACTATAGGTGGTATCAGGCTAATCAATCGGCGGATAACAGGAGGGTTTTTTGGAATAGGGATGATATGATAAAACGAACGCTGAGAGAGCAAAAACTTCTGGGGTTCAGGAACTTTTGCGAGAATATCTCTCCTTCCCGTGGCTCTTCGACCTTGTAGCGTACGATAAGAGCGTTGTCTTCCCGCTCAAACCGTCTGTCCACTAATGTCTCCACTGATCCTAATTCGCCAAAGATGATTGCGCTGAAGAACGAGCTTATTCGGGAGGATATCCCCCCGCGATCATTCCGATGCTCCCGACCCCACCTCTCTTAAATTCTCCTGACTTCCCGCCTTTTAGCAAGAATGAGTTCCAAGCTGCTCTTGCTTCATGCAAACCCAAATCGGCCCCTGGCTTGGATGGCATTACTAGCGAAATCATTAGGGGCCTGGGCCCGATAGCCTTGGAATTCCTATTGTTACTGTTCAACCGTATGTTTCTGGCCTCCTCCTTTCCGGAATCCTGGATCCAGACCAGGGTCATTCTAATTCCTAAGCCAGGTGGTAAAGGTTTCAGACCTATTGCTCTGACCTCGGTTCTTTCTAAATTGTTCGAGAAGCTGGTCCAACTAAGGCTGTAACATGAGATTGAATCCAGGAATGTCATTCCAAGGCATCAATATGGGTTTCGCAGACAGCGCTCTTCTCTTGATTGCGTGGCCTCGCTGGTAGTTGATGTACTGAACGGCTTTGCGGATTCATTAAATACTCTGGCTATTTCTATAGACATAAAAGGGGCTTTTAATAATGTTAGACCAGCCTTGCTAAATAGAAATCTCATAGATCTTGGCATACACCCTAATGTTATTAATTTTACCTCGTTTTTGACAGCTAAGAGACTCATATCGTTTAATCCTGACGGGTCAGGGGCAAGAGCCTGCGGAGTTGGGGTTCCTCAAGGAGGGGTCCTCTCTCCCCTTCTTTTTAATATATATTTAAGGGAAATTCAGAGATTCTTGCCGATTAATTTCAAATATATTATGTACGCGGACGACCTGTTGATATATATAAGATTTAAAGATATTGAGGGGATTCTTGACGAGGTAGTTGCTGCCTTGGGGCTGCTGTCCGACTGGTTGAGAGAGCTGGGCATGGATGTGGCTCCTTCTAAAACCAAATGCTGTATCTTCTCTAGGAGAAGAAAACCATTTAATGACATTGGGATTACACTAAATGGTATTCGTATCCCATGCGACTCTGAATTGGGACACCTGGGCATTTTGCTTGACAGGAAACTAAACTGGTCCCCTCACATAAAAATGATCTCGGATAAGGCTACTAGAGCTCTAGGAATTCTGAGAATAGTGTCGAGAGTCACTTGGGGCACTTCTCCTACCTTGGCTCTCATGGTGTATCGCAACTTGATTCGCGCTATTTTAGATTGGGGTTCTCCATTTTTTGAGGACTCTGCGGTGTCGTCCCTGAAGTTACTCGATAGAGTCCAATCTGCGGCGCTGAGAACTGCCCTAGGCTGTATGCGTTCCACCCCAATTCCTGTATTGTTGGCGGAGGCTGGGGAACCGCCTCTATCCTTTAGGAGGACATATCTTTCAAATTCCTTCCTTTTGAGGAATTACGGGTGGAGAGACAATCCTCTTCTTCCTAAACTCCAACTCCTGAAAGAGAAATCAGATCGCCGCTCCTTTCGGTTGAACAGAGATAAACTGCCCCTCCTGAACTCCTACTTGCGCATGATCCCTATGCTGGAGTCGGGCTCGCGTACCATTAGACCTAGTTATTTTGACTGGCCTTGGAGGGTGCTTATCGACCCGCCATGCTGTGACCTTGAGCTGGGCTTTCTTGCTAAGACGCACAGGTCTCCGGGGTCCTTCTTTGCTGATCAACTTGACACCATATATCGAGGGTCCCGTGCACTTTATACCGATGACTTCCAAGATCGCCTGACAGCTCTATCAGCGGTGGCTTTCTATGACAGCCGCTCCCAATATTCGTGTGTTACACCATTGAATTCTCTAATGTCCGTTTTGACGGCGGAGCTTTACGCAATATTCAGGGCTGTCCTCTATGCGAAAAGGTTCAGCTCGGAAAAGATCTTAATTGTTTCTGACTCCCTTGAGGCGATCAAACGTTTGAGCAACTGTCTCTTATATAAGGATAACCCGGATCTGGTCTACAGAATTTTAAAAAGTTTACATCCTGACCCCCCAGTTTCGGAGGGACCGCGGTTCACCTTTATCTGGGTTCCGGCTCACTCAGGCATTCCTGGCAACACCCGGGCGGATTATATCAGTAGGGAAACAAATTTATTTAGTAATAGAATTCACTTTCGTCTTCCGTTGATGGACTACCGGAAGGTTATCTTGAACCCAGACAGGTCTGCATGGCTATATTACATGTGGCCCTACACTAATGATGACCTGTCGGATAAAAGATACTTTTTGAGTATTACCTTCAAGTCTGGTAGACCCTGGTTTGCGGGCATCTCACTTCCGCGCATTTGGATTAATACCATTACTCGGTTAAGAACTAGGCATGTCATTATTGCAGAGCATTTTGAGAGAATGTTCTGGGATATGGCTGTCTTATGCAAATGCGGTTCGGATAGGAGATCTCTGGACCATGTGCTGAACGACTGTCCCATTATGGAACCGGCTAGACAGAGATTTTATGAATTCTTATTAAGGAAGTTCCCGGGGGGTGACCCAAGGGTGGCTTCAATTGATAAATTAATCTACGCGCCCGATGATGAAGTGGTCAGGGAGCTGGGTGGTTTTTTGTGTTTTGGTGGTCAATTTATATAGTGCCCTTTATGTGGGCTTCCGGGTCAGGTGTGTTGGCAGAGTTGACTTTTTGTTCCTTTGTTTTCCATCCCTGGTCCCATCCCGAAGGCCTTACCCACGTCTCCACACTCTGCTACATGGACGACCTGTGAATGGGGCTGTATGGATACCGGTTAAACAACTCATCGCTGGGCGCTGAAACCCTACATACTTGGACGTACTTTATGCACGCACCCACAGTTTAAGTGCATCGAGTTTGATTCTTAATTCTTCTTCACATTTTGCAGTTCTGACAGTCGGCTATGCCATAAGTACGGAAGCGCCTATGTGCCACGTCAAGGCGCGTACTTATGTGTTCTGTTTTGTTGAAAAACGAACCAACGAACGCGAGAGCACGTTCATGTGTTCCCTTTCGTAAATTGAGTCCAGGGTTGGTTAATTACAGTCGGATTTGCCAAAATTCATTTAAGAAGAAGAAAGAAAGAGAATAATTTAATGACGAGAGAAAAATTAAGAATTTAAAGGTAATTGATTACTTTATTTTTCGTTCCTTTAATTAATTTAGACATTTTCATATGTACTTTTATAAAAATAAACTTTCTTGACGGACATAACCAAAAATTATTTTCAAAAACATTTTATTAAAGTATTTCATTAAAGTGTATTTCGATATAAATTTTACGTGTTGTATTTATATTTATTAAAAAATTGTTATTTTTAAATCATATTCAATTATTAATTCAATTCTATACAACATTTTTCCAACTTGAGTGTACCTATAATTTTAAAAGATCATAAATTTCTTTATTTAACATTTCTATAGGATTGTTGGTTTATATACGTAAAATATAAATATTTTATCTTTAAAAATTAGTATCTAGACGTTATAATTGATAAGTTTATTTTAATTTGTAGATGGAAGCGAAGTCTAGCAGACAAATTAAAATAAAATTAAAGGACGAGGTGCAGAACGTTATTGTCGAAAATAAAGTTCTTAAAAAGTGTTTTATTAATGATTATTATCCCAAAGGATTTAAACTCCATTATGCCATTAATGGAGAATCATTCTTATTAGAAAGTGACGAAAATCACATCTATTTACGTCCTGAGATTTACCTATACGACATCCCTGTAATAAGAGGGTTATTGAGCAAGCGTTTTGGCTAGTTGAGCAAGCCCTCTGCTCAATTGTCCTAACGAAATATGGACAATTGGGCTGGTTGCTCATTCACCCAATGCATTGAGTCCAATAATCCACAAGGTATTTCGAGCTTAAAACTGGAGAAAAAGCGACTTAATATTGATAAAACACTAAGAAACGTTAAATTAAGCATAAATACACAAAATTAGATAATAAAATTATTATTATATGTTATTTATTAAGAATAAATAACATTTTCGAAAAGACGTGATTTATTGACACTCAGAGAGCAGAAGCAGAATAGACTAGCAGATTTCTAGTCTATCCTGTCTATCCTGACTAGCAGAATAGACGTAGCCAATCAAAATCTTTCTACCGCGAGAGACTAAATTGTGATTGGCTACGTCTATTTTGCTAGTCAGGTGTTCTGCTCCCTGTGTGTCAATAAATCACGTCTTTTCGAAAATGTTATTTATTCTTAATATACGTATTTTTATTATCTAATTTTGTGTATTTATGCTTAATTTAACGTTTCTTAGTGTTTTATCAATATTAATTCGTTTTTTCTCCAGTTTTAAGCTCGAAATACCTTGTGGATTATTGGACTCAATGCATTGGGTGAATGAGCAACCAGCCCAATTGTCCATATTTCGTTAGGACAATTGAGCAGAGGGCTTGCTCAACTAGCCAAAACGCTTGCTCAATAACCCTCTTATTACAGGGATCGTTGTACCAAGAGAACTTCGCTTCCATCTACAAATTAAAAGAAACTTATCAATTATAACGTCTAGATACTAATTTTTAAAGACAAAATATTTATATTTTACCTATATAAACCAACAATCCTATAGAAATGTCAAATAAAGAAATTTATGATCTTTTAAAATTATAGGTACACTCAAGTTGGAAAAATGTTGTATAGAATTGAATTAATAATTGAATATGATTTAAAAATAACAATTTTTTAATAAATATAAATACAACACGTAAAATTTATATCGAAATACACTTTAATGAAATACTTTAATAAAATGTTTTTGAAAATAATTTTTGGTTATGTCCGTCAAGAAAGTTTATTTTTATAAAAGTACATATGAAAATGTCTAAATTAATTAAAGGAACGAAAAATAAAGTAATCAATTACATTTAAATTCTTAATTTTTCTCTCGTCATTAAATTATTCTCTTTCTTTCTTCTTCTTAAATGAATTTTGGCAAATCCGACTGTAATTAACCAACCCTGGACTCAATTTACGAAAGGGAACACATGAACGTGCTCTCGCGTTCGTTGGTTCGTTTTTCAACAAAACAGAACACATAAGTACGCGCCTTGACGTGGCACATAGGCGCTTCCGTACATAAGTCATTTAAGAAGAAGAAGAAGAAGTCTCTCTGTTGACATTTATTTGTTTGACTACGTAATCACGGTGATGTGATAATTTTTTTAGGATTATTAGAAGTAGAATTATAAAACTGTCGAAGATTTTATTGAAAGGTAAGTTTATTTTCTGTTATACATATAAAAAATATATATTTTTATAAAGTAATAGATGTTTATTAATTGTGATTTTATTGAACGCCGGTAGAGACTTAACCTCAATTTTAAAATAACTATATTTAAACCTTTCTTAATATTGAAATTTTAATTGTTTATTAACATTAACTAGGAAATAAATATAGTTATTTTAAAATTTAGGTTAAGTTTCCTACCGGCGTTCAATAAAATCACAATTAATAAACATCTATTACTTTATAAAAATATATATTTTTTATATGTATAACAGAAAATAAACTTACCTTTCAATAAAATCTTCGACAGTTTTATAATTCTACTTCTAATAATCCTAAAAAACTTATCACATCACCGTGATTAAGTAGTCAAACAAATAAATGCCAACAGAGAGACAAGAGAAAGGAAAGAATCTGAAACGCGGAACATGTACGTTCGCTTTCATTTTCCAGAAACAGAAACAAGGAACATAGACGTTCCCTTGTTTTCAACCGAAAATCGACTCGGAACACTAGTATTCTTCCTTGGTTCGGGTAGGTGGCGCATACGGGCTTCCGTACTCTAACCCCCAGGGATGTGGATGTATAATACATGATGTATTATACATGGTTGTCTGCACGTATAATACCATGTTTTATACATCTACAGTTTTCTACACACTTTGTGTATTATACATCTTGACTTACAAAATGCAGGATTTTTAAATTTTGTGATAAATAAATTTTTAATAGCGATAAGTTATACATAAATTTTGGAAAATATAACAATTTATTTGTTATTAAAGTTAATTAACCAGTGGCAACAAACATTTCAATGTTAAATTGTTGATAATAATTTGAAGGAGCAACATAACCAACAAATTAAAGAGTTTTTTGTATGCGAAATGACATTTATAATATGAATTAATGCATCATTTATTTAATAATATGAATAAGGAAAGATTAGTCGCGTACAATATTGAAAAATTTAAATATTTTTATTTGATTAAAATTATTTTTAAATGTGTTAGAAATTGACATGCATAAAACTAGGTTTTCTGCAATTTTCTGCGTATGATACGTTTTCTACGTATTATACGTAGAAAACCTCGAAGAAAGCACTTTTACCCATCCCTGGTAACCCCCTATCCAGGGATGGGTAAATGTAGAAAACTCGAGGTTTTCTACGTATAATATGTGGTTTTCTACATTATGTAAAATACGTATTATACGTAGAAAACCCCCCACTCCCTCTTATTTTCGAAATTTTCACGTATAATACGTAAGTATTATACTGTAGAAAACCATGTATAATACATCACGTATAATACGCACCCATCTCTGCCCCTATCTATGTACACCTAGGTGCATAAATGCCTTACCCCCAACCTCTCTCTCTTACTCACGTATTCTCATGCGCAGGGACAACTAGTTGGGGGTAAGGCATTTATGCACCTAGGTGTACAGTCGCGGCCATATATGCCTTCCCTCGTCTACGCTTGTTTTATGCACGTGATCATATGCGTAAGACAAGCGTAGACGAGGTAAGGCATTAATGTCCCCAACTGTACATGCATGGAAGCTGATTCTGCGTTAAGCGTCAAAACGCGAAATAAAGTCAATGAGAGAGAAAAAGACGGCAACAATCATAAACATTGTCTGTCCTGGTCTCTCTCACAATTTATGTATAACATAGATAGGGAAACGAACGTTAAAACGCAATCATGGGACTTGACCCTAAGGGTGAAGTCACATACGAAAAGCTAGGGTATCAGTGGATTAAAATAGACCAATCAGAAAATACTTTCCACTGTGACCAATTATCTGATTGGTCTATTCTAATCCACTGATACCCTAGACCCCCTAGACCTTCATATATGACTCAGGGTTGTGCAGTGACGCGTCACTCGAGGTTTTTTTTACGTAATTTACAGGTATTTTACTCCCACTTCCACATTATGTAAAATATTATTGAGGTAATTTACTAGGTATTTTACCGTAAAGTACCACGTAATTTACCTAAGGTATTTTACTAGCAGAACCCTGAATATGACTTCATCCTAAGGGTAAAATCCGATGTGAGCTGAAAGCGCAAAACCGAAAGCAGAAAATCATGAGAGTGAGAGAGACAGTGATATCTACCTACCTCTCTCACTCTCATGATTTCTGCTTTCGGTTTTGCGCTTTCTGCTCACATCGGATTTAACCCTAAAGGTACGGCTACACCTCGGGAGGCAAGGAGCCGGCTTCCTTCCCGTAAGTTAGAGTAAGAAGGACAAAAGTACTTCTGTCTTTCTTACTCTAACTTACGGGAAGGAAGCCGGCTCCTTGCCTCCCGAGGTGTGGCCTTACCTTAAGGGTGAAGTCTGATTAGTGAAATGGAATAGACGAATCAGAAAATGCTTTCCAATGTGACCAATTATCAGATAGATCTTTTCATTTTAGTTCTTTTGACTTTTTCTCTGGCTCATGCAATGGCACACGAATTAGAAGAAGGCTGAAAAGTTAAATCCTCTGCATATGACTTCACCCTAACATTACGTCAAAAACTCCGAGTTACGCGTTCCTGGGAACAACCCAACTTTGATTTTCTATTTTTCAAAAATCTGTCGGAAACTTCATAACAATCTTTACATTTAAGCTTTTTTGCCCATTTTTTCACTTTTTGTTTTCTGTTAATTCAGATTGAGATGGATTGAGATTAAACTATAGAATAGTAAAAAATTATTGTTTATAAAATAACTCGAGAGAAAGACTTCCAGTGACAATTTTACCTTTGTGTTTATTGCTCACATTAATTATACATTTCTGACAAAAATGAATTTTTTCAAATAAGTTGAACAAATTATTATTTTTTACAAATAATTTTATATTTATAAATAATCTACCATTAGTAGGTAATTGTCTAAAAAGGTATGTAATATAAATTTGATAAATAATACATTTAATTTAATAATGCGTTAATAATAACAAAATGATATTATTGACACATAATTTAACTTTATTATTTTTAGATAACGAAATTGAAGAATAAATTGCAGCTATTTGGTATTTGGTCAATAGGTAGAAACGAACATTTTTTGCAAAGTAAAATATGTAATGTTCAGAAACAAAATCCATCGAAACCTTGTAGCTGTTGGAAATCAAAACAAATTTATTTTTATGTCCCAAAATATGAAAATCAAAAACGTGTATCGATTCATCAAAAAGCTGAAATACCAGTTGTAAAATTTAGCCCTTTAATTAAAATTTAATTATTTGAAATTGTTAATATACACCACAAAATTATTATTTTCTTCCAATAATAGCTTCCAGAAATAATCTGGAAAAAGCTTCAAATCCAAAAAGAAAAAATTCAGGAATTACAGAATCAAGTTTTAAAGAAACAACCTTCAGTAACAATCAGATATAATGATTTTGAATCAATGAAAACCGTATGAAACTGAAATTATTTAAATTTAAACCCAAAATGCTCTTTATTGCAATTGAGTCCAGTTTTATGTACATATTAATTTATTTAATTCTTCAATTTTAATCAATTATACGTAATTAAAATTATAGGTAAAAGAAGAAATTTATAAGCAGAATTTAATAAATCGAATGCAAAATATGAATGATTGGGATATTATCAAAGAGCAAGTGAACTATTTAGAAAAATTTAAATATCGTGATAAAAAAAATCCCCCCGTTATGAAAAATTATAATTCTTTTAATAAATGTAATTGTTGCAAACGTTAAATAGGTAAATGATTTTTTTTTTAAATTAAATAAGTAGTAACAATAACCCAATAAAGGTTTTTTTTTAAAATAAAATTATTCTTTTCAGATGATTAAAGAAAACTATGAATACAAAATTGCAACCTACAGTAAAAAAGAAAGTAAAGAAAATTGCGTTTGTAAAGTTAATCAAGCTTTAAACCTCATACTTGGAGAAATAAACAAAGTTCGTATTAAATACCATTCAATTTTTAATTTATAAAGATAAATTAAAAATTTTCACCATGAATGGAGTTTTTCAAAACACTTTTAAAGCTTAAAAATGTAATTTTTTTTATAAAATAAAAGATAAATGTAGATAAAGAAACATATATGTTTAAAAAGACAAGTTAAATGAGTAAATAAATAACATAAAATAAATAAATTTTTTTGAATAGATTGACGTTATAATACGTCGACTAACAAACTCATCAGAAGATCAGAAAATTTTGTCAACACTTTTAGAAGATGACTTTGGAAAATCACAACATTCCAAAAATAGTCAATTATTAATTGACGATCTTAAACAACAAAGATGTGAAATTAACGAAATTCAGCAATCATACAATATTTGCTTTTCAGAGTTTTCCCAATTAAAAGAAATCCAAACTAGAACTTTGGAACAGGTGAGCAAAATTATTTTTCTCAAACTACACTGGAGTCTCACTTATTTTAACATGGTTGAATTTGCGGAGCGGATCTGATTGGCTGGGCCTCTTATTTATCAAACGCAAGTTGGCGAGCCAGTATCATTTTTACACATGACTTAATTTTAGATTGTTATATTGTACAGAATGGAAATGTTATTTTGTACAACTGCTAAATGTTATTTTGTACAGTTTTGAAAAATGAATTTGTTATTTTGTACAATTTTTTAAAAAAGCAATAAAACATTGAAAGTACAATATTTTAGCTTTTTTAAAGAATTGTACAAAAAAACAAATTCATTTTTCAAAATTGTACAAAATATCATTTAGCAGTTGTACAAAATAACATTTCCATTCTGTGCAATATAACAATCTAAAATTAAGTCATGTGTCAAAATGATACTGGCTCAAGTTGGCGCATGACTTTTACTTAAGATAAGTGAGGCAAAAGTCTGTTAAAATAAATGCGACTACAAATAAGTGAGACTTAAAATAAGTGAGGTCCTAGTGTATATAGATTTTGAAATCAACTTCTCTTCTGTTTGAAGTTACTTTTAGATCGAGGAATTGAGATCATCGGTGAGTGAAGCACAAGAATGTTTAGATGAAGAAAAAAATATTCGAAATGAAGAGTTTAGCAAAGAACGTGCCCAACTGAAAAATCAGAATAAACAGCAAGAGAAGGTGTTCAAAGAGATGGTAGAATGGATTTCAAAGTTAAAAGAGAATAAACTAAAAGAAGAAAAAAATTCTAGGATTGCTAAACTCGAATCGGAGAGATCTCAGGACAGAGCAATGTTAATTTGCGTTATTAAACAAATTCAGGAAGTAAACGAGATTAAGAGTTTTTTTGATTCGAGAAAATTATTGGAGACGGAAACTGAAGGTGCAAATTGTAAATTAAAAGTAGATGTTGAATACTTAAAATATTATTACAATTATTAATTTTTAGATCTGAGCTTAAATTTAGTTGATAAAATGGAAATTAATATTACTAGGATCACAGTATCTTTATTATTATTATTTTATATATGAGGAAATGTATGTAAATATTTAAAAAATGGAAACTTCTTATTGAAAAAATTTAAAAATTTGAAGTTTAAGAAAACTTCAAATAAATAAATAGAAACAGATTAAGGAACTGGGGAAAAGTCAGAATATCTTTGTAAAAACGTGCATAAACAAATTATGCAAAAATAATAAAATTAAAAAAAAAGTTTAATTTTATGAACAAATTCAAAAGTAAGGAAATAGGTGCAAATTTACCAAACAATTCGAATGTTAAAAACAAAAGAAAATGAAAAAAAACTTAAAGCCTTCTGAATTTTTTACAGATAAAAATGTTTAGAAAATTATTAAACACATGGGGAAATTAAGAAACAAAAAAAGAATCCAAACTTTGATAAAACGAAAATGTTTTAAAACATAAGAAAAAAAGAAAAAATTCAAACAGTAATTTTTTTTAACTCAAGAGATAAACTCTATGACAAAGTAAATAAATTTGCGAAGAAATTAGAAAAAAAAACTACAAACATTTTAGTAAAGCTAAAAGAAATCTTAAAATTAGGATAGAAAATATTCTCTCCTCTCACCATAATTAAGAATAAGAAAATCCTTAAATAATAATTATTTAAACTGAAAAAATTAAAAAATTAGCAAAATAAGAAAATCAACGAAAAATGTAGAAATTTCATTAAATTTTATAAAAAAAGTACGAAAATCTTTGAAACATGAGAAAAAATAAGAAATTACAAGAAAAAATACTAAACAGCTTCGAGAAAGCGAAAAAAAGTTCTAAAAAATAAAAAAAAATTCTTGATACAATCTGAAAGGAGAAAGAAATAAAAAAAAATGAAAACATTACTTAGAAAAAATTTGTAATATTTTAAAGCAAGTGAAAAGGTTTATTTAAGAATGAGAAAATCTACTTAAAATAAATTAACGTAATAAAAGTTATCTTTTAATATTGACTTTTAGAACGTGTTTAAACATTAAAAAATTCATGACATTAATATAAAGATTAAGGAAAGCCATTCAAATTTGAAGAAAATAATTCGAAAATTTCAAAAATAATTAAAATATAAAGAAAATAGCTGAAAAATGTCAAAAATAATTCAGATTTGAAAAAAAATTGTTAAATGACAGAACTAATTGAAAAATTGATTAAAAATGAAAAAATGAAGCCAAAAATTGAAAAATTGAAAAGAAATAATTGAAATTTGAAGAAAATAATTGAAAAGTTTCAAAAATAATTAAAGAAGGACAAAAATACATAAAATTAGAAAAAAGCAATTTGGGACTGGTGTAAAAATTTACATTCTAAGTACAATAATGGAGATATTGACGAAATAATTAAAATGTTAAGAAACTAACTGAATAATGTTATAAATAATTTAAGGCTGGTGTAAAAATTAAACTTGGAAACAATAGTTGAAAATAAATTGAAAACTAGTTGAAAATTATGTCCATTTCGTCGCCATTTCGCTTTGACTTAAGCAAAAAATTTCTTTCTCATAAAGGAAGCAATAAATTAATAATAACACGCACACACACATACGGAATTTTTCTTAAAAATTAAACTATATACTTTTTCGATAAATAACTTTTTAGGTACTTTTTAGATAAATTACTTTTTTTTTGGAAATCTAAAATCTTAACGATCATATAAAGCTTCCTCTATAAGGAAGCAAAAATAATAGAAGTTTGAAGAAAATATTTGAAACTTAAAGAAAATAATTAAAAACTGACAAAAATAATTTCTATATGTAGAAAAAAGTTGAAAAATGACAAAAAGAACTTAAAGTTTGAAAAAAAAGGAATGAAAAATAAGAAATTAAAAAAATAAAAAATTTAATACATTAAATGAAAAATTGTATGAAATAATTGAAAAATTAACGATACAATTACAATGCGAAGAAACTAATTGAATAATGACACAAATAATTTAAAACTGGTGTAGAAGTTAATAAATTTATGACAATTATAAAAATTTTGATGGAAATGATTCCAAAATGTTAAAAATATTTGAATAATGACAAAAATAATTGTAATTTGAAAAAATAATTGAGAAACGAGAAAAATAATTGATAACTGGTGTAAAAAATTAAATATTTAAAGACACTACTTTAAAAATTGATAAAACAATTGAAATGTTCAGAAACTAACTGAATAATGACATAAATAATTGAAAGCAGGTGTAAAAATAAAAAATTTATAGAGAATAATTGAAAAATTGAAAGAAATGTTGAAGTTTGAGGAAAGAAATTAAAAGTTGAAGAAATTAATTGGAGTTTAAAAAAATAGTTGAAATTTAAAGAGAATAATTCAAAAATGGCAAACGAATTTAAATATGAAGAAAGTAATTAAAGTTTGAAGAAAATAATTGAAAATTGTAGAAAATAATTGTGAAAAGTGAAAAAAATTAATAAATTCATGACAATAATAAAAAGAATGAAGAAAATGATTGAAATTTAAAGAAAATAATTTAAAACTGGTGTAAAAAATATAAAAACTCAGGACAGTAAAAAGAAATTGAATAAAATAATTGAAATTTGTAGAAAATAATTTTAAAATGAAAAAAAATTGTATAACTGGTGTAAAAAATTAAAAATTTGAAAAAATAATTGAGAAATGACAAAAAAATTTATAACTAGTGTACAAAATTAAAAATTTGAAGACTATTTTAACTATTGAAAGCAGGTATAAAAATTAAAAATTTATAGACACTAATTGAAAAATTAAAATTAAAATATCAAAAGTTTGAGGAAAATAACTGAAAGTTGAAGAACTTATTGAAGTTTGAAGATAATAATTGAAAAAAAGTGAATAATTCAAAAATGTCAAACGAATTTAAATATGAAGAAAGTAATTAAAGTTTGAAGAAAATAATTCAAAAGGTTTTAAAAAAGTAATAAATTCTTGACAATAATAAAAGGATCGAAAAAAATGATTAAATTTTGAAAGAAATAATTAAAAATTGATGACAATGAAAAAAAATTGATATAAATAATTGAAATTTGTAGAAAATAATTCTAAAATGTCAAAAATAATAGAAATATATGAAGAAAATACTTAAATAATGACAAAAGTAATCGAAATTAGAAGAAAATAATTGAAACATAACAAGAGTAAATTGAAACTTGTGTGGAAATTTTAAATATTCCTGACAATAATTTAAAGTTTGAAGAACATAATTGAAATTTTAAGAGAATTGAAAAAGGACAAAAATAAATGAAAACTTGTGTTATAAATTTAAATATTTATGACAATAATTTAAAGACTGAAGTAAATAATTGATATTTGAATAAATTAAATTTAAAATCTCAAAACTACTTGAAAATTGACAAAAATACTTGAAAATTGTCAAAAAAAACTTTAAAATTGACAAAAGTACTTTAAAAATTACAAAAATAATTGAAAAGATGTGTGGAAATTAAATACAATTGTAAACTAAAAAATTGACAATGTGATTGGAATATAAACAAATTTATTTAGTGAGCGATTTTAAAAACAGAGAGTAAAATTGAGAAAAGTGAGTCACTGGCAGCCCTTCATTTATTTGGGCTGAAATTATTAAAATCATTTTTACGGTTTGAATGAAAAAAAGGGGGAAATACAAATTTTAAGCAGACAATTTAGATAGTTTTTTTTTTTAATTAAAGGAGAGGAGAAGGAAATTAGATGGAAAAAAATTGTTTTCTGTGATCCTTGAAATTAATTAAAGTTCCTTTTTTTTAAATTACACTAGCAATAATTTTCCCATTACTTTCAGACGCGAGCTGTTATCAAGAAAATACTGAATCAATCGAAGAAAATTTAAGTCAGACCAAGAAAAATGGAGAAAACAGCGAAAGTCCCAGTAGAAGTCTTTCAAGTAAAAAATTACCCACAACCGAAAATCAGGACTCCGAATCTTCAGAATTTCAAAAAGTAAACAAGAATGAGAATTTGTTTCCAAAACTCCTTCGTAAATGCAAAACAACAAACTCCGAATCTTTTTATCAAACACAGACAAAATACAAAAAAACACCAAATAAAATTTGTTTCAGGGCACACAACTCATTTCTAAGTTATTTGACTCGCAAAGATATTCCATTTTATTTGAAACTCATTGGCAAAAAGCCAGAACAGAAGGAAATAAAATTCATGAAAATAGGCAATCGATATTTTCGAGTCGAATAATTTACAAATCCAAAAAAAAAATGCGAATTATAAAACAATTTTTCCTGTCAATTAACAGTTTATTCGACAATAAAGAAATGACACATACAAAGTTTTCCGCTTGTGCAGAATCGAAAAGATGTAAAAACTAATCTAGATGGACGAAGTCTTGAGTTTAATGATATCACATATCAAAAGAGAAGGAATGATATGAATATAGAAAATTATAAAACCTATCTCGTCGTTTTTCCTCACAAAATCGTTCGAAATATCTTAATTAAAAATCTTAATTCTTAATTAATTATCTATAATAAGTAATCATTGATAATCGGTGTATACATTTTGTGTCTAAACAACTATAAAGCTCGGATCTATTAATTTAAAGCTTCTCAGTCGATCTTTTGTGCTTGGTCCATTGGAAGACTAATGCTAAACAAAAACTGGTAATCGCTTTAAAATTAGTGTTTCTAAAAGTCGGGTTCAAAATTTTCAACCTCTTGTTTAAATATCTCGTCATAAAAAAATGGTAAATTTTTTAATTTTTCAATATTTCACAAAATTAAAAATTTACATTTTATTACAGACAAAATATTGTTTTCTACTTCTTTTGAACCCGACTAAAATTGTTGGTGTTTAAAAAGCTACCATCGAAGATTCACAAATATCCTCCTAGTTTGTAAACAGTTAAAGAATTATGCAGACATAAATACTTAATTATTTTCTACATATAGATAAAAACAGCGACTAGCGTCAAAAGCGGTTTGAAACGCAATTTCACAAATTAATCGTAGCTTTTGAAAACAGAGTGAAAAACATTTCTAAAAAAAAGTGTCTTTCTTGAATGTGGAATTTTTCAAGCGAATAAGAAGCATTCTTTGAGAATACTTCTTAATAAATAATTCAAAAGTACAATAAATTCAGACTTAAGATTAGGCCATAAAATAGGAATCTGTCTTCATCAGGTAAGTCGAACTGCAAAATGCATTATAAGATATCTGTTAAAATCGTTTTTATATATTATATTTTATATTATATTTATTTTTAGATATATACGTATATATCTATATTCTATTTTTTGCTATCTATGATAATCGCTTTGCTCATAATTCACAGACTTTCTCGTGCACTTAAACAACAAGTGTTATGTCGTAAAACTTTGAATTTGATGCGTGAGATTTTTATTTTGATTTTATCAAGGCTCGACGCGCTATAAAATGTAATATTAATAAAAAATATAATAATAATAATAATATATTTCTCTAACAATATTATTATTATTAATATTCGAAAATGTTAAAAATAAATAATATTGATAATACAATATAAATAATATTAAAAATAAATAAATAAATACAATAGGATAATATGGTAAAAACTACGGAAAGCATTTTGTTTAAAATCTTACGGAGCGAGATCAATCTTAATACAAAAAGCTACATAACTTAAAAAAAAAAGTCGCTTAACACATTTTTTAATTTATGGTTTTCTTTTCTTGGGCCTGCGTCGAGTCACTGAATTTATAAACTGCAATTATCCATTAGTCTTTACTTTCTACCCTGTGCTTTAGACTATAAAAACTTGAAACCGGAGTAGTGCAAGAATGATGAAAAATCTGAGAAATTTCTTTCTCAACTATCGCAAACATTTCATTTTATGAACTACTTTTTTGAGTCTGATTCCATTCCTTTTTTCTGAACACATTGGCACATCTTTTGGTAATTTCACTGAATATTTTAATGAGTGAAATACAGGAACAATTATAATTGAAAAATTCGCAACTAAAGGGCGAATCATAAACAAGATTTTGCACTTTTTGATCTAGAATGTTTCAATAACCGATACTTTATATTGAGACTTGCGACGACATTTCTGTTGATTAACTTTCCAATTAATTTAAATCAGAACCTTATTTCATTTCTGAACTTTAATTTTGAAACTTAATGAATATAAAAATATATTTTTACAAAAATAAACGCTTTTGTAAGAAACTTTTAAATACAATTAAAATGACTACATAATAATACTTTTCAAAGTTATTATGATTATTAAAATTATTATACTTAAATATAGTATAGAAATAAAATACACGAAAGAAATACAAAATTCAAAGAAATGCCAAACTGCAAGTCTCTTAATTTGATTTATTCCTTCTCCCAGATCTTCAAATTCGCGACGTTCACAATAAAATTATCTTGCAACATAATTATTTAAAAAAATAGAATTTCTTACGCCAAGAATTTGAGAATCCAGGAAAGACAATTCGTTTTTAATTATTTTGCGTAATTGGAGTATCAATATAATATTGAGTTAAATTCACGAAATTTTTTATCGACAGCCTATTAATTCTATTAATATACCGGGCTATTTCACGAATACGTTTAAATCCATCGGTTGAGATTTAAGCAAATTACAGGATTCGCTTAAAATAAAATCGATGGACTTATTACACTGAAGCAATTTTCTACAATTCGGCACATTTACAAGATGGCCTTTTTAAAAAATGGCACATGCATTACTCTTTCCCGCAAAAATCTTTCCATTTCCTCAATCTTAGCGACCGATAATATTTTATTCTACGGTACATCAACTGTTTTCTATTTTTTTTTTTAACTTTTCTACCCTAATAGATTGAAATCTCGTTTCTAAAAAAAGTGTTCAGTTTTTAAGTTTGAAGCGAATCGTTATTCGAAACTAGAGCATTTAAGGTCTGTGAATTCCACAGGGATTTCCCTAGAAAAAAAAAATATCTGGGAGTCCCTTGAAAATTCTGGTAAAATTCGTACAGGGTGTCTACCGAAACATGATTTTCAAATTCCCGGTTTTCCCGGATCTAAAATCACATTTTTCCCGGATTTCTTTTACGTATGATTATTAGCTATAATATTAAAATAGTGAAAAAAGTAAGTGTGTAATACATAAGTTTTTAAGGTAAAATTGGTCTTTAAAGAAAATAATTCCAAAATGGCAAAAATAATAGATATTTGAAGAAAATAATTAAAAATTGGGTTATGACAAAAATAATTAAAATTTGAAGAAACAAAACGAAAGATGACAAAACTAATAAAAAATTAAGTAAATAATTAAAAATTTGAAGAAAAGACTTGTAAAATGACAAAAATAATTGAAAAATGGAAAAAAAAATAATTTCATGTCAATACATAATTGAAAAATGGAGAAAAAAATTGACCATTAAAGAAAATAATTAAAAAATCATAAAATTGATAGAAATTTGAAAAAAATACTTGAAAAATGATAAAAATAATTAAAATTAAAAAAAAACAAAGGAGAAATTAAAAAAATAATGGAAAATTACAAAAATAATCAAAAAATGGAGCAAATAGTCGAGAAACGACAAAAATAATTGAACCTTGAAAAAATAATGAAAGATTATAAAACTAATTTAAAATTGATGTAAAAAATTTATGATTTGAAAAAAAGACATAAAAAATGACATAAATAATTGAAAAATGGAGAAACAAAATAAAAATTAGAAATCAATAATTGAAAAATTGCAGATAAAAATTGAAGTTTAAAGAAAATAATTAAATAATGACAAAATAATTGCAAAATCCCAAAAAATGTGAAATTTGAAGAAAATACTTGAAAACTGATAAAAATAATTAAAATTAAAAATAAAAACCAATTGAACAAAGTAAAAAACAAATGACAAAAATAATTGAAAAATTAAAAAATTTAATGTAAATTAAAGTAAGAAATTAAAGACTCCATGACAATAATTTAAAGATATAAGAAAATAAGTAAAATTTGGAGAAAGTAATAAAAAAATGTCGAAAATATTGATAATACTTAAAAGAAATAACCAAAATAATTGAAAAATTTAAAAGCAATTAAAAAATGAGAAAAATAATTATAATAGGAAAAAATAATCGAGAAATAACAAAAATAACAAAAATTTGAAGAAAATAATTGATAAATCACAAAAAATTTAGATTTGTAGGTAATATGTGAAAAATATCAAACACAGTAAACATTTGAGACAAATAATTGAAAAGTGACAAAACTAATTAAAAATTAATTAAAAAATATACAATTTGAAGAAAAGACTTGAAAAATGATAAAAATAATTAAAATTTGAAAAAAAAATTGAGAATTGACAATAATAAATGAAAATTGAAGTAAGAAATTAAAAAATTCATGACAATAACGTCGAAAATATTGACAATAATTGAGAAATTACTAAATTAATGGAAAATTTTAAAAATCAATTAAAAAATGACAAAAATAATTAAAAATAGGAAAAAATAGTCGAGAAATGACAAAAATAATTGAAAATAGAAAAAAATAGTCGAGAAATGACAAAAATAATTTAAATTTGAAGAAAATAAATTGAGAAAACACAACAAATTTTAATTTGAACGTAATACATGAAAAATACCAAAAAATAATGAAAATTTGAGATAAATAATTGAATATGACATGAATAATTGATAACTGGTGTAAATAATTAAAAGAATGTAAGATTGAAAAAAAATAATTGAAATTTGAAAAAAAATGAAACTTATAAAAAAAAATTGGCAATTGGTGTAAAGTATTTAAAAATTATTCATACATAATAATAAAATTATTAAAGGAAATTCCTGAAATTTGAAGAAAAAAAATGGAAAACTGTGTAATAAATTGAGAAATTGATGACCATAAAAAAAATATTGAAAAAAATTATTGAAATTTGATGAAAATAATTTTTAATTGTTAAAACTAATAGAAATATGCAGAAAATACTTGAAAAATGATAAAAATAATTGAAATTTGATGGAAAAATTGAAAGATGACGAAAGTAATTGACAATACTGGTTTAAAAATTAAAAACTTGTAGACATTAATTAAAAAATTGAAAAAGATTTCAATATTAATTTTACAATTATTGATATTTGAAGAATATAATTGTATATAATAATAATAATTATTATTATTATTATTTTACTAAGGGGCCGTCCATATATTACGTCACACTATTTTTCACCATTTTAGACCCCCCCCCTCCCCCATGTCACACACTGTTCCATACATTAGCGCCATTTTTTCTGCTTGTTGTCACAAATTGTTTGACCCCCCCCTCCCCCTTAAAGTGTGACATAATATATGGATGACCCCTAAGAAAGTGAGAAAGTGTGTTTAAAAATGTGTAATAGTGAGTGATTTTAAAAAAATATGAATAAAAATGAGAAAAGTAAGTCACTGGCAACCCTGAAAATGACCAAATTCGCTTGAAACTTGTTACACTTTTACTATTTTGAAAATCTAACTTCAGATTAGTAATCAGGAACATGGATTACCTCCGAGCAACAAGTTTGAAGTGATTTTGAGCAATTTTGAAAAATATGTCTGCCATATTGGACCCGCCATTTTGAATTTTGAAAAATTGGTAATTCTAACATTGTTTTCACAATCAGAGATTTCGAAAACAAGTAATAAGTTTCAAGCGAATTTAAAGAATTGTGAAAACGAATTAGCTGAAATGTTTAGAAATTCCCGGATATAATTTTTTTCCCCGGCAATTTCCCGGTTGAACTAAAATCCCGGCAAATTCCCGGTGAGTAGACACCCTGTTCGTAGGAAATTTCTGGTAAATCACTGAAAATTCTCCTGGAAAATTTCTGTGAAATTGCTGAGAATATCTAGGAAATTTCTGGGAATCTTTAGGAAATTGCTGAAAAACCCCTTAAAATTCCTGGAAATCTTGGGAAATCTCTGAGAATATCTACGACATTGCTGGGAAATCCCTGAATGTCCCTAGATAATCCCTGAGAAATTTTTGGGAATCCCGAGGATTTCCCCGGGATACTGATTTTTTTAAATTCGAATCGTTTTAAACTTAAATATCCGAATTTGTTAAATTAAGTCTAAATAAAATCAACAAGACTTAATTTTAAATGTTAATCAAATCTGAACACTTTTCTAGATTCTAATAATCATTTAATCATTTGCGCAAATAACCGGTGGAGTAAATGATTTTGAAACGAGATTTTGTGCAATCTGGTGTGATTAACTTAATATTAAATTTAAGCGTTTATGGGTGGATCCATGGCACAGATAATGGATTTAACGACGCTGGCAGCAGCGAGTGAAGCGAAGGGTTGCCAGTCCTTGACTCTGGATCCGTCTTTGTAATCAGAAATGCCTCGGACAACAGCGAAACTGTCGCGGCAATTGCCCAAAATACTTTCAACGACAGCGTCCATTTCTCCGTCGAAGGCTAGTGCTCCAAAACGAGATGCGAATTTTTGTCGTAGTTGATCGTCCCGTGCAATTTGACGACCGGAGGCGACAGGTGCTAAGTGAATGCGAGTACAACCATCCGTTCTGAAAGGATAATAACGGCCATTATTATGAGTTAAACAGCGTAAAATTGGAGCAGTTTTCCGGCTTGACTGAGAAATTTTGTGTTTTAAATAGTAGTTTAGTACAAACATAGGTTAAGTATTCATTAAACTTTTAATCAGAGTGTTTTGTAAATGTTTATATTTTAAAATTCCCGGATCGAAAACTACAATTTTGTGGATTAATTGAAAATATTAAGAATAACAGTTTTACGTAGTCAATATACGTAATTTTTTTAAGAAAAAAATATAAACTCTGAAACAGAACTAAAAGAAAAAAAAACAGAAAATTTATTATAAAAGATTAAAAAACATCAGAAAGTCAATGAAAAAATATTTTAAAAAGTCAAGGAAAAAATAATGTTTAAAAATAAGTCAAAAAGTCTGAAAGAATAAGTACTTTTACTAATTTTAAGAAATAATGAAAAGAGAAGAAAACCTTCAAACAAAACCAAAACAAATTATGAGTACATGAGAAAAATTACCTTAAAATATTTAAAATGTTGTTAACACACAAGAAAATTAAGAAAAGGTACTATAAAATAAGAAAATGTAAGAACAAAAAAAAAATGTAAAAAGGTAAGGGAACAGTCTACAAAATAAGTAAGAAAATTCTTTAAAATTAAAAAAGTTATGGATATTTTACAAAAAAGCGAAAATTTTAAAAAACTACATTCTCATTACTTTTTCCAACGAGAATTTTTTTTCTAAAGAAACTATGGTTATAAAATCAAACTTTTAGACTTTACACAAAAAAAAATCATTTTTAATGCAAAAGAAACTGAAAAAATGAATATGATTTTTTTTAGTTATTAAGTTGCATTGTTAGAATGAAAAAAATGTTTGTCGAAAAACGATATTTTTAAATGATAAAAGGCGATTGAAAAATTTGATTGTGTGTTTTCAAAAGTCCCTGTGTTCGACTTTAGATATTTACGAGTTTAATAAGCCTGCAAATTTTTATTGAAATCCGTTAAAACGTTTTTGAGATATCTTGGCGATAAAAAGTTACTACAAACACACATCAAGACATTTGCTCAACAATGAAAATTTATGCTATGTAGATAAAAAAGAATCTATTTTTGGAAAATCGAAAATCGTAACGATCACAAAACTTCCTCGATGAGGAAGCAAAAATATGAAACTTAGTAAAAATCCACTAAAAAATTAGGAGTAGTAAAAATAAAAAAAAACAAGGTGAAAAATAAATAATAAGTCTACAAAATAAATGAGCAAATCGTTCAATAATAAAAAAGAAAGGAATACTGAATCGCCAAAAATTGTATAACATAAGACAAATTTTTAAAATAATCCTAATAATAATAAAAATATTTTAAAAAAACAAAATAATTAAAAAAATTATTAAAGGGTAAATTCGCGACAAAATAGATAAAATGTGAAAACAAATTCAATGAATTTTCGAAAAGAAAAGCAAATAAAAAAAATTGAAGAACATATTTATCCCCGTCCTAATATAAAAATGAGAAAAATGTTAAAAACCATATTTTAATTCTATGAAAAAATTATTATAAGACAAAATAAAGAAGAATACAAATTATGTAAGGATTTTAAAAATGATTAAAAAAAGGAGGAAAAACGACTAAAATACAATATTTTAAGAAATGAAAAGATTTACCGAAAAATACAAGAAAATTAAAATAAATAAGAAAGTCAACCCAAAAGATAAGTTTATTAAATGTTACAAAAACAAAAATGTCGAATTTCGAAAAAGTAAAATTCATAGAAATTTCTAAGAAATAGAAAATAAATTATTGTTAGTAATATGTAAAAAAAAAATTTTTTGACTACTAAAATTTGGATTAATAAAATCTGGACGTTTGAATCTATTAAAATGTGAAATAATTAAAGTTAATTTCATTGATTTAAAGATATTAAAATTTAATATTACTTTTGATTTTTTTCCTACTCAAGATTTTTAGATCAACTCTAGTTCGATTTTCCAAATTATTAATAATATTCTGATTAAAATTAATATTTCCGGGATTTATCTATGAATTTCGACATTCTGCAATTTAAAAATTCGGAAAAATTCAAATTTTGTTAGACGAGAATTCTGGTAAATTAATTAAATTCGGTTAAATTGAAATACTTTTAAATAAAAAGTCGGTTAAATTCGACTACAAGAAAGTTTTGTTTAATGAAATTCTAACTTGAATTATTATTTAGTCTAATTTTCATTCTACTATTTATTCATCAGCTCTGATTTTCCTTTTGCAGAAACATTATTTTACAGAAATTTTTTAACGTGAGTTAACATTTCCCTCCATCTTATTTATTGGTTAAATTAATTTTCGTTTTACCAAGTTTTCATCTTATCTAATTTCTAATTTAACAATTTATTAATTATATCAGAATTTGTAGGTCACCGAATTCATATTAAACAGAGATTTCATTTTACAGAATTTTTTTTAACCGATTCTTTATTTAAAAGAAAACAAAATTACATCGAATTTTAATTTTAGCAGAATTCTAGTAAGTCGAATTTTTAAATGACAGAATATCCAGTTTATCAAATCTTCATTTGTCCAAATTGATATTTGATAGAATTCTTAAAACTTAGAATTCCAATTTGCAGGCTTAACAGTGACAATGAAGAATATTTTAGGGGAAATAGGGGACTGAATGTATAAAAATACGGGACTTTTAGAGTACTTTAAAAAGGTTAAAAAATAAAGATAAATAAATTACATATCCTAATTAATTTACAACACAATTTTATTTGCTGACAAATAAAAATTATTTACCATTTTATGTCTTTTTTTTTAATTTAATGAACAATTGCAATTTTTATCCAATTCTGAGAAATAATAGCTCATTTTTCACTTTAAAACATTTATTACAATTTTATTTGTTGGGTTTTGTTTAATAATATTTAATTTAAAAGTTATTAAATAAATAAAATTTGTTATTTGCGTATTTTTTAAACAGAATATTATTTATCAAAATCTAATAAATAAAATTGTAGAGAATGTTTAAACGATAAAAATGAGCTATTATTTGTCAGAATTGGATAAAAAATGCAGTTATTCATTATTATTTGACATACAAAAAATAAATAAGTACAATTTTTTCTATTATTTCTCCAAGTAATTTTAGATTAACTCGTTTTTTTTTAAATTTATTATATTTTCTTTAAATTTTGTCTATTTTTTATGTTTTATGTTTTGTTAATTATTATTTGACAAATTTTAGCTCAACCTAACTTTTTCTGAAAAATGTAGGTACAACTGGATCTTTCTAAATTTGGTGAAATTAATTTTAATAATAGTTTTATTTGTTAGGAACAGTCATTTTTTAGTTTGAAGTTATGTTAATGGAGAGAACTTGCTTAAGTTAAAATGGTTAAAATAAATCACAAAGTAATTAATTTTTTAATTTAAACTGTTTGAAAAAATGTCAGTTAATTTCTATTATGATTTCAATTATTTAAAATACAATTTTATACTATTTTTATCATTTTTCAACTATTTTCAACAATTCTTAATTATTTCAATTCTTTTTAAATTGTTTCCCTAAATTTTATATTTACCTTTCTCAAATTTCAATTATTTTGTTTAGTTTTCCCAATCACTTTTTCAATTTTAATTATTTTTGCCTCGATATTAAATCAATTTAATTATTTATTCCTAAATTTTATATTATTCATCGCAGTTTTAAATTAATTTTTTTTATTTACCATTATTTTTGTCATTTTACAATTATTATTTTCAATTTTTAATCATTTTCATAATTTCTGAATTAATTTACTAAACTTTCAAATATACCTATATCACAATTTTTAATTATTTTGTTCAATTTGCATTTCTTTTTATTATTTTGCAAATCATTGTATTTATTTATTTTATTATTATTATTTATTTTCATTATTTTTCAATTGATTTCCCAAATTTTCAGTTATTATCTCAAATTTAGATTATTGTCTTCAATTTTCAGTTTTTTAAACGATTTTTCAATTATATTCTTTTACTTAAAAACACATTTTGTAATTTTATATTATTTTCTTCGATTTTTAATTATTTCCATTCTTTTGGCATAATTTTAAAAAATTTCAATGATTTATCTGAAATTTCAATTATTATTTTCATTAATTTTCGATTATTTCTGAGATATTTTAATTATTCTTTATAATTAAAATTATTAAGTAGGTAATTTTGTAATTATTTTCTTTTTTTAAACATAATTATATTCTATGATTTTTTCAATTATTTCTCTCAAATTTTATTTACTGTTTTCAATCTTTCATATTTAAATTATTTTTCTCAATCTTATATTATTTTCAACATATTTGAATTATTTTTTTCAATTTTGAATTAATTTGATCATTTTTCAATAATTTTCGCCGATTTTTAATTATTATTCTCAATTTCTAAAAATTTTTAAGTAGGGTATTTATCTAAAATTTCCATTATTTTTATTTGTTTTCATAATTTCCAATTTTTTTAATTAATTATCGTAAATTTAATTTATTTTTAGCTTTCCTTAATTCTTTTCTCCAATTTTTAGTTATTCTTATTTTCTTCAATTGGTTTATAAGATCTCCATGTATTTTTCTCAAATTTCAATAATTTTTATTTTTTTCAAAAAAAATTCTGTAATTTTTTCAATTATTTCACTCAAATGTGATTTATTTTTTACAACTTATCATTGTTTGTATCATATTTCAATTATTTTCTTCAAGTTTCGAATTGTAAAATCATTTTTCTATTATTTTCCAGAATTTATTTCAATTTTCAATTTTTTTCATTTCTTTTGTAATTTCCAAAAATGTAAATTATTTATCTGAGATTTCAATTATTTCATTCAATTTTCAATTATTTAAATGATTTTTTTATATTATTTTCTTCAGTTTTTAATCTCTTTCGTTCTTTTTTGTAATTTCCAAAAAGTTTTTAATTATTTCTGTTTAATTAAAAATTATTCTCTTTAAATTTAAATTATGTTTATCTTGTTTCATTTATTTTATCCAATTTTTAATTATTTTCTTTTTTTTTCAATGAACAAAGATTTAAGTATTTTTCTGAAATTTTCTTTAACTTTTCTTTATTTAAAATATATTATTTAATTATTTCAATTATTTTCTCATAATTTTAATTATTTTTTTCAATTTTATATTATTTATCTCAATTTTCAATTAATTTTTTTAAAATTATTTTCCCTAATTTTTCATTATTCAATTATTTTTTTAAATTTTTAAGTAATTTTCTCAAATTTAAATTATTTTCTTGATTTTTAAAACATTTCTATGCTTTTTTAAATTACTTTCCCCAATTTTGAATTGATTTCATTTTTTTTAAATTAATTTCCAAAATTTGCAATTATTTTGTTGAATTTCAATTATTATTTGCATTTTTTTTTTTCTAAAATTTTGTAAATGTTTTTATTAAAAAAAAGGGTTTATTAGGGTTGACTGAGGGCCCTATTTTGCCTATTAATAGTTACACAACTGGTTTTAAGATTACACAAATTACAAATTCAGACAAATGAAAATATGATAAACTGGATATTCTGTTATTTAAAAATTCGACTCGCTTAAAATTATGTGAAATGGGAATTCTGCTAAATTACAAATTCTGTTAAATTTGTTTTCTATGAAATATAAAAAGTCAGTTTTTGATCATGCTAAAACAATTTTTGTAAAATAACGTTTCTGTAAATATTGATGAGTCTCTTTGGTTTTCAGAGGAGGAAGAAGTTTTGCTTTCGATAAATAGTAAACAAAAAATTGTATGTTTATAAAATCCTTGAACTTGTTAGAAAATACCTTATATTTGCAGAATCCTGGGGAGCACTAGGATGTGCCACTTCGATCACGCCCTTGTCACCGATTGCCATATATAATTTATCTGTTTCCGGTGGAGGTGCCTTAAAGTCATGTTCCGTTTGACTTCCCAGCGTTTGCAAGCCTTCCTCCATGTAAGTTTGCCAAGGAGGGTTTGGATTGTTCTCTGACTGTTAAACATAAATTGCGGAAACGTTAACATTCTGGAACTAATGAGCCTTTAGTGCTTTCAGTATTGTTAAATCTTTACGAGTAAATAAGTTAAGTTAACCACTTGAAAAACCTTGACCATTGTTTCAGTTCCTCCAACCACTTTATTCAATTCCATGAAATATTTATATTTGCATTTCGTTATTTTAATAATTAGCATGTTACATATTGACTAAAATAGTAATTTAATAATAAATCATAATTTTCTAATAGTTCAATTAATTGGTGAAATGTAATAATACATGATTATTGAACTAAAGAAAATACATTTTATTATAATCTTAATAATATTTGTTATCTCAATAGTATTATTAATTATTAGTCCAAATATTTTTAGTTTAATGATTATATGATATTTATGAGATATTTATGAGATTTAAAGTTTTTTATTTATTTATCAAATTTAGTCAAATTTTCTCAATCAATATACGAAAATAGAATCTCTAGTGTCATTCTAATTAGTAATAATTCAAATTTCAATGTTAAAAGTAAGAATTCTCAAATTTTAAATTTATAGCAATTTTAATTTCTTCGAATAACTGTTAATTTGAACTTGCATTAATTAAAAGTTAAATCAATCAACGGTTCAAATATACTAAATTTAAAGAGATTTAAAAATTTCTGAAATTTTTAATAATTCTTTTCTCTTATGATTTCAATTACATAAACTACAATTTTCCACTATTTTTATCATTTTTCAATTATTTTCTGCAATTTTTAATTCTTCTAATTATTATTCACTTTTTTCCCTAAATCTTAAATCTACTTTCCGCAAATTTCAATTATTTTTTTAAAATGTTTTCAATCATTTTTTTAATTTTAATTATTTTCTCTTCGATAATAAAATCAATTCATTATTTGTTGCTAAACTTCCTAATATTTATAGCAAAATGAAATCAATTTTTTTAATTCAACATTATTATTTTCATTATGCAATTATTATCTTCAATTTTTAATCACTTTCATTATTTCTGAATTAATATCCCGAAATTTCAAATCTCTCAATTTTCAATTATTTTCTTCAGTATTCATTTCTTTTTATCATTTTACATATAATTATTTTAATTATTTCTCATTTAATTTCCCAAATTTACAGTCATTATCTCAAATTTAGATTACTATCTTCAATTTTCAATTTTTTAAAGAATTTTCCAATTACTTTCTTTTGGTCAAAAATAAATTCTGTAATTTTTATATTATTTTCTCCAATTTTTATTTATTTTCATCATAGGTATTAATATTATTATAAAACTATGATTTTTTAAAAATTTTAATTATTTTCATCATATTTCAATTATTTTTCGAACTTTAAATTATTTTTCTCATTTTTTCAATTAATTCCTCAAATTGTTAATTTTTTTTCTCAAATTGCTATATTTTTTTTTTATTTAAAAAAATTGTGCAATTTTTTCAATTATTTATTTCAAATTTAATTTAAATTTCTCATGTTATAATTGTTTCTATCATATTTTAATTATTTTCTTAAGTTTTAAATTTTAAAATCATTTTTCAACTATTTTCCTCAATTTTTAATTACTCTTATTTTTAATTACTCTTATTTTTTAAGATTTTTAAAGATTTTTCTCAAATTCCCCATTATTTTTTTAACTTTTAATTATTTTCATTGTTTCTCATTCTTTTCCCTAAATCTTAAATCTATGTACTTTCCGCAAATTTCTAATATTTTTTTAATTTTTTCAATCACTTTTTCAATTTTAATTATTTTCTCTTCGATAATAAAACAATTTCATTATTTATTACTAAATTTCCTAATATTTATCGCAAAATGAAATATATTTTTTTAATTCACCATTATTATTTTTTTTTTGCTGAAAAATAAATTCTGTAATTTTCCTATTATTTGCATCAATTTTTAATTATTTCCATTCTTTTTGCATAACTTTCAAACCTTTCAATTATATATCTGAAATTTTAATTACTTTTATCATATTTTAATTATTTTTATCATTTTGCATTTATTTTCCTCAATCTTTTATTATTAGTCTCATTTTATAAAATTATTTTCTAAGATTTTTAAGTATTTTTCTCAAATTTCTATTATTTTTTAAAATTTTAAATTATCTTTATTATTTTTCAATTATTTCCCTTAATTTTTGATAATTATTCTCATTTTGGGTAATTATTTTCTAAGATTGTTTATTATTTTTCTCAAATTTCAGTTATTTTTATCTTTCTTCAAATCTTTTCTCCAACTTTTAATTATTCTCATTTTCTTAATTAATTCCTAAGATTTTTAATTATTTTTTTCAAGTTTCAAATTTTAAAACTATTTTTCAATTATTTTCCTCAATTTTGAATTATTTTCATTTTATAAAATTATTTTTCAAGATTTTCAAGTATTTTTCTCAAATTTCTATTATTTTTTTCAATTTTAAATTATCTTTTTAATTTTTTAATTATTTCCATTAATTTTTTATTATTATTCTCATTTTGGAAAATTATTTTTTAGGATTGTTTAGTATTTTTCTCAAATTTCAATTTTTTTAGTTTTATTCAATTCTTTTCTTCAATTTTTAACTATTACCATTTTCTTCAATTAATTCCTAAGATTTTCAAGTATTTTTCTTAAATTTCTATTTCAATTATTTTAATTATTTTTAGACTTCTTCATTTCTTTCCTTCAATTTTTAATTATTCCTATTTTTTTAAATTAATTTCTCAGATTTTCAAGGATTTTTCTCAAATATCAATTTCTTTATTTTATTTATTTATTTATTTTTATTTATTTCATAATATATCCCGCAGTCAAAAATGAACCTAATGAGGACCATACAAAGTATTTATACAAAAAAAAAATAATAATAATAGTAATAATGTCATAGGTTCTCTTAAACTCTTAACATATTTTTATATAAATCTTTCATGAATTTCTGCAATTTTTTAAATTATTTATTTCAAATTTCATTAATTTTTTTCAACTTATCATTGCTTTTATCATAGTTCGATTCTTTTCTTCAAATTTCAAATTTTAAAATTATTTTTCAATTATTTTCCCGAATTTTAAATTCTTCTTGTTTTCTAAAATTATTTTCTAAAATTTCTAAATATTTTTCTCATATTTCCCATTATTTTCTTCAATTTTTAATCATTTTCAATTTTTTCATGATTTCTAAATTTTAAACTGTTTATCTGATATTTAATCCTTTTCATTCAATTTTCAATTATTTATATTATTTGTTTATTATTTTCTTCAATTCTCAATTACTTAAGTTCTTTTTCATGATTTCCAAAAAGTTTTTAATTATTTATCTGAAATTTTCATTTTTCTATTCAAATTTAAATTATATCCTCCATTTTCTTGTATTTTATGTACCTATATTCTCTACTTTTTGCTATTATTTCTCTTAAATTAAAAATTGTTCTTTTCAATTTTAAATTATGGTTATCTTTTTTCATTTATTTTCTCTATTTTTTAATTATTTTCTTATTTTTTTGCAATGAACTTTTAAAAGTTCCAAGTACTTTTCTGAAACTTTCTTCAATTTTTCTTTATTTAAAATATATTATGTTATTGTTTCAATTATTTACTCAAATTTTAATTATTTTCTCCAATTTTTCATTATTCTATTTTTTCAATATACATCTAAGATTTTGAAGTATTCTTCTCAAATTTAAATTATTTTCCGTAATTTTAAAACATTACTCTGATTTTTTAAATGTAAGTAAAGTAAGTTAATTATTCTTAATTAGGATCTTAATTACGAAAATTTCCAAAATGCCTAAAATGAGGTTTTCTCCTCAGAAGAGTCAATTTTAATTTTTAAGAATTTATTCGTTGTTGTTAACTATCTTGCTCTCTTGAAATTGTTCTTAATTTTGTTTTCATTTATAATAAGTTAATTATTTTTAATTAGAAACTAAATTAATATAAAATCCGCACGATACTTAAAGAGGCTGGGATTATGGTTGGCGGTCGGTAAAAACGGAAATTTTTCATGGAGTCGCACATACATTTTGCTAGTTTTTTTTTTATTTTTTAATAAATAAATAATTGCAATCGTACCTGGTTTCTCAAATTAGCTGCAATTTCCTGTAGACACAAATTCGATGGACAGTATTCTTTAGTTTCAAAATGATAATTTCCATTCTCGTTCATTTTTGCACTTTCGCAGTAAACGTAAACGTATTGTTTATTGAGAGGAGTCGGATGGGAAATTACGACATCACCTAGTCTCACGTGTTTAACGTAATCAGTATAATGAGGAACTCCGCCGCCGACTCCGACAAGAAAAACAAAGTCCACTTTTTGAAATGTTCCTGCAATAAATAAACAAATAAACTGAATAATATTATAAGTAAATAAATTTTGACAAAATTTCAAAAATATTGCAGAACTTTGTAAATGATTGCAAAGAATAAGAAAGTTGAGAAAAATCGACTAAAAAAAATCGGAAATTTTAAAACTGAAATAAGAAATTTTTTTAAAAATATCAGAAACTTATAAAAGAAATAAAGAAATTATTTAAAAATATAAAAGTTAACGCAATAATTTAATTAATTATCTACTATTCTTTAAAATTATTAAATTACTAAGAAGTGTTATCATCCTAAATAAAAAATGTAGGTAGAATAAAATAAAAAGATTCTTAAAACTGCGTAACTTTAAAAATTGTCGACTTTTCTTATAATAATTTTTCAAAAAATATTGAAAGCAAACAACAGAATCAGAATTTTTTTTCTTTTCATAAATGCAGACAATATGCAATTTTCTTTCTCTTTTAATTTTCATTTCTTTATAGTCAAGAGATTTTTATCTAATATAATAAATAAAAACTTAAACATATTTGATTACAAATCTTATTTAATTGAAGAATCTTTCAAAATCTTCAAAAAGTCTGCAGGGAATTTTAAACTAGAGAAAACTCCTAGTGAGACATTTGTTTACTATTGTATAAAGAAGTTTTCTGGAAAGTCTTAAATTGATTCTTTAAAAACTTTTGAAAATATTCAGGTTTAAAAAAAACTATCTAAATTTTAAACGCGTTTTGTTTCAAAATGAAACAGATTAGTTCGGAATGATTCGAAAAGTTAAAAATTAATTAATTAATTAGTTTCCGATTCTTTGACTGATTTTTCCTCAAAATTAATCTTGGATCAAATTTACCTAATAAACGCGTTGTTGTATTTCCGGCAGCAGTCATTGCTTCCCTTGTGTGTCCAACAGTCGGTAATTTTGTGCAAACTATTCTGTGACCTCCAATGTTGCCCAGAGTATAAACATTCGACTCTCCTGAAATTAAATAATGACAATATTATTAAAAATTTCAACAGCAATTCTAGGTGAAATTCGTGTATTGTACAGGTGAATTGTGCCGCTATCGGATCTATTCTCGATCAGTGATTGAGGTGATTTAAAAATAATTCAATTACATTTTTTATTAACGAAATAAATTGAAAAGGTCATTCAGATGCTGAAAAATAGAGATATGTTTCTATAAAAAGACATAAAAGAAGATAAATGTGAATATTATTCAGTGCTTAAAATTAGAATCTGCAATTTTATAAATGACTGTGTAATTATTTCAAGATGTGGGTTATTCGTGAATAGATTTCTTCGCAAAATGCACAATTCGAAATAATTTCAAGAAACACGGTTGCAATTTCATCAAATGAACAGAAAACAAGAATACACGGAGAATAAAAGTGATTTATAGATTGTTTTTTACATTCTTTTCTGAGATTAAATTATTATAATTTAAAATAAGAAAAATAATCATTAGATCACTTTATTTCTCATTTTATATATTATACAAACAATACAAAATTATTGCACTTTAGAGGATAAAACATGACAAATACTAAATTTTTTCAGGCTCTTTACATTTTACTTACCTTTTGGTGAAAAGCGTTTAAAAGCAATCAGAATATTAAAAACAACACGAGTAGAGTACATGAACTTTAAAATATGGAAAATATTGAAAAAACTATTTTCTTGCATCTTTTAAACAAAATAAAGCATTTTTTATTGAAACAATTTATATGTTCATTATTGTTTGAATTTTTTTAATTATAATCATACTTGATTAAACAACGCACATTATAAGTATTTAAAATATAATATTTAAAAATAAATATAACAACTTTTATTTATAGAGGACAAAAATTACAAATTTTTTAAAAAATTAAAAAAAATAACTGAAAATTAAAAAAGTAATTACAAAATTTGCAAATTATAATAAAAAAGAAATGATAATAATATTATGAAAGCATTTAAAAATTGGGGAAAGTAATAAAAAAATCATAGAAATCTTTTAAAATTGAAAAAAATAATTGAGAATTGAGATAAATAATTGAAAAGATAGGAAATTAGTACAGAAATAATGGAAATGTTTAAAAATTGAAGATAATAACTTAAAAATCATTTAAAATTGAAGAAAATTGAAATTTGAGAAAAATAATTGAAAATCTTATAAGTTAATTGAAATAAAATACTTTAAAGTTTTAGAAATTAATCGAAAAAAAGAGAGAATAATTAAAAACTGGGGGAAATAATTGAAAAATTATTTGAAAAAAAATAAAAATTGAAGAAAATAATTGAAATGTGATGTAAACAATCATTAATTGAAAACAGTAAATGCAATTTGAGAGAAAGGATTGAAAATATGACCAAATATATAGTATAAAAAAAAAATAAATGAAAAATTAGATAAAATTTTAAATTCAAGAGAATATCTAAAAAATTCAAGGAAATAAGTATAAATTTTAGAGAATAATTAAAATTTCAAAAAAATAATTGAAAATTTGGAAAAGTATGCAAATAAATAAAAATAATTAGAAATTGGAGAACATAATTAAAAAAAATAATTTAAAAATAATCTAAGTAATGGTAAATTCTAAAAAATAATTGATAATTGAGATAAATAATTGAAAAGTTAAGAAATTAATTCAGAAATAATGGAAATGTTTAAAAATTGAAGAAAAGAATTAAAAAATAATATAAATAATTAAAATTGAAGGGAATTGAAATTTGAAAAAAATAATTAAAAATCTTATAAATTAATTGAAAAAGAAATTAAAATAAACTAAAAATTGAAAAAAATAATTGAAAAGTTGAAGAAACTAATTTAAGAATCATATAGAAAGTTATAAGTTTTGGAAATTATGAGAAAAAAATGAAAATTATTAAAGAAAATAATTGAAATTACAGAAAAATACTTTAAAATCTTAGAAATTAATTGAAAACAGACAGAATAATTAAAAACTGAGGGAAATAATTAAAAAATTATTTTTAGAAAAATGAAAATTGAAGAAAATAATTGAAAATGAGAAAAAGAATTAAAAAATTACAGAATATATGTATATATATAAATATGATAAAAACAATCATAAATTGAAAATAGTAAATGCAATTTGAGAGAAATAATTGAAAAGATGACAGAATATATGTTAAAATAAAAGAAAATAATTCTAAATTATATAAAAATTTAAATTGAAGAGAATGACTAAAATATCATTGAAATAATTGAAAATTGTAGAGAATAATTGAAAAAATTGAAATTTCAGATAAATAAATTGAAAATTTAAAAAAGTATTTAAAAAAATGGAAATAATTAGAAATTAGAGAAAATAATTGAAAAATGAAAAAATATTTGAAAAAACTACAAAATATATTTGAAAGAAAAGAAACTAATTGAAACATAATTTTTAAATTCAAAATTGAAGACAATAATATACATTTCAGAAAATAATTTAGAAAATTATTAGAAAATGAAATATTAAATATAGGAAATATAAAAATATAATTGAAATTCGCGATAAATAATTGACAAATACAATTAACGTTTCAAGAAAGAATATAAAAATTCAATTAAAATTGAAGCAACAAAATAGTTTGTTTTTTTTTAAAGAATATTTGAAAAATGATTCCAGACGAGAATAATTGAAAATTTGGAAAAGAAATCTTAAATTTGCTTTTGCAGTTCGATACTGAAGAAATTAAATTTAATTAATTGGACTAATTTTAAGAAAGTAATTATAACTCGCAAAATTTGTAATTAATAAGTAATTGAAAAGAGAGAAAAAAAATTTAAATCTTAGAAATTAATAAAAAAAAAGAGAGAATAATTAGAAACTAGTGGTAATAGTTAAAAAATTATTTTTAAAAAAATGAAAATAGAAGAAAATAACAGAAAATGAGAAAAAGAACTGAAAAAATTATATGAATTAAAAGAAAATAATTGAAACATATAATGAAAATAAAAATAAATTGAAAATAGTAAAGGCAATTTGAGAGAAATTATTGAAAATACGATAAAATATAAATTAAATAAAAGAAAGTAATTGAAAAATTAGATAAAATTTTTAATTGAAGAGAAATCCTAAAAAATCAAGAAAATAAGTGTAAATTGTAGAGAATAATTGAAACTTTAGATAAATAATTGAAAAATTTGAAAATTATGAAAAAGATTGGAAATAGTTAGAAATTGTAAAACATAATTGAAAAATGCTAAAAATAATTGAAAAAACTACAAAATATATTTGAAATAAAAGAAACAAATTGAAAAATCGTGTTAAAAATTAAAAATTGAAGACAATCTAAATTTGAGATAATAAATGAAAATTTAGGAAATTAATATAAAAATAATAAAAATAATTAAAAATTGTAGAAAATAATAATTGTAAAATGATAAAAATATATTAAAATTTAAGAAAATAATTGAAAATTGAGATTAATTATTGAAAAACATAATTGCAAAATGATCTATGTAATAGAAAAATCTAAAAAATAATTTACATAATAAAAAATTGGGTAAAATAATTGAAAATTGAACAAAACCAGGTAAATAATTGTAAATACAATTAACGTTCAAAAAAAAAAAAAAAATTAATAAAACTTGAAGCAACCAAACAGTTTTTATAATATTAAAGAATATTTAAAAAATGATTATAGAAGAGAATAAATTGACAAATTTGAAAAACATACTTAAATTTGCTTTTATAATTTTATACTGAAGAAATTAATTGTAATTAATTGAACTAATTTTAAGAAAATAATTTTAACTTGTAAAATTTGTAATTAATAAATAATTGAAAATAGAGAAAAAAAATGTAATCTTAGAAGTTAATAAAAAAAAAGAGAGAATAATTAAAAACTGAAGGAAATAATTGAAAAATTATTTATAAAAAATTGAAAATTGAAGAAAATAATTGAAATTTAGAAAGAGAATTAAAAAATTACAAAATACATATGAATGAAAAGAAAATAATAAATGCGATTTAACAGAAATAATTGAAAAGATGTCAGAATATATGTTACATAAAAGAAAATAATTGAAAAATTATGTAAATTTTTAAATTGAAGAGGATATCAAAAAACTAAGGAAATAAGTGTAAATTGTAGAGAATAATTGAAATTTCAGATAAATAATTGACAATTTTAAAAATTATGAAAAAGATATTAAAATTTAAGAAAATAATTGAAAATTGAGATAAATAATTGAAAAAAATAATTGCAAAATGATCTATGTAATGGAAAATTCTAGAAAATAATTTTAATTTGTGATAAATAATTGAAATTTTAGGAAATTAATTGAAAAATAATTTACATAATTGAGAACAATTTGAGAGAAATAATTGAAAATAAGTCAGAATATATCTTAAATAAAAGAAAATAATTGAAAAATTATGTAAATTTTTAAATTGAAAAGGATATCAAAAAACTAAGGATATAAGTGTAAATTGTAGAGAATAATTGAAATTTCAGATAAATAATTGACAATTTTAAAAATTATGAAAAAGATATTAAAATTTAAGAAAATAATTGAAAATTGAGATAAATAATTGAAAAAAATAATTGCAAAATGATCTATGTAATGGAAAATTCTAGAAAATAATTTTAATTTTTGATAAATAATTGAAATTTTAGGAAATTAATTAAAAAATAATTTACATAATAAAAAATTGGGTAAAATAATTAAAATTAAACAACAGCAGGTAAATAATTGACAAATACAATTAACGTTTCAAGAAAGAATATAAAAATTCAAGAAAAATTGAAGCAACCGAACAGTTTTTTTAATATTGAAGAATATTTGAAAAATAATTATAGAAGAGAATATTTGAAAATGTTGGAAAACATACTTAAATTTGCTTTTGTAATTTGCTACAGAAGAAAATAATTGTAATTTGAAGAAAATAATTATAATTTGTAAAATTTGTAATTAATAAATAATGAAAAAAATAAAAAATAAATACAATATCTTATAAATAATGAAATTAATTGAATGTTAATTGAAATGTTTTGAAGGTAAATTTAAGATTTAGGGAAAAAAATAAAAAATATTTTAAAAATGTAACAAAATAATTCAATAAAAGTAAAAACAATTGTTAATTATTATAAATAATTGAAATCATAATAGAAAAGAAGTATTAAAAATTGAATTTCTTTACCACTTAAAATTATTTAGTATGCTTGAAGGGTGGATTAATGAAATATTCAATCAAATTACAATTAATTAATTAATTAATAATTAATTTGAATTAATAATTAATTTGAATTAAGTACAAATTAATTGAACTATCAGAAAATTAAAATTGTTTTAAATTTAAAACTTGACAAAATTGTACATATAGGTGAAAAGTGTTTTAAAATTTCAAACAAAGAACATCTAGTGACAAACTTCAGGTGTGGAAGAAATGAATAAATGAAATGAAACTTGAAGATTATTAAAAATATAATCAATAATTTTCAATTTTTATAAATTCACTGAAAAAAATTTTATTTTTTGAAATTTTTGTAAAAATTGTTCAATTTAACAATTTTTACTGTTGAATAAAGTTTTGAAATGACATTATACAAACAAATGTGTGAATGATTAAAAAAATAAACTCAAAGACAGGCTGACAAGACATGTAAAACACACAAAAATGGAAAAAAAAAAAAAGTCACAATCCAACATCCCACCCAGCGTCCTTGGACAGAAGCGATGATCAAGCTGTGATGTGATAAACACAATTAAAAACAAAACGATAAAAACTATTTTACAATCTACTTTACCAAAACGGCACGTCACTCGAGGTGTTCCTTCAGGTGCTTCGGGAGAGTTCATCGAACCTAAAGTTTCATGCAAATACAGTAATGCCAATAAAATAAGCATCGCTTAATTTTTAACCCAGCAGTGCACGCAAAAACACCTTTTTTTTTATTATTATTATTATTTAGTTTAGGAATTATTGTTATTATTCTTCAAAATAAAAGAAAATTGAAATGAAGTCGAAAATTTAGGTTAAAAGAGAATTAAAATCGATTAAAATTATCTTTTTAATTAAATTATAGTAAATAATTGGTTAGATGACGTAGAATTGAATTAAAAAAGGAAAATAAATAGAAGTTTTTTAAAAAATAAATTGATAAAAATATCTTTAATTTAATCTCGAAAAAAATTAGATATCAAAAATTTAAATAAAAAAACTAGTAAAAATTTGTTAATTTCCAAACTGTTTAAAATATTAGTATTTATTAATAAGAGAAAAAATAAAATCATAAAATACAACTATTCTCTACAAATCTCTACAAATTTTGTTAAAACATTTCTGTTTAAAAAATATATAATAGTACAATTTTATTAATTTAATAATTTTTTAACAAAATATTATGAAAAATATCTAAATAAAATTAAAATTTATTTGAAATTTGTTAGACTTGTTAATCTGTTGAATCTGTTTTGTTAATTTTACAAAAAATCATTACCTACATTATGTTCCTCGTCACGTGCATTGCTCGATTAAAATTTTGTTCAAGAAATTAATGATAACTTGTAAACTAAAAAAAAAAAACGAATCTTGAGAAAAACCTCTCATTCAAGAAATGTTATTAAAAAGCGGAAAATTTTGTTTATAATAAATATATTAAAAAAATATAAATATCAGCCAGAGGAAAAGTTAGACAATTTTGAAATTGAAAGAAGCTTAAGGTTTCGTTCAGCAGATTCGAAAATTAATTAGAAACTGTTAATGAGTTCTGAGAGTAATTTCTTACCGACTGTTGTATAGCGAACGAAGGTTTCTTTATTTTCAATCATGGAGTCAACTGCCAATTTTTCGCAATATTGAGCTGTGATGATGGCAATAGTTGGCTGTTTAGAATTCGCCATTGTGGGCATTTGTTTGACGACCTGAAAGATTTTGAAAAAATGGAAATTCAGTTTCAAATTTAAATTAAGTAAATTTTATTAGTTTTGTGTATTGTATAAAATTAAGCAAGATTTCGAGAAAATAGAATTAGAATTCTAAAAGACAGAAATTAAAAATTTGTAATTAAAAAAGCAGAAAACTGTAGAATATAGAAGAAAATAATGGAAAACTAAAAATTAGAATTTGAAGAAAATAATAAAAAAATTAGGAAATAAATTGAAAATTTAAGAATTAAATTCAAATTTGAAAAAAAATAATTGATAATTGAAGAAAGGTAATTATTACTGAATATTGAATAAAATAATTGAAAATTGAAGACTGGGATTTCAAATTAAAAATAATAATTGGAAAAAGAAAATAATTAAGAATTGAAGAAATAAATTTAAGATTAAGAAATTAAAATAAAATTTTAAGAAAGTAATTGACAATTGAAAAGAAATTAGAAAACTGTCGAGAATAATTGTCAACAGAACAAAATATTAATGAATAATTATAAACTTCAAGAATAATTGTAAATTGAAAAATTTGTAGAAAATAATTGAAAATTACGGAAAAAATTAATAATTGAAAGAAATAATTGAAAAATGACGAGAATAATTGAAAAATTAAAGAAAATATCTGCAATATGACGAAAATAATAGAGAATTGGAAACAAAATCCGAAAAATGGCTAGATTAATAGACAGCAAAACAAAAAAATTGAAAAAAAGAATAATTATATAATTTTAAGAGAATAATTGAAAAAATTGTAGCAAATAATTATAAATTGTGGAAAATAATTACTAATTGAAAGAAATAATTGAAAAATGACAAGAATTATAAGTGGAGAAAATATTAAAAATTAAAAAAATAAATTGAAGAGTAAAGAATTAAATTAAATTTGTAATAAAATAATTGATAATTAAAAGAAAAATTACTAAATTAATTAAATATTAAGAAAAATACTTGAAAATTGAAAAAAAAGTAAAAAAAAATTAAAATCTGTCGAGAATAATCGACAATAGAACAAAGTAATTAAAAAAAAATTGAAGGATAATTAGGTACAAAATTGAAGAAAAATATTAAGTTTTCAATTAAAAACTGAAGAAAATTATAGTAAAAACTTTAGGATATAAATGAAAATTTATGAAATCAATTGAAAATTGAAGAAGATAATTAAAAAATTATATTAAAAGTTCAAAAAAATAACTGACAATTGAAAAAAGGCGAGGATTATTGAACGTTGAATAAAATAATTGAAAATTGAAGAAAGCAATTAACAAATGGAAAAAAATTAGGAAACTGTCGAGAATAATTGTCAAGGGAACAAAATATTAAAGAATAATTCTAAAATTCAAGAATAATTGTAAATTGAAAAATTTGTAGAAAATAATTGAAAATTACGGAAAAAATCAATAATTGAAAAAAGACGAGAATAATTGAAAAATTAAAGAAAATGTCTGAAATATGACGAAAATAATAGACAGTTGGACACAAAATTCGAAAAATGGCTAGATTAATAGACAGCAAAGCAAAAAAAAATTGAAAAAAAAAGAATAATTATAAAATTTTAAAAGAATAATTGAAAAAATTGTAGGATATAACTATAAATTGTGGAAAATAATTAACAGTTGAAAGAAATAATTGAAAAATGACGAGAATTATAAGTGGAGAAAATATTAAAAATTAAATAAATAAATTGAAGATTAAAGAAATAAATTAAATTTGTAAGAACATAATTGATAATTAAAAGAAAAATTACTAAATTAATTGATTATTAAGAAAAAGACTTGAAAATTGAAAAAAAAAGTAAAAAAAAATTCGAAATCTGTCGAGAATAATCGACAACAGTACAAAATAATTTTAAAAAAATTTAAGGATAATTAGGTACAAAATTGAAAAAGAATATTAAGTTTTCAATTAAAAATTGAAGAAAATTATAGTAAAAATTTTAGGAAATAAATGAAAATTTATGAAATTAATTGAAAATTGGAAGAAGATAATTAAAGAATTATATTGAAAGTTCAAAAAAATAATTGTCAATTGAAAAAAGACGAGGATTATTGAACATTGAATAAAATAATTGAAAATTGAAGAAAATAATTAAAAATGGAGGAAATAAATTGAAAATTTAAGAATTAAATTGAAATATAAATAAAATAATTGAAATTTGAGAGAAAAATTACAAAATGATGAAAATGGTATGTTATGGTAATGTTAATTCTATTTACATAAATAGCAGGAACATAGAAAAGATTCTCTCTGAATCTGAATTAGTTAAATATAACTAATTTGAAAGCAAAAACTCAGTCACTAATTCAAATAGTTATATTTCTACTAACCATTTAGTAAAAAATAACTAGTTATTAGTCAAATTCATTTTTAGGTTACGTCAAAATAACTAATATTTTAGTAATTTTAGTAAAATTCTGTTTACTAATTCGATTAGTCTAATTTTAACAATTTTTTGTAATGTTTTTACTAAATATTAGTCATTTTTTACTAACAATTAGTTATTTTTAACTAATTGCTGAAATAAAAACTCAGGCACGATTTTACTAATTATTAATCATTTTTAACTAATTCAGATTTAGAAAATTAGTTTACTGTTTATTCGACTCTATTCTCATTTACCTATGGCTTTTTTTATTAGTAAATCGGATTTTTTGTTGTTGTATCAATCATCAACAAAACTAAATTCAAACATTAAATCTGAATTTTATGAACATACTTCTAAATATTTACAAAAAATTATATATTTTTGATCCCAAAAAAGGTAAAAAAAGATGTAAAAATGTGACAAGTCATCAAAAAAGGTGAAAAAGGTGACAAAATTGAAAAAAGGTGAAAAGGTGATTGTCTGTGATGCCTGCAAAAGTTAAAAGGGAAATTAGTAAATGTTTTTCATAAAATATTTTTTTGTAAAAAAAAAAAAAAAAAATTGTGATCATTTTGGAGTGATGAAAACATTTTGAAGGGAATCAAATTCGAGTAATTTTATTAAATTTTGATAATTTGATGGTTGAGTCGCTTTAAAAATTTTAATTGGGATGAATTTTTTAGGAAATTTTTACAATAAAAGTTCTACTTATCAAAAAAAAGAAAACCAATTTACCTTGACTTGAGTGTCTTGGTGAACGACTCTCGTAAAAGCTCCATGTTCCATCGCCTTAACGACTCCTTTTTCTCGCAACTCGTTCAATTTTGCTTCTACTGCTAAAGACTCCCAACCATGATCCCTGAAAAAAAAAAAAAAACAAATAAAATGTAAAGTTAACAACATTGAAAATATATCCAATTTTTTAGAAAAGGAAGAAAAAATTTCCATTTAAGAATGAGGAATTGGACACTTATTCGATAAGAGGTTATGTTTGAAGTGATTATTTTGCTTTTAGAAATAGAAAAACTAACTTTTAATTTTATATTACTCAGATAAAATGTGTAAAATTTAATTTACAACCAAATAAAACACTAAAATTCATTAAAAATTTAAAAATAATATGAAATAATAATTTGAATCATAAACGGGAAAGATCCCTTTATTACATAAAAAAGTAACAAATAATAAAACTTAAAAACTAGAGATTAGAACAAAGAATTATAAAAGTTTATTGACCGTAACAGAAAATTAAATTCTCAGAATATCCATTGAACCGAATTTTGTTTAACAAAAAAAAAAGTCTATTTATCAAAAAACTAACAGAAATTCCAATTACTAGAAAAGTCATTAATTCAAAAGTGCATTTATCAGAAATCTCAATTATCCAAAATTGCATTTATCAGAAATATCATCAACCCAAAATTTCACTTATCAGAAATCTAATTTCTCCGAAATTACATTTGACAAAAATCTCATTTGTCCAAAACTGCATTTATTAAAAATATAATTGATCAGAAATTCCAATTATCAAAAATTGCATTTAATAGAGTTCTCATTTGTCCGAAATTGCATTTATCAGAAATCTAATTTTTCAGAAAGACCAATAAAGCTCATTTATACTAAATTTCATTAATCGAAAATCTAATTTGTCAAAAATTACATTTATCATAAATCTCATTTATCCAAAAGTGAATTTAGGTATAAGAAATTTCATTTATCCGAATTTTGGTTTAATAAGATTTCTGATAAATGCAATTTTAGATTAATGATATTTCTGATAACTGAAATTTCTGTTAAATTGGATTTTTGATAAATAGCCTTTTGGTTAAATAAAATTCGGCCAAATCGATATTCTGAAAATTGAGTTTTGGAGAAAATGTAGGCAACCGAAAGAGTATAATTAGATCCCTGGTTAGAATGTTTTACATAAGATCGAAAATATTTCGGGTCTTATGTTAAGTATAAAAATCAATAAATTTTCCTAAATGTTTTAAAAACAAAATTGTAAAAAGAAATTGAAATAATTTGCTTAAAAAGAAGGAAATTAAAGAAAATCTGTAACACAAGAAAAAAAATTGAAAGAAGGAAAAAATAAATGTTAAGTTATAAAATTAGAAAAACTTGGAAATATTTCATGTAAAAAATAAAAAACAATGAAATGCAAAACAAATTATTTTTCACTAATGAAATTTTAATCAATTGAAATTTGAAAGTTTGAATAAATTAAAGTTTGATTTAATTGGCGTTTGGATTGATTTGAATTAGAATGACTTGGAATTATTAGGGGAGATGGCCCCAAGATGGTCATAGTTTTGATTTAATGTTGTAGAATCCAAACTGAATAAATTATATTAAAATGTTTTATATCGGATGAAAGTACAATGTATTAGGTAACTTATGGCCACAGGGAACATTTTTTATTTTGAACATAAAAAATTTTTTTAAGCATTTTTCTAATTGTTAAAATTTTTGTTCTAAAAAAAAGTGGATCCAAGATGGACACCTTCTTATAAGTCTCTGAAAAATGGGGTAAATAAAAAATAAACATCGTGTAACAATTCTTAAACTAATTTTTAATCATTTTACTGTATTTATCAAGAAAAAAGATTCTAAAAATCTTCAATTTAATAGCTTAACAGTAACAAAAACAAAACATTTCTAAACATTTAAAAAGTTGAAACTCACTTGGCTAAATCAGTGACGGTGACTGGATTCGGATAAGCAGATTCAATCAACTCGAGGACCTTTTCCACTGTGAGTTCTATTACTTGAAGAGACGCTTCGTCCGATGAAACTGCCAAACAATAAAATATTTTAAAACCCAAAAAATAAACTATTTTTCAGTATCCAAATTTGTTAACAAATGTAAATAAAAACCAAATAACGAAAATCCTGAGACAAAGGCGATTTTTATTTGAAATATTCAAGCTGAAAAATAGTGAGCATTTAAAAAAAAACATGATCGAGAAGATGCATCTACTATGAAAATTACATTAAAAATAACTATCATTGCATGAAACGTGTATACATGTAGTTTGTGGGTCAAATGTGATTTGTGCCTTGATTTGGATTTATTTCTACTTTCTTCTTTCTTTAAAATTTGTGTCGTGCAGTTTTCGGGAAGCAGACATTTTGACTCAATTCACAGAATGTGTAATATTAGACCGAAATTTATATGTCCGAATATTTAAATTCCCAAAACTTCATTTATGAGAATATTTAACCTCGAATTTTCATTTGTCGGAATATTTAAGTTCTCGAATATCTATTTCTGAGAAGTTGTATTTATCAGATTCATTAATTGTTCGAAACGGAATGTAGAGTTCCTAAAGAAGCTATATGATTGGCTGGTAATCTTTCTGGAAATATTACCGGCCAATCAGAGAGCTCTTTTCGAAATTCTAAATTCCGTGTCCGAACAAACATCGGGCAGAAAGATTTAGCGCGAATTTTGAAATTGACTAATCAGAAAATATCAAGAAACATTTGGAATTTCGAACAAATGAGAACTTGATTAAATATCAATTCGCGCAATTACTAATTCCAAAAAATGAAAATTTGATAAACTGGATATTTTCTCATTTGAAAACTTGATTTATTTAAAATTATGTCAAATAAGAATTCTGCTAAATTGAAATTCGGTTGATTTATTTTTCTTGCACATGAAAAGTCGGTTAAAAACAAATTCTGTAAAATGAAATTTCTGTTTAATATGAATTCGGTGACCTACAAATTCTATTAATTAATAAATTGTGAAAATACAAATTAGAATAAATTAAATTAAAACGGAAAAAGTAAAACGAAAATTAGTTCAACAAATAAATAACATAAATAAAAAAAATGTTGATGTCTATTCATGCTAAAACAACTTGGATCGCTTGCATTTTCTCCAAAACTCAATTATCAGAATATCAATTTGACCGAATTTTATTTAACCAAAAGAATATTTATTAAAAACCTAATTTGAACAATTTGACATAAATTTCAATTATCAAAAATCTTATTAATCCATAAGGGCATTTATCAGAAAACTCATTAATCCAAAATTGCATTTAAAAGAAATCCCATTTATTCAAAAGTGCATTACTCAGAAATTTATTTTTTTTAAAACTACATTTATCAAAAATCTAGTTCGTCAGAAATTTCAATTATCAAACATCTCATTTATCAGACATCATTATCAAAAATCTAATTTGCCAGAAATTGCATATATCAGAAAGCTAATTTGTCAAAAGTTTCAATTATCAGAAATCTCATTTTTCGGAAATTGCATATTCATCAGATATCTTATTTATCAGAAAGACAAATTGTTAAAACGCTCATTTATACTAAATTTCTTTAATCAAAAATCTGATTTGTCCGAAATTGCATTTATCTGAAATCTAATACGTCAAAAATTTCGATTATCAGGCATCTCATTTACCAAAAATTGCATTTATCAGAAAAATTCCAAAACTGAATTTATCGAAAATCTGATTTGCCCGAAATTGCGTTTATCAGAAAACTTTTTTTTCCTAAATTCATTTATAAAGAATCTAATTCGTCAGAAATCGCATTTATGAATAAAATAACAAATTTTCAAATATTTAACAAAAATCAGATTTGCCCGAAATTGCATTTATCAGAAATCTAATTTGTCATTAATTGCATTTATTAGAAATTTCATTTTTCCAAAATAACATTGATCAAAAATCAAATTCGTCACTTTCAATTATCAATCATCTCATTTATACAAATCTGATTTGTCCAAAAATTGCAATTATCAGAAATGTAATTTGTCAAAAGCTTCTATTATCAGAAATCTCTTTTATCTAAAATTGCATTTATCCGAAATTTCATTTGTAAAATTTTCTATTATCAGAAATCTTATTTATCCAAAATTGCATTTATCAAAAATACAATTTGTCAGATATTGCATTTATTAGAAATCTTATTTTTCGAAGTTTTATTTATCAGAATTGTAATTTGTCAAAAATTTTTATTATCAGAAATCAAATTTTTCCAAAATTGCATTTATTAGAAATCTTATTTATCCAAAATTGAATTTATCAAAAATCTGATTTGTCCGAAATTGCATTTATCAGAAATTTAATTAGTCAAAAGTTTCTATTATCAGAAATCTCATTTATCCAAAATTGCATTTATCAAAAATCTGATTTGTCCGAAATAGCATTTATCAGAAATTTAATTTGTCAAAAGTTTCTATTATCAGAATTTTCATTTATCCAAAATTGCATTTATCAGAAATATTTTTTTTCCGAAATTCCTTTATAAAGTATCTAAATCGATCAAAAATCTGATTTGCCCGAAATTGCATTTATCAGAAATATAATTTGTCAGAAGTTTCTATTATCAGAAATCTCATTTTTCCAAAATGACGTTTATCAAATATTTAATTCACCACAAATTTAAATTATCAAACACCTCATTAATTAAAATCTGATTTGTCCAAAATTGCATTTATCAGAAATTTCATTTGCCTGAAATTGCATTTATAAAAAATCATTTTTTTTCCTAATTCCGTTATAAAGTATTTAATTCGTCAGAAATCGCATTTATGAGAAATCACAAATTTTCAAAATATTTATCTAAAATTAGATTTGCCCGAAATTGCATTTATCAGAAATATAATTTGTCAGATATTGCATTTATTAGAAATCTTATTTTTCCGAAGTTGCATTTATCAGAAATGTAATTTGTCAGAAATTTCTATTAACAGAAATCACATTTTTCCAAAATTGCATTTATTAGAAATTTCATTTATCCAAAATTGAATTTATCAAGAATCTGATTTGTACGAAATTGCATTTATCAGAAATTTAATTCGTCAAAAGTTTCTATTATCAGAAATTTCATTTATCCAAAATTGCATTCATCAAAAATCTGATTTGTCCGAAATTGCATTTATCAAAAATCTGATTTGTCCGAAATTGCATTTATCAAAAATCTGATTTGTCAGAAATTGCATATATCAGAAATCTTTTTTTTCCCCAAACTGCATTTATCAATAATCTTATTCGTCAGAAATTGCATTTATCAGAAATCACAATTATTCAAAATTGTATTTATCAAAAATCTCATTAATCCAAAATCGTATTTATCAGAAACTGTATCTATCCGAAATATTGAGAACCTTCAACTGTTCGGACAGATTAGATTTCTGATAAATGGAATTTCTTACAAATTAGATTTCTGATATATGCAATTTCTGACAAATAATTAGATTAGAGATAAATGCGATTTTTGATCATTGAAATTTCTGAAAAAGTAGATTTCAGATAAATTAGATGTCTAATAAATGCAATTTTTGATAAATGAGATGTTTGGTGATCGAAATTTCTGACAAATTAGATTTTTGATAAAATGCAGTTTAGGTAAAATTAGATTTCTGAAAAATGCACTTTTGGACAAAGGGGATTTCTAATAAATGCATTTTTGGTTTAATTCATTTCTGGTAATTGATTTTTCTGTCAAGACATATTTTTGATAAATAACCTTTTGGTTAAATAAAATTCTGTCAAATAGATATTCTGACATTTGAGTTTTGGAGAAAATGCAGGCGACTCGTCAATTGAATTTTGGTCAAAATGTCTGCTTCTCCAGTTTTCTACATAAAAACAAAAAATTATGAAATTAAATTAATTAAAATTTAAAAAACTGCTCTTTAATAAATTTAGTAATTAAATTTAATATTGAAAAGAATGTACAAAGTTGTAAAGAAAGGACTGAATCTAGAAATTTTTGTAGCTATAAATGTATAAATGAAGAGAATTTTGGGGAGAAAATTCTAAGAACTAAAATTCTAAAAATTCTAAAAAGTAGAATTCTCGAGTTTTCAAGATCTTTGTAAACTATGTCTTTGTTATTGATTAATAAGAATGCAAGCTGTAAGTCACCTGTAAGTATTCATGTTAAATCGATGTTGTTATGGTTACAGATCGAAATTATTTGAATAGCGTTCCACAATCACATTTCAAAAATAAACATTTTTTCATCTTTCATCCCAAATACCTTTTTCTTTTGACGTATATCCGTTTATAAAACACAGAGAAAGATCACTATAATGTTTTAAAGAAACGGGAAATTTCAATGAAAAAAATTTTTTAAGCCAAAAACAAGCAAAGGGTGGTCCATTCTTGTTCAAATTTCTATTTTCTTTCATCTTAATTTTATTTTAATAATTTTATCAAAGCAGTTTATTTCCACTTTTATTTCTTAAATATTTTTTCAATAATGTTAAATTCTTTACAAAAAAATAAAAATTTTTCTTTTTTAAAGATGGAAATTATTTAACAAAAACTAGACGACCCTAACGAAGCAAAATTATGTTTTCTTTCAACTCTAACGAAAAATAGTATTATTAAAAATTGTAACTCGTGCACGTGTATTTTGTTTCTAAAGCTGTTAAAGAAACGAGTTGGGCGCAAAATTCCTTGACCATTGAATATGTTATTGTATTATTCCTGTAAGTGTAAATTTTTGAGTAAAACAATCATCCTGTAAAGAGTAAGAAAAACGACAACAAAACATGGCCAAAGAATGCTGAATTTTTTTTTTTTTAACTACTGGCCGAACCTGAATCCCACATAGATTTCTGACGCTGGGCAAGTGTGAAGATTATATGACCACTTCGAGCTGTGAATAATACGAATATACCTATAAATATTTGTCAAATAGATTTTGACTTTAAAGCTGTTTTTCATGAGTTATTAAATATTGAGGAATCGAGTGAAAATGTTGATGAATTATGAGCAACAAGCCTCCAACTGCGTTTTAATTCTAAAAATTACTTCAAAATAAATATTTAATAATAATAATAATAATAACTAATGATTTATTTATCTACTGAAATTTTCTAAATTTGAATATTCAGTTTTGAGATTGAGTAAAAAAAAAAAACTAAAATCAATTCAGAATTGAAGTAAACTTAAAGATATTTAAGATATTTCACCCCCTGACATAACCTCAAACTCAAAAAAGGTTTTTAATAAATAAAAGTTTAATTAACATTATTTTACCAAATTTTCTATGAAATTGTAATAAAGACAATTTTATTTGTACTTTTTATCACTTATTTATTATTCCCTAAATCGTAAAATACTTCAATGATTCAAATTTGAAGAAAATAATTTTAAATAATAAAAAAATAAATAATTGAAAGTTAAAGAATGTATTTGAAACATATTTGAAATAAATAAAAGAAAATAATTAACAATCGAAGAAAATCATTGAGAATGTTGAAATTTACAAATTGTAATTTTAGATGAAGAAAATTAAAATGTAATAAAATCTTTGAATAACAAAAAAACTACTGAAAAATGTAATTAAAATTTGGAGAAAACTACTAAAACTAAGCAAAATTAATTTGAGAAAGGAGAAATTAAAAAAAAATTGTTAATTAAAAGAAAATAATTAAAAATTGAAAAAATTAAATGAAGAAAGAATAAAATGATGCAAAAATTCAGAAGTTTATAATTTGAAATTAAAGAGATATAGTTTTTAAATTGAAGAATCTAATAAAAATTTAAGAAGGTTCCCCTTATTGACATAACCTCAAACTAAAAAATGACTTTTCCCACCAAATAAAAATATTATTAAAAATAATTTCACTAAATTTTAAAAGAACCAGTTATACATTTTTTTTGAAAAAATTACGTTAAGCTAAAATTTGTTCTCAAATAATAATTATTTATCATCTTACTCTTTTTATTTAAATCTAGTTAGAATCTGTCATTTTCATCAAATTTTAAAAAATAAAAGCTTATTTTTCTTGTTGAAACATTCTCTACACTTTTATTTGTTGGGTTTTGTTAAAGAATATTTTTTTAAAAGTTATTAAACAAATAAAATGTGTTTTTACGTATTTTTTAAACAAAATAAAATTTTAAAAAATCTAACAAATAAAATTGCAGAGAATGTTTCAACGAGAAAAATGAGCTATTAATTAACAGATTTTAACTAGATTAAAACAAAAAAATTTTTTTAAATAATTACTATTTGAGAACAAATTTTATCTCAACCTAATTTTTTCTGAAAAATGTACAACTGGATTTTTAAAAATTTGGTGAAATTGATTTCAAAAATATTTTTATTTGGAGTGAAAGACGATTTTCTAATTTGAGGTCATGTCAATGGAGAGAATTTGAAGAATATAAATTAAAATTTAATAAAATAATTCGACGGACACCGTTGATAAAATGTTTATTGAAAAGCCAGTGGATTAAAATGCTAATTCAAAAGAGCGTGCTATATAATTCTTATTCAATTGTTTGTATAATAAAATGACAAGTGATTTTCAGTGCAACAAAATGCTATCTTAAAAAATTAAATATTCATTTTGTATGCAAATATAAATGTAATTTTCATATTTATACTATTAGATACATATTATTTATTATATATTACATCTTAGATACAATACGGAGTTAATTTGCAGTTAAAAATTATGCCATTTATGTTAAAATAATTATTCTGAGATAACTTTTTGTTGCACTGAAAATGAGTTGTCATTTTATTACACAAACAATTGAATAAGAATAATATAGCACGCTCTTTTGAATTAGCATTTTATTCCACTGGCTTTTCAATAAACATTTTATCAACGGGGGCCGTCGAATTGAAACAAAAAAAAACAAAAAATACTGAAAAATGTAAATTAAATTTGAAGAAAACAACTAAAAATTAACGAAATTGATTTGAGAAAGGAGAAATGAAAAAAAATTATTATTGATTAAAAGAAAACAATTAAAAATTGGAAAAGTTAATCGCAGAAAGAAGAAAATGATTTTAAAATGAAAAAATTGAGAAGCTATAATTTGAAACTATATAAACAAATTTTTTAAATTGATGAATCTGATTAAACAGAAATTCAAAAATTAAGAAAGCATTTGAATATTGACGAAAATCATTGAAAAATTGAAGAAAATAATTCACAATTGAAGGATATATTTTAAAACTGAAGGTCAAAATTTTAAAAATTGAAGGATATAATTGAAATTTGAGAAATTAATTTAAAAATATAGAAAACAATCAAACATTGAAGAAAATAATTGTATTTTGAAGAAAATAAATTAATAATTACGAAAAAATAAGAATTTAATCAAATTTTCGATTTGTTTTTTTAATATTAATTTGTTTTCCATTTATCAATAATAATTTTCCTCTTTTTTTCTTCCAAAATTTGGTCAAATCAATCTTAATTATATTCTTATTCTGTATGAAAACCCGTTTTGTATTTTGAGGTTATGTTAATCAGTTAAACATCCTTAAATTTAGAATCGATCCAATTTTTCATTTATATAAGTTTTTGCAAATAAAAAATAGAATTGATTAAAATTTAAATAGAATAAAGTCTGGATAAAGTCAAAAGAAAGAATATTAGATTATAATTTTATTAAATTGAAGTTTAGATCAATTAAAATTGGAATTAAATAAAATTTGAATAGATTAATCATTAATAATGATTAAAATGGCTTAAAAATTGTAAGAATTAAAAATTGGATTTTAATTAAAGTTTGAATCAACTGAAATTTAAATTATGTAGTTAAATATTGAATCAATAATAGTTTAAAATTTTAATTGAAGTTTGAATCAACGGAAATTTACATCAATTTAAATTGCGATTCATTAAAATTTGAATTAATTCCAATTTAGAATGTGTCTTGAAATTTTAATAAATTGGGAATTAATTAAATTTTGGTTCACGAGAAAATGAATTTAACTTTTTAATCGTTGGAAATTTTAAAAGAATAATATTTTGATAAATTAATAAGCTTTGTACCTAATAATAGAAATTTAAATTAATAAAAACTTTTTATTGATTAAAAAACAAAATTTAATTAAATTCTGATAAATTTCTGCTTGGTTCAACTGAAATTTAGATTTGTGAAATTTTAAATCGATGTGATTTTGTAGCTATCAGTTAAAATTCAAATTGATTAAAATATTAATAAATACTGATTTTTGGATCAATAGAGTTGAATTTAAATCAATTCAAATTTAGATAACTTAACATTTTAATAGATTGAAAATTAAATAGATTAAAATTTGAATAGATTGAAAATTGGAGAAATCGAAGTTTAGATTACTTGAAAATCTATTAATTTTTATTATATACAATATTTTATTTCAAAGCAAGAACTTAAATATATTTCAATTAGGCAGAAAATTAATTCGCTTTTAAAAAAATAATTAAATAGGACCTACTGTAATAAAAAATGCTGTGAACTTTAAACTCTTGTTAATTAAAGAAATTAAATTCCATAAAAGGCAAAAGTTCGAGGCTTGAAAATGAATGAGTGATGTGATGTTGATAAAAAAAAAAAAAAAGTTATGCCCATTTATCCAGATAAAAAAAGAAAGGGGACAAGTTCAATCAGACAGATTAGCTCTTATGTAAAGAAAACTGAACCACTTAATTGACATTGTCACATATTGCAGAAATTAAATCAACAATTAAGGTTGACAGGTCATTGTTTTATCCTTCGCATTTAAAACTAAAAATAGACAAATGTTTTCCGTTTCAAAAATTCATTTCACTTCAATTACAAAAATTAATAAACCTTCTATTATTTAGAAACGTTTGTAATTTAAAAATCTTAAAAATTATAATTATGAAAATTAATTATCTAAATTTCCAATTAAAATTCTAATTATCAAAACGTAAAAAAATTTTCTAACATTTTTTTATACTTTATTTCACAAGTTATAAGTTATATATTATAAATATTTTAAATATAATATTCAAAAATGAATAAAACAAATTTTATTTACATACGACAAAATTAATAAAATTTTAGAATTGAAAAAAAAGCAAAAAATAATTGAAATTTAAAAAAACAATTGCAAATTTTACAAATTAATTGAAAAAAAAAATAATGAAAACAATTAAAAAATGGGGAAAGTATTTTGAAAAATCATAGACATGTTTTAAAATGAAAGAAAATAATTTAAATTTGAGAAAAATGCTTGAAAATCTTAGAAATAAATTTTAAACAATTAGAAAATGAAAAATTGGAGAAAATATTTAAAAATTTAAAAAAATTATTGAAAATTGAGATAAATAATTAAAAATGTAGGAAATTAATTCAGAAATAATGAAAATGATTAAAAATTAAAAAAAAAAATAATGAAAAAGAATATAAATAATTTAATATTGAAGAAAATAATTGAAATTTGAAAAAAAAAATTGGAAAAATTACATAATATATTTTAAAAAACGGAAAGTTAAAGAAAGTTTCAGAAAAATACTTGAAACTTTTAGAAGTTTATTGGAAAAAAAACAGAAAGTTAAAGAAAGTTTCAGAAAAATACTTGAAACTTTTAGAAGTTCATTGGAAAAAAAAAACAGAAAATAATTAAAAATTAGAGAAAATAATTAAAAATTAGAGAAAATAAATAAAAAACAATTTTTAATTGAAGAAAAATACTTGAAAAAAAAAAACGCAGAAGATACATAAAGTACAAGAAAATCAGAGATACAATTGCAAATTGAATAAAATAATCGAATTTTCAGATAAACAATTAAAAACTTTTTGGAAATTATGAAAAAGAACGTAAGTAATTAAAAATTTAAGAAAATAATACAAAAATAGTATAAATAATTGAAAATTGAAGAAAATAAAGAGCAGAAAAATATTTAAAAATCTTGAAAAATAAGAATAATTAAATATTGGGGAAAATAATTGAAAAATGATTTTAAAATTTGAAACTTAAGAAAATAATTGAAATATGATAAAAACAATGATAAATTGAAAAAAAAAATGAAATTTGAAATAAACAAGCGAGAAAATTGCACAATTTTTGTTTAAATTCAAAAAAAATAATAATATAGATTTCAGAAAAATACTTGACAACTTGAGAAATTGATTGAAAAAAATGAGAATACTTCAGAATTGAAGAAAAGAATTGAAGAAAGCTAAAAATAATTCAAATTTAAGATAATTAGTAAAATTTGTTGGAAATTATGAAAGAGAATGAAAATAACTAAACATTGAAGAAAATAATTGAAATTTGAGAAAAATACTTAAAAATATTTAAAAAATAATTGTACAAAATGAGAATAATAAGTAAAAATTGGAGGAAATGATTAAAAAATGATAAAAATAATTTAAATATGATGATAATAATTAAAATTTTTAAAAAATAATTAAAATACGTATAATGAAAATAATTAGAAATTGGAGAAAATAAATCAAAAAATTACAGAATTTATTTTTAAGCAAAAGAAAATAATTGAAAAATCGTTTAAAAAAATTGAAAATTTGAGATAATAACTGAAAATTTAGGAAATTAATTAAAAATAACTAATAGATGGGGAATATAATTGAAAAATGATAAACATAAATTAATATTGAACAAAATAATTGAAAACTGTGATATATATTTGAAATTTCAAGATATTAATTTCGAAATAATTAAAAAGATTAAAAATTAAAGATAATAATAAAAATTATTTATAATTCTGAAAACTTTGGTTATATTTCAATTTGAATCGATAGAAGTTGGGAAGTTTTCAATTTGTAAAAATTAAAATGTATATTGACAAAAATATTAAAGAATGGATTTTTATGAACTAAATTTCGCTTTTTTTTTTTTAAACAAACTTTTAGAATAAGCAATGTTTATCAATAGAAATTTGTAATAAATAAAGTAATTAATTTTATATAGAAGTTTAAATATATTTTGTTAAAAAACTATTTAAAAAAAAAAGAAATATTCTATCATTTTGTAACATTCTATAAAAAAATTATATTTTCAACTCAGGAAGAAAATCTGATTTATTCTCTAAAAATTTCTGTTTATTTATTAATAATTGTAGAATTTGAAATTGACAAAATGTTTTTTTAAAAAAGAAAACGTTCATTCAATTTAAATACAAAGGACCTTTAAGATCATTGTCTCAGATTTGAAATAATTTGTTTAATTCACTCTTGAGACGAATACATTGAACCTGGCGATTAAATGATGACCAATTTAGTCCAATGGGCCTAATTTAATTAGAGACGACCCAGCTTTCTAACAGGCATGAAGTTGCTTAACCACATAAACTCCCAATCAACACTCAGAGAATTACAAAATTACAGGAGCATATCTGGTGCTGCAAACTCATTAAATTTATTGCATTATTACAGTCTCTGATGATAACTTGCGAAAGATTAAACATGAAACGAATGAGAGTGAATTGATGATAAAATAAATCAAAATTCAAGGAAAACAATCGCTGTACTCACGAGGTCTGGTTGGAAGATCAATTGGGTCTTCGAGCTGTCTCAATTCCACTTCCAGTTTCTGAATAGTCGGATATTTATGCTGCATTAGCTTCATTATCTTTTTTATAAATCCGACATAGTCTGAAACAAATTAAAATTAATTTCTTAATTATTTAATAAAAGCAACTTTATAACAATGATTTGAGTTAATTTGAAATTTATTAACGGGGTAAAATATACAGGGTGTCTACTAATTTCGTCCCACAAAATTCCCGGTCGTTGCCCGGTTTTTGTTCCTATTTTTCCCGGTTTTTCTCTTGTTAACTTAAAATTTATTTTAAGTATAAGTAGACCTACAAATGGCTACAAAAATTGAATATAATTGAAAAAAATGAACAATGGTTATTAAATTCAAAGAACATAATTGAAAATTGGCCAACTAGATAGAAAATCCAAAAAAATAATTTAAAATTTAAGTTAATAATTCAAAATTAAATAAATAAATTGGAAATTAAATAATGAAATTGAAATCAGAAAAACACAGAATTATTGAATATTAAAAAAAAAACAATTGAAAATTGAGAAATAAAATTGAAATTCGAATACAATAATTGAGAATTAAAGAAAATTACTGAACAATTGGATTGAAAAAAAGAAGAAAATTATTTATAATTAAAAAAAAAATGGAAAATGACAGGAATTACTTAATATTGAAGAAAACATTAAAAAATGAAGAATAGAATTGTTATTTACAGAAATTAATTGAAAATTGAAAAAAATAATTGAACAATTAAATTGAAAATAGAAGAAAATTATTGAAAATTGGAGGAGGTTTTGAAACATGAAATAAATAACTAATAATTGAAAAAAAATAATTGAAAAAAGTCGAGATTACTGAATATTGAAACAAACAATTGAAAAATGAACAAAATAATTAAAAATTAAAGAAAATAATTGAAAATTGAAGAAAGTACTTAAAAATTAAATACAATATTTGGAAACAGCAGAAAAATTTAGAAATCGACGGAAATAATAGCGCATTGATGAAAATAATTTAAAAATTCTCAATTTAAATAAAAATTGAAAGAAAATCATAATATAAAAAAGTTGAGAATTGTTAAATATTGAAGAAAATTGAGAAGAAATTGAAAATTGGAAGAAATTGAGAAACTGAAAGAAATATGAAAAAATAATTGGAAATTGAAGAAAATAATTGAAATTTAAGAAAAAAATTGGAATTTGAAGAAAATAATTGAGAATTTAAAAAAAATCATTGTAAAAAACCTACAGTTATTGAATATTAAAAAAAAATTGAGAATTAATGAATGGAATTGAATGTCGAAAATTATAATTGAGAATTAAAGAAAATAATTCAAGAATTGAACAATGGGATTGAAAGTAGAATAAAATAAGTAATAATTGAAGAAAAAAGAAATTGAAAAACCCAGGAATTATAGAATTTGAAAAAACAATAAAAAATAAAGTATGTAATTGTAATTTCAAGAAATTAATTTGAAATTGAAGAAAATGTGATTTTATGAAAATTGTTGAATAATAATTGATGAATTGAATTCAAGTTTCAAAAACATAATTGATAATTGAAAAAAAAATATTGAAAAAAGCCGAGAATTATTGATTATAGAAGAAAATAATTATAAGAATGAATCCAAAAATAAGAAAAGTTTAAAAAATCTGCTGAAAACTAAAAAAAATTTTAAAAAGAAAAGTACAAAAACTACAAAAGAAATGAAGAAATTCCTTAAAAATAAGAAAATTAAGGAAATTATTAAAAAATAAGGAAATTGAAAGAAGTCGTAAAATGAAAAAACGAACAAGATTTAAAATATTAAAATATTGCAAAATTGGAAGAACAAATATACTAAAAATATAATTTTAAAAGAGATAATAACACTACACAAAAAAAATGAACAAATTCTTTAAAAATAAAAATATTAAAAAAATTGTTTTAATTGAGAAAATTGTAAAAGAAATTGTTAAATAAAGAACAAGTTTTATACTCTCTAAAACTGAATCAGTGAAATTTTCACTGATTTGAAATCAGTGAACAACTTTTCGTTGCTGAATCAGTGAAATTCACTGAAGATCAGTCATTTTCACTGATTCAGCAAAGAGAAGTTGTTCACTGATTCCAAATCAGTGAAAATTTCACTGATTCAGTTTTAGAGAGTAATATTATAAAATTTAAAAACAAAATCTAAAAATTTAAATTTAAAGAGAATGATAAAAAACTACAGGATAATCTACGAAAAAATTATATAAATTTTTAAAAAATACAGAATTAAAGCTACGGAAGAATGGAAAAAAAATGTAAACTCTAGAAAAACTTAAAAAAAACAAGAAAAAATTTAAAAACGATATAATTAATTACGAATAAAAAGGAAAAATAACAAATAATATTTCAATTTTCATGAATAAATGCAAAAATAAGAAAGTTGTAAAAATCTGCTAAATATTTCGAAAATGTAGAAATGAATTAACAAACGATGAGAAGATAAAAAAATAATAAATTCTTAAAAAACTTTACAGAAACTTTCGTAAACATTTTTTGACTTTTTGCATAAACGGGCTTCCCAAAAATTCAATTTTGAAAATGAATAAGAAAATTAACGCAAAGACGGTGAAATTTTACGAAATAAACAAATAAATTTTTTAGAGAAAATAAAAAATCATATGAAAAATTTTAAAAGATTCAAGAAAGAAAATTTTTTTTTAAGAAATAAGAAAATGATGATAAAATAAGAAAATTTACTGAAAGATCAAAGAGTAACTAAAAACTTATGAAAATTACTATTGTTAATAATATCGTATTAAAATTTAACGTACAGGATTTTTTTTTAAATGTTTTCTTGGGTTTCTAATTTAAATAAAAATCATTAAATTGTTGTTTTAATCATAAATTCGATTAAAATAATTATCCTTTTACATTTCTTGGACATTTTTAATGAAATTAGAAATATTAAGTGTTGTTTTTGTTATGGTTTTCGGTAAGTTTATTTTATTTAACTTTTTTTAACGGGGTAAATTTATTTAAAAGATATATTACTTTTTTTTATAAATCGGTCAATTTTATTTTTTAGCATAAATTCTAGATTATTCTGAGTTAGAAAATGATATAAAACTGAAATTTTGGGAATATTTCAACGAATTTTCAAAACTTCTTATAAATTCCAGGATTTTGAGGATTTCTTTAATATTGCAATTTGAATCCATTAAATTTGAGGTTTTTGTTTAATTTTCTCATTTTTTAATGGATTATCTCGATTTTTTTAGTTTCCAAACAAGGATTTTGTTCTTTTTTGTAATTATGCCATTTTTTTCATAATTTGTTAAATGTTTATCAAAGTTTTTCCCTTTTTCAAATATTTCTTAATTTTAAAAAAGCGAGTAAATAGTAAGTTTGACAATATTGATATTAATTTGGGGACCGCAAATAGGGAAATCCACTCAAATTAGAAGAAAATAATTCGAAAATGGCAAAAATAATTGAAAAATGACAAAAATAATTCAAATTTGTAAAAAAAAAAAAATATAAAATGACAAAACTGTAATTGAAAAATTAATTAAAAATCAAGAAATTAAGACAAAAATTAAAACGCAATAATTTAAATTTGAAGAAAATAATTCAAATGTTTCAAAAATAATTGAAGTTACAAGAAAATAATTTTAAGAATGACAAAAATAAGTAATTGAAAATTGAAGAAAATAATATAAAAAATTATATAAATAATGAAATAATTGAAAAGTCAGATAAATAGTTAAAAATTTCTGAAATTATGAATTTGAAATTAATTTGAGATTATGAAGTGAATAGTTTCAATTGAAAATTGAAGGAAATAAATTTTGGAAAATAATTGAAAAATGTTTTAAAATTTTGTAACTTCCCGAAAATAATTAAAATATGATACAAACAATGATACGTTGTAAAAAATAAATGCCATGTAAGTGTGATAAATGAAAAAACTACAGAATTTTTTTTAAATAAAGAAAAAAATAATTAAAATTTGAAAAAAATACATGAAGATTTTAGAAATCAATTAAAAAAAAGAAAATAACTAAAAATTGGAGAAAGGAATTGAAGAAATAAGCTAAAAGTAATTGAAATTTACGATAATTAATAAACAAATTTTCAAATTATGAAAACAAATAAAAATAATTAACTAGGTGTGAATTCTGTCCATTTCATGGACACTTCGCTTCCAAGAAAGCAAAATAATTTGCTTCCTCATAGAGGAAGCAATAAATTTATTTATAACATAAAAAATAATAATAAAATAATAATAAATCAATATATATATATTTTTTCTATATTCCAAAACTTTATTTATTTATTTATTATAAATAAATAAAGTCAATTATTAGTCAATTATTTTTAGTCAATTCGTTTTGAGACAAGGAATATGATTCTTTTAATTCATTTGTTTGAATTTTTAGCAAGAAATTTTTTTTTGGCAAAACACGAGATTTTTCAATAAAAAAAATTAAAAATTATGAATTAATACGTGAGTTTTTAGTCAAATATAAAATTTATATAGGTCACTCGATTTGTTTTGAGACAAGGAATATGATTTTGTAATTCGTTTGGTTGGTTTTTTAGCATGAAAATTTTTTTTGGCAAATCGCGAGATTTTTCGATGAAAAAAAATGAAAAATCATGAATTATTACGTGGGTTTTTAGTCAATTATATATTTTATATAGGTCAATCAATTCGTTTTGAGACAAGGAATATGATTTTGTTTGGTTGAATTTTTAGCATGAAAAATTTTTTTTTTTTTTTAAATTTCCAAAAACGAGATTTTTTGATGAAAAAAACTGAAAAATCATGAATTATTACGTGAGTTTTTGGTCAATTATATACTTTATATAGGTCAATCGATTCGTTTTGAAACAAGGAACATGATTTTTTCATTCATTTGTCTGAATTTTTAACATGAAAAAATTTTTTGCCAAAAAACGATATTTTTGATGAAAAAAGGTGCTCAAAAAAATTTGATTGGGTATTTTCAAAAATCCCTGTGTCCAAATTTAGATATTTGTGAGCTTCATATGTCATCCAAATTTTATTAAAATCCGTTGAAGCGTTCTCGAGATATCCTGGCGACAAAAAATTTACCACATACACACACACACACATCTGGACATTTTCTCAGGAATGAAAATTTGAACTTTTCAGATGAAACTGAGTCGATTTACACTATTTTTGGAAAATCGAAAATCTTAACGATCACAACGCTTCCTCTATGAGGAAGCAAAAATTGAAGAAAACAATTGAAATATTAGAAAAATTTTCTTAAAATCTTAGAAAATAATTTTAGAAAATGAGAATAACTAAAAATTGGAGAAAAGACTGGAAGAAGGCTAAAAATAGTTGAAATTTACGGTAATTAATAAATTTTTTTGAAAATTATGAAAACAAAGAAAAATAATTAAAAACTGAAGAAAATAATAGAAATTTGAGAAAAATACTTGAAAAATTTTAGAAATTTATTTTATGAAATTAGAAAAACTAAAAATTGGAGAAAAGTCTGGAAGAAAGCTAAAAATAATTGAAATTTACGATAATTAATAAAAAAAAATTGAAATTTTGTTAACAAATGAAAATAATTAGAAATAGAACAAAATATTTGAATTTTCAGAAAAAATACTTAAAAATCTTAGAAAATAATTTTAGAAAATGAGAATAATAATTAATAATCGAGAAAAATAATTGAAAAATGATAACATTAATTAAAAATTGAAAAAAATAATTGAAATATGCTGAAACTAATTTAAGATTGAGTAAGAAAATTGAATTATGATGAAAATAATTTAGACATGAAAATTTGAAAAAATTCAATAAAATTTGAGAGAAATAACTGAAAAAATCATAGAATATACAGGGTGTCTACCGAAACATGATTTTCAAATTCCCGGCAAATTCCCAGATCTAAAGTCACATTTTTCCCGGATTTCTTTTATGTATAATTAATAGCTATAATATTAAAATAGTGAAAAAATTAAGTGCGTAATATATAAGTTTCTAAGGTAAAATTGATCATTGAAGAAAATAATTCCAAAATGGCAAAAATAATAGAAATTTTAAGAAACAAAATGCAAGATGACAAAACTAATTAAAATTTTGAAGAAAAGACTTGGAAAATGACAAAAATAATAGAAAAATGGAAAAACAAAATAAAAATTTTCTGTCAATACATAATTAAAAAATTGAAGAAAAAAATTGACCATGAAAGAAAATAATTAAATAATTGAAAAATCATAAAATTAATAGAAATTTAAAAAAAAAAATACTTAAAAAATGATAAAAATAATTAAAATTAAAAAAAAAAATAATTGAGAAATAACAAAAATAATTGAAAATTACAAAAATAATCAAAAAATGGAACAAATAGTCCAGAAATGACAAAAATAATTGAACCTTGAAAAAAATGTAAGATGATAAAACTAATTTAAAATTATGAAAAAAATTTATGATTTGAAAAAAAGACGTAAAAAATGACATAAACAATTGAAAAATGGAGAAACAAAATAAAAATTAGAAATCAATAATTGAAAAATTGGAGACAAAAATTGACGTTTAAAGAAAATAATTAAATAATGACAAATTAATTGCAAAATCCCAAAAAATTTTAAATTTGAAGAAAATACTTGAAAAATGATAAAAGACAAAAATAATTGAAAAATGAAAAAATTAAATGTAAAGTAAAGAATCCATGAAAATAATTTAAAGATATAAGAAAATAAGTTAAATTTGGAGAAAGTAATAAAAAAAATGTCGAAAATATTAATAATACTTGAGAAATGACTAAATTATTTGAAGATTTTAAAAGCAATTAAAAAATGAGAAAATAATTATACTAGGAAAAATAATCGAGAAATAACAAAAAGAACAGAAATTTGAAGAAAATAATTGAGAAATTACAAAAAAATTAAATTTGAAGGTAATATATAAAAAATAACAAACATAATAAAAATTTGAGACAAATAATTGAAAAGTAACAAAACTAATTAAAAATTAAGTAAAAAATAAAAAAATTTAAGAAAGGACTTGAAAAATGATAAAAATAATTAAAATTTAAAGAAACAAAATGAAAGATGACAAAATTAATTAAAAATTAAGTAAATAATTAAAATTTTGAAAAAAAGACTTGGAAAATGACAAAAATAATTGAAAAATGGAAAAACAAAATAAAAATTTGATGTCAATACATAATTAAAAAATTGTAGAAAAAAAGTTGACCATGAAAGAAAATAATTAAATAATTGAAAAATCATAAAATTGATAGAAATTTGAAAAAAATACTTGAAAAATGATAAAAATAATTAAAATTAAAAAAAAATAATTGAGAAATGACAAAAATAATTGAACCTTAAAAAAAAATGAAAGTTGATAAAACTAATTTAAAATTATGTAAACAATTTATGATTTAAAAAAAAACACGTAAAAAAAGACATAAATAAAAAATAATTAAATAATGACAAAATAATTGCAAAATCGCAAAAAATTTGAAATTTAAAGAAAATACTTGAAAAATGATCAAAATTATTAAAATTAAAAATAAAAAGCAAAAAATGACAAAAATAATTGTAAAATGAAAAATTTAATGTAAATTAAAGTAAGAAATTAAAGAATCCATGACAATAATTTAAAGATTTGGAGAAAGTAGGTAATAAAAAAATGTCGAAAATATTTATAAAACTTGAGAAATAACTAAATTATTTGAAAATTTTAAAAGCAATTAAAAAATGAGAAAAATAATAATAATAGGAAAAAATAATCGAGAAATAACAAATAGAACAGAAATTTGAAGAAAATAATTGAGAAATCACAAAATATTTAAATTTGAAGATAATATGTGAAAAATAACAAACATAATAAAAATTTGAGACTAATAATTGAAAAGTGACAAAACTAATTAAAAATTAAGTAAAAAATAAAAAAATTTAAGAAAGGACTTGAAAAATGATAAAAATAATTAAAATTTGAAAAGAAATTGAGAATTGACAAAAATAAATGACAATAATTGAAATTTGAAGAAAAAATAATTGTCAATTGGTGTAAAATATTTTAAAAATTATTGATACATAATAATAAAATTATTGAAGAAAATTGCTGAAAATTTGAAGAAGAAAATTGAAAACTGTGTAATACATTGAGAAACTGATGACCATAAAAAAAAGATTGAAAATAATTATTGAAATTTGATAAAAATAATTTTTAAATGTTAAAACTAATAGAAATATGCAGAAAATAATTAAAAAATGATAAAAATAATTTAAATTTGATGGAAAAATTGAAAGACGACGAAAGTAATTGACAATACTGGTTTCAAAATTAAAAATTTGTAGACATTAATTAAAAAATTGAAAAAGTAATTAAAATTAGAGGAAACTAATTAAACAATGTCAAAATTTATTGAAATGTGTTACACTTTTACTGTTATTTTGAAAATATAACTTCAGATTAGTAACCAGGAACATGGATTACCACTGAGTAACAAGTTTGAAGTGAATTTGAGCAATTTTGCAAAATATGTCTGCCATATTGGACCCGCCATTTTGAATTTTGAAAAATTGGTAATTCTGACATCGTTTTCACAATCAGAGACTTCGAAAACGAGTAATAAGTTTCAAGCGAATCTGAAGAATTATGAAAGCGAATTAGCTGAAATTTTTAGAAATTCCCGGATATAATTTTTTTTCCCGGCAATTTCACGGGTTTTTCCCGGTCGAACTAAAATCCCGGCAAATTCCCGGTTTTCCCGGAATTCCCGGTAAGCAGACACCCTGTAAACAAATTGTAATTTTTTCAGAATTAAAAATAGCCGCAAAAATTTTGAAATTTTTTAAAGTAGCCTAATTGGAATTTCAGCTTACTTTTATTGATTGAATATACCTTAAGGGCATGTGATGGATTATGACGTCACTGATATAGGCAAAAATTGTCCGTAACTTTTCTCTTAAAGTATTGAATATTTTGTCATGAAGCATGGTAGAGTTACTTAAAATATCATTAGGAAGGTCTCTCTGACCCAAATTTGTTTGATTTTTGGGTCAAAAGTGATTTTTAGAAAATTTTTAATTTTTTGAAAATTTCTCAAAAATTAATTTTGAGTCAAAATTCAAACAAATTTGGGTCAGAGAGACCTTCCTAATGATATTTTAAGTAACTCTACCAAGTTTCATGTCAAAATATTTAATACTTTAAGAGAAAAGTTACGGAAAATTTTTGCCTATATCAGTGACGTCATACTCCATCACATGCCCTTAATTGTGAAAAAATGAATTTTACAAAAAAAAATGTTTAGTCAAAGTTATGTAAGAATTTTTATAAAAAATTTACAAACATACCCCTTGGAAATTCCTGAGGACTGACCAACTCTCTGAAAAATTCTTGTGCAATATGAGGTTGTTCCTGTTCCAGAAGGGTTTTTACAAACCAGAATTGTAACGTCCTCGATTCCTGGGTGTGTTTTCCAGTTTGTGCGCTTACGAGAAAAACTCTGAACTGGAGACATAGATGTGCGGGTTGGCCTATTCCGTTTATCACTGCAACAACAATTTATTTTCAAATTAATTACAAATAAGGTAAAAATAAACAAAAGAATCAATCTATAAGAATTCAATAATTTTTACAATAGAATGCAATATTCTTTTTTTACTCAGAACAATAATAATTAATAATATGTAAAAATTAAAAAGGTGAATTAAACTAATTGGATTTTAAATTAGAAAAAAAGATGTGAGAAAATTTCCTAGTTTTGTTACCTTTATTTTTTATTTAAATTGAAAATTTCTTTCTTTTATTTCTTAATCTTAACAGTCTTTCTTTCTTATTGTGAAAAGAATTAAAGAATAATTGTATCCATTACAAAGAGAAAGCAATCTCTTTCAATTGATAATTTCAGAGTCTAATGTCAGTTAAATCTTTTATTATAAAGAGTTAATTTATACCATTGGCGGCCTGTTTATTAATCACGATTCCTTTATGATCTCCTCCAGCCACATGAACATTTTTCTCGTCTCCATTTTCTGATGGAGGGTCCAATTCTTGTCTTTCGATTATTAAAGTTGTAGAGTTGGCTGTTTTGCATTTTGGTGTCATCACAATATGTTCTGCAAAAAATTACGTTAATTAATAAATAATAGGACTGATAAAAATAATGGTTTTTTTAAAAATTAAAATCGGATTTTTTTTTAAACAGATTCTTTAATGGATTGTAAAATTTCTAAATGCTTAATTCTAAATAGTTTGTTTTGTAATCAATTCTATTATAAATAATAATTCTTGGGTTGTAAATTATAATTTTCTCGGATTTGTTTCTTTAATGATTAATATAACTAAATCAGTATATAAATAAAAAAATATAACTAATTATTTAAATATTAATTAGTTTATTTAAAGAAATAATAAAGAAGAGCAATTTTAAACATTTAATTCGCATTATTTTTATTTAGAAAAACTTTTATTTGAATAAACTTAAATTGAAAAAGAACTAAAAAAACAGAAAATCATTAAAAGATTTAAAAATATCAAAAATTCTATTAAAAACTATTTAAAATTTTAACGAGAAAGTGATATTTTAAAAAAAAATTAAAACTTTCTGGAACTAAAAAAAAATGAAAGATTTTATAAGACACAAGGAAAAATAAAAAAAAATCAACTAAAATAAAACATTACGAGAAATATATTTAAATCCTTTTGAGCACAAAAATAAGAAAATTGGGAAAAAGTAAGAGAAAAACAATTAAAATATAAAAACAAAATATAGAAATGTAAAAAGATAAGAAAAAGGAATAAATAAAAAATTCAATTTCAAAAAACGTTTAGAAAATTACTCAAGAGAAAAACATTAAAAAATTATAAAAAATTTTGGAAATTATAAAGAAAAAAACAAAAAAGACATTTTTTTAAACTTGAAATGATGAGAATTTCAAAGAAAAACAATAAAAATAAGCAGCTTTGAAAAAAGGAACAAATTTCTATGAAATAGAAAAGTTGTGATAAAATTTAAAAATCAATTTAAATTCAAAGCCTGGTAAACAAAAATTTGAAAGATCTAAAAAATGAAATAAAAAAGAAGAAAATGGAAATGATTTTGTAAAACCAACAAATTATGAAAAAATTATAAAAAATACCAAATTTGGTCTAAATTTACTAAAAAATAAAATAAATAAATAAAATAAATAAATAAAAAATAAGAAGTAGTAAAAATATATTTAAAAAATGTTTAGAAAAATAAATAAAAAGATCACAAAAGAAATTTAAAAGTCCCTTAAATAATAAAAAAGTTTAGGAAAAATAAACGAAAAATATTTCTATAATATTTCATTTAAAACAAGTCCAACAATAATATTGGAAAATTAAAAAAAATGTATAAGAAAAAAAATTCTATGAAATAGAAAAGTTGGGATAAAATTTAAAAATCATTTTAAATTCAAAGCATGATAAACAAAATTTTGAAAGATCTAAAAAAAATGAAATATTTTATAAGATTCAAGGAAAAATGAAAAAGAAAATCAAATAAAAATAAAACAATTAATGAATAAATAAAATATAAAACAAAATATAGAAATTTAAAACGATAAGAAAAAGGAATAAATAAAAAAACAGTTTCAAGAAATGTTTAAAAAATTACTCGAGAGAAAATCATTTAAAAATTCTAAAGAAAAAGACAATAAATAAATTTGTTTTAAACTTGAAATGATGAGAATTTCAAAGAAAAACAATAAATAAACGGTTTTAAAAAAAGGAAAAAATTTATATGAAATAGTAAAGTTGTGATAAAATTTAAAAATCAATTTAAATTCAAAGGATGATAAACAACAATTTTGAAAGATCTAAAAAATGAAATAAAAAAGAAGAAAATGCAAATGATTTTGTAAAACAACAAAAAATTACAAAAAATATAAAATTTGGTCTAAATTTACTAAACAATAAAAACAATAAATAAAATAAATAAATAAAAGATAAGAAGTAGTAAAAATATATTTAAAAATGTTTAGAAAAATAAATAAAAAGATCACAAAAGAATTTAAAAATCCCTTAAATAATAAAAAAAGTTTAGGAAAAATAAACGAAAAATATTTTTATAATATTACATTTAAAACAAGTCCAACAATAATATTGGAAAATTAAAAAAAATGTATAAAACAAATAATGAAAAAAAAAAAAAAAATTACAAGAAATATATTTGAATCCTTTTGAGCACAAAAATAAGAAAATTGGAAAAAAGAGAGAGAAAAACAAATAAAATATAAAAACAAAATATAGAAATGAAAAAAGATTAGAAAAAGAAATTAGCTTCAAAAAAAGTTTAAAAAATTGTTTGAGAGAAAATCATTTAAAAATTCTAAAGAATAAGCCAATAAATAAATTTGTTTTAAACTTGAAATGATGAGAATTTCAAAGAAAAACAATAAATACTTAAACAGTTTTAAAAAAAGGAAAAAATTTATATGAAATAGTAAAGTTGTGATAAAATTTAAAAATCAATTTAAATTCAAAGCATGATAAACAAAAGTTTGAAAGAACTAAAAAATGAAATAAAAAAGGAGAAAATGCCAATGATTTTGTAAAACTTTAGCAAATTATGAAAAAATACCAAATTTGGTCTAAATTTACTAAAAAATAAGAAGCAGTAAAAATATATTAAAAAAGTGTATAGAAAAATAAATCAAAAGTTCACAAAAGGAGTTTAAAAATCCTTTAAAAATAAAAAAGTTTAGGAAAATTAATCCAAAATATTTTTTATAATATTACATTTAAAACAAGTCCAACAATAATATAGGAAAATTAAAAAAAATGTATAAGAAAAAAAATTCTATGAAATAGAAAAGTTGGGATAAAATTTAAAAATGAATTTAAAATCAAAGCACGGTAAACAAAATTTTAAAAGATCTAAAAAATAAAATAAAAAGAAGAAAATGAATTTTTTTGGTAAAAATCCAACTAATTATGAAAATTACAAAAAATACAAAATTTGGTATAAATCTACCTACTAAAAAATATGAAATAGTAAAAATATATTTAAAATTTATAAAAAGATAAATAACATCTATCTTTAAATTATAATATAATTATAATTATATTATATTTTTTCCAAAAATTATTTTTTTTCTATATTATGTTATATTCTATATTATATTCTATATTATATTCTATCAGGGTGTCTATTAATTTCGTCCCACAAAATTCCCGGTCATTTCCCGGTTTTTGTTCCAATTTTTCCCGGTTTTTTCTCTTGTTAACTTTAAATTTATTTCAAGTATGAATAGACCTACAAATGGCTACAAAAATTAATTGAAATTATAAAAAATAATTAAAATGATAATTGAAGAAAATAATTGGACAATTGAAAAATTAAATTGGAAATAGAAGAAAATTATTGAAAAATGAAGGAGGTTTTGAAACATAAAATAAATAACTGATAATTGAAAAAAGTCGAGATTACTGAATATTGAAACAAACAATTGAAAATTGAACAAAATAATTAAAAATTAAAAAAAAAACAATTGAAAATTCAAGAAAATAATTGAGAATTGAAGAAAGTAATTAAAAATTAAAGACAATATTTGAAAACAGCAGAAAAATTAAGAAATCGACAGAAATAAATGCGAATTGATGGAATTAATTTAAAAATTATCAATTTAAATAAAAATTGAAAGAAAAATATAATTTAAAAAAGTTAAGAATAGTTAGATATTGAAGAAAATTGAAAGAAATACGAAAAAACAATTGGAAACTGAAGAAAATAATTAAAATTTAAGAAAAAAATTGGAAACTGAAGAAAATTATTGAGAATTAAAAAAAAATCATTGTAAAAAGCCTAGAGTTAAATATTGAAAAAAACAATTGAAAATTAAAGAATGGAATTGAATGTCGAAAATTATAATTGAAAATTAAAGAAAATAATTCAAGAATTGAAGAATGGGATTGTAAGTAGAAGAAAATAAGTGATAATTGAAGAAAAAAGAAATTGAACCCAGGAATTATAGAATTTGAAGAAAACAATAAAAAATGAAGAGTGTAATTGTAATTTGAAGAAATTAATTAAAAATTGTAGAAAATAATTTGAAATTGAAGAAAATGTAATTTTATGAAAATTGTTGAATAATAATTGATGAATTGAATTCAAGTTTCTAAAACATAATTGATAATTGAAAAAAAATATTGAAAAAAGCCGAGAATTATTGATTATAGAAGAAAATAATTGAAAATTGGAGGAGTTATTGATATGTCAAATAAATAAATGATAATTGACAAAAATAGTTGAAAAAAATCAAGAATTATTGAATATTACATTAAATAATTAAAAATTGAAGGAAATAATTGAGATCTGAAGAAAATAGTTAAAAATTGATGAAACTAATTGAAAATTGAAGAATATAATTGAAAATTGTATTAAATAATTGGCAATTGAAAAAAATAATTTAGAGTTGAAGAAAATAATTAAAAATTGATTAAAATTATTAAAAATTGAAGAAAATAATTAGCAATTAAAGAAAATAGTAGAAAATAATTGAAAAATGAAGAAATAATTTGAAATTAATGAAAGATAATTCAAAATGGAAGAAAATAATTGAAAAAAGAAGAAATAATGTGAAATTAATGAAAAATAAGTCAAAATGGAAGAAAATAATTGAGAATTGTAGAAAATAATTGGAAATTGGAGAAAATAATTAAAAATTGAAAAGAGTATTGTCAGTTGAATAAAATAATTGTGAATTTCTGAAAATAGTTGAATAATTGAAAAAAGAATATTGAAAAAAGCCGAGAATTATTGAATATCGAAGAAAATAATTGAAATATGATGAAAATAATTGATAATTGAAAGCACACAATAGAATTGCCCATAACTATATAAACTATTATGCATAATTACACAAAATTTAAACGCATAATCAGATTGGTTCAAAATGCATAAAATTATTATCTTTATTCATAAAAAAAAATTGATATATTAGTCAAATTTATTAGCCCAGAAAGAAAATTCCCGGTTTGACGAAAAATTCCTGGTTAATTCCCGGTTTTTCCCGGTCAATTTAAATTCCCGGTTATTCCGGTTTTCCCGGTTAGTAGACACCCTGTCTATATATTATATTATAATTATAATATATTATTTCATGATTTAAATCTAAAAGACTTGAAAAATTTACCAGAAATTAATAAAAAATGGAAAAAGAATAGAAATAAAAAAATTCAAAATCGTAATTTCAGTGAAAAATGATAAATTTAGTTTAGAAGAAAAATCAGATTCACATTTTTTTTTAAATCAAAACAAGAGATTAAAATAGATGTTATAAATGAATTTTTATAAATTTTATGTTAAAAAAAATATTTGAAAAACAAGATAATATTTCAACAAAAGTATCAAGTTTCAAAAAACAGCTGCCGGTAATGATAATTAGAAAGTATTTTAAGCAGGAAATAAGATAGTTTTATCTGTAATTTTATCACATAAGATAATACACCTGACTTTTAACAAATAGTCACAATATGTCTATCGATTACGCAAATCAAGGTCACATATTGTCAATTATTGACGTTTCGTGGAACAAAAAAAGCCCCCCTAAAAAACTGAAATTTTTTTAAACTATTTATTCACAACGAAATTAAACTTTTAAAAAACCAATCAAAGAAATTGAAATAAAAAAAACGCTTTTTATCTACTTTCACCGATTTTTTTGCATCTTTTTTTAAATAAATTAATTTAATTTTAAATATGTCAAAAAAATATTTAATTCTTAATTACAGAAATTTGTCGAAAAAGTTCAAAATTTGTTTTCTATTTACTTTTTGTTTTTTTTTTAATAAACAAAAGTCTCGTTAAAAATCGGATCGAAATTTTTTTGATTATTGTGGAAAATTGACAAAATCTGTGAATAATGGTTTATAAATAGAAATGACTCATTCATTGGATGCGATACATAAAGTTTATATCGAGACTTTCTATTGAGTGAATAAAGTGCACGTTTTTAGTTTAAACTTTCTTGAAACAAAAAAGGCGGTAAATTTATTTTTACGAATGTTACGAATTAAAAAAAAAAAGACTTTGGAATATAATTGTTATTAGAAAAAGAGTTTTATGATAGATTAACTTTGATAATAATTTATTTCCAGTTATTAAACGTCTTAATTGTTATGATAATTTTATTATTATTACAGTGAAATAATATATTATTATCATCATGAACTGAGAAAAAACGTTTTTCCTGATTACCTTTGTTTTTAATAATTGCGTCTTAAAACGCGTTATTATAACACAAAGCAATTTTGCAGTTCTTTATTTTATGACGTTATTAAAATCGAGCTTTTATTACTGAAAGTAATCTTTTTTTTTTCAAGATACATATTTAAAATTATGTTTGAAACGTAAATTCTGGGAAAGAAATCGAGAATTGTGAAATTTAAAAATAAACCTCGTACTTTTATTTGTAAACTGTTTTTAACAAAAGCAGAAAAATAATCGGAAACAAAATTTTAAATGTTGACAGAATTAAAAACAGTCTAGAACGATTAAAAAAATCATTATAAGTAAAATTAACTTGTTTCTAAATTAAAAAGAATATTTCTCGAGAACGACTGTTTTTACTTTTGTTGTTTTGCTCTTGTATGAATTAAAAAATAATTAAAAAATTCAATAAAAATATTAAAATGTTATTAAAAAAGGTGTAATCAACGAAATAAAACTCAAAAAATATTTTCTTTTCTTGTATTTCACTTAAAACAAACTATTGTTCTTGTAAATAACAACAATGATAAAAAAAATAAACAATAACACACTTTTTGTGTTATTGATTCTCACGAGTACAAAAATTAAAAATTTTCAGAAAAAAAACAACTGAAACAATACAATTTTTTAATTAAAAAATCCGATTACAAATAATCTAGAATCTCATTTTTAAATAACAGAAACGATTTTATTTAAAAAAAAATATAAAATGTTTCAGTTGATTAAACAACAATAACATTTAAAAAATCGGAAAATCTCAAAGTCCTCCATTTTAGGAAAATCTCATTGTTTAAGCAAAAATCTAACCTCTAACCTTAAAAAAAATTTGCAAATTCTCGTCTGACAGGCGACAAATATACTATTTTTGCTACTCACCAATTTTTTTGTTGTTCATTTTGACAGGAATTGTTGTCCTTTGTCAGTAGAATTGTTGATTTCTGTGAAGAAAACACTAAAAAACGGAACTGTATCAAAATGCACTTTGACAGAAAACTTGAAACGAGAACACTTTTTTTAAACACGATTTAAGACAACTCGACAGTTCGACCGGCGAACAATCACTGACAATTTTTCAGACTCTTTCTCCTCCCCCACATAACACAAGTCTGAGTTTCTCATAAATCGGCGCTCGTGCTTGTCAAACGTCAAGAGAATTGTCTGTTTTTTATCTCGATGACACTCCGCGCCATTCGTGATTGTTCGTGATTTTTTTAGCGTCTGTGTGCGTATGCTCCAGAAAAGAGATCCAATTTGTTTTTTTGCCCGATAGAATTACGGTACTTGAGTATCTCAAGTGAATGGAATCGATTTATTAAACCCGTATTAGTTTTATTTCTATTTTATGACTCAGATCACGTTTTTATGCGAGAGAAACCAAATTAATATTTAAATCTAATTTCCCAGTGACGTCACCATGTATCACGAATGCGGGGTCTTGGCGTTTTTGCATAAAAAGGTTAATCTTTATTTTTGCTATTGGTTCTTTCTGAGAATATTAAAAGATACTGAATGGTTAAATTAGTTTTTTATTCTTTTAGTAAATGAAATATTGTACTCTTGCTCTTTAGAAAAAAAAGAAGAAAAATGTGTTTATGAAAATCGAACTTACCACGGCCCTGTAAACTTAACGTATTTGAAATTTTAAAAGGGAAACGAAAGAAATTATTTAAAAATTAAAAAATAATATAGGATTCTTGGGTCTTTTTAAAATTTGAATATTGAACTAATATATTTCATGATATTAAGAAAAACTGGGTATTTTTTACGACCCGAAAGCCAATATAATTTGCGCTTGTAATATTTTATAATGGTCAATGAAACAAACCTGAAATAAACAGATATGTCTCAAATATAAATTTTTATTTGCTTTTATTTGGGACACCTAATCCCCCTAATAAACCCAATTGACATAACCTCAAAATAAAGTTTTATTTTATATATTTTAAATAAATTTGAAGATTTAAAAGTTGTTTAAAAGAATCAAAAGTTTCTTTAAAATTCTTTTAAATTAATAAAATCAATGTGAAAACAATTAAATTTTATTCAAGATTTTACTATAAAAGAGAGAAATTTTTAAAAAATTAGAAAAATTAAGAAATTTTGTAAATTAGGGAGAAACAATTTATAAATTGTTTAAAAACATAATGAAAACTTAAGGAGGTTCTCTACATTAACATAACCTCAAACTAGAAAGTGACTTTTCACGCTTTTCACGTAAAATAAAAATATTATTCAAATTAATTTCATCAAATTTTAAAAGATCCAGTTGTATATTTTTCAGAAAAAAGTAAATTGAACCAAAATTTTTTGTCAAATAATAATCAATTAACATTTTATGATTTTTCTTAAAATCTGTAATTTTTATCCAATTTTAACAAATAATAGCACATTTCTCTTTTTAAAACATTCTCTACAATTTTATTTGTCAGATTTTGTTAAATAATATTTTGTTTAAAAAATAGATAAAAACCAATTTTATTTATTTAATAATTTTTACATAAAATATTATTTAACAAAATCAAACAAATAAAATTATTGTAGAAAATGTTTCAAAGAGTAAAACATAAATAAGCTATTATTTGTTAAAATTGGATAAAAATTACAAATTTTTACTAGATTTAAAGAAAAAACACAAAAATTTTAAATTAAAATCAGTTTTTTTATAAGATTTTTATTTTGCGTAAAAAACCATTTTCATGTTTGAGGTTATGTCAATGTAAAAACTTTAAAATCTTTAAAATTAAATAATTTAAAGAAAAGACAAAAATTTCTAATAAATAGAAAAATGATGTATGAAAGAATTTAATTCAAGAAAAATTTACATAAAATAAAATTAAGAAGTCTTTAAAAAATCAACGAAATTATGAAAAAAAATATGGAAAACCAAAAAATATTATATGAAATAGAATTTTTAAAAATTTCAAGCGAACATAACGACGGCCCCCGTTGATAAAATGTTTATTGAAAAGCCAGTGGAATAAAATGCTAATTCAAAAGAGCGTGCTATATTATTCTTATTCAATTGTTTGTGTAATAAAATGACATCTGATTTTCAGTGCAACAAAAAGTTATCTCAGAATAATTATTTTAACATAAATGGCATTATTTTTAACTGCAAATTAACTCCGTATTGTATCTAAGATGTAATATATAATAAATAATATGTATCTAACAGTATAAATATGAAAATTACATTTATATTTGCATACAAAATGAATATTTAATTTTTTAAGATAGCATTTTGTTGCACTGTAAATCAGTTGTCATTTTATTATACAAACAATTGAATAAGAATCATATAGCACGCTCTATTGAATTAGCATTTTAATCCACTAGCTTTTCAATAAACATTTTATCAACGGTGTCCGTCGATAAAATAATCCGAATTTCGACCTAATAGAATTTTTAGGTCACCGAACTTATATTCAGCAGAATTTTCATTATACAGAAACCCTTTTAACCAACTTTTAATTTAAAAGAATTATAATTTAAACAAATTTTAATTTAGAAGAATTTTAGGTTAATCGAATTTTTAAATATCAGAATATTCATTTGACAGAAACTTTATTTGTCCGAATTGACATTTGATAAAATACTTAAAATTCAGATTGTTCATTTGTCTGAAATTTCGGACAAATGAAGATTCTGCCAAATGAATATTCTGATATTTAAAAATTCGATTAACCTAAAATTCTGTAAAATAAAAATTCTTCTAAATTAAAATTCGTTTAAATTGGAATTCTTTTAAATGAAAAGTTGGTTAAAAGGATTTCTGTAAAATAAAAACTCCGCTAAATATGAATTCGGTGACCGAAAAATTCTGTTCGGTCAATATTCGGATTATTTTATGTTCGATTAATTATAAAACTCATAAACCTTTTTTTTTAAAAAATTAAAAATCTCATGAAATTTTATATTTTTTTGAGTAATTCAGTTTTAAACTAAAAGAACATAAAAATAAAGAATGTAAGAAACAGTTGTGAATACCGAATTAATTGACATAATTTCTATAAATTACTACTAAAAATGCAAGGAAATAACTCTTTAAATAATTTCGGTACTTCGTTTTGAAGACAATAATAAAAAACGCAGTAGACCAGAACCAAGCATCCTTAAAGCCTCAATTACGCGCTAAAAGTGTTCCCCTATTTGGAAATTAGATTAGAGATAAACTCATAAAACACAAGCACCTTTCCTTGATCCACTTTAATATCAGAGTCTTAAAAGAAAAAAAAAAAGAACTCAAATACAACAAAAACCTTCAGTCACATCTATTGCGCCAATAAATTTATTCAATCCTTTTCATACAACTTTCACAAAACGCCGTATTAGATGCAATATATAAAAAAACACAGTATTAAAATACAGAAAATCGAGAAGAAAAAATATACAAAGAAACTTATTGCTAATACGATTTCAATTTCATTTTCCGTGTTTTTAAATCTCGACAAAAAGTCCTTCATTCGATGTTAAACAACTGTAAGAAAGCTTCATCAATTAAAATAAAAATAAAAAGAATTAATTTAATGAACAAAAAAATGTTAAATATTCCTGAAACAATTATTATACAGTGTAAATTACAGTCATTTTTTTCACAGCTTGCCTCGCGATGCTTTCGACAATGAACGCAAATACGTCAAATTCGTCTATTAATATTATGTACACAACAAGCGCGATTATGATTGAAATTCACCAAATTTAAACAAGCAGCGAACAGCAAATACTTCCCGATCGGATGTACTTGATTAATGAATGAAAATTAATTTTAAAAGAATTGAAATGTTTTACATGATTAGTCGGAGGATGAGATGTTAATTAATGACACTATTATTCATATTATTCATCTAAATGTACTAAAGTTTTAGTAGCATTACCAATAATTTAGATTTGAAAATCGAGAGAAAAACTAATCATTAAAACCTTTGAAATTCAGCGGTATAAAATTACGCAAATCATTTCCATCGGTTGTCTTTTTTTTACTTGAAGGCAAAAAAAAAAAAGTAAGTTCGAAGATCGAGTCGCACTGCTTTCACTATAATATTTATCTCAGTGGCATCGAGGACATGGAGGACATTGAAGTCAGCGAAGAGGGTCCGGAACTTAAATTTAACTTGTCTAACTCCTCGTCTGCTTTATTGTTTTTCAGATCCTGCTGGGTGTACAAGAATTTGTTCCACTCGTCCATTCTCGGATGGGCCAAATGCTGAAACAGAAAGTAAAAATTTTAATTAGCACCGGCCAAAATTCTAATCGAGAATTTAAGTTTTTTATTTATTTATCAAACAGGGTGTCTACTAATTTCGTCCCACAAAATTCCCGGTTTTTCCCGGTATTTGTTCCTATTTTTCCCAGATTTTCTCTTGTTAACTTAAAACTTATTTTAAGTATAAATAGACCTACAAATGGCTACAAAAATTGAATATAACAGTTGATAATTGAAGAAAATAATTGAAATTCAAAGAAAATAATTGAGAATTGAAGAATTAAATATAAAACTTTACAAAAAATAATAATTAAGAATTAAAAGAAACAATTAATAATGAAAAGAAATAATTAATAATGGAAAGAAATAATTAAACAATGACAAAGATATTTGACAAATTGGAAACAAAATTAAAAAAAAAAGTAAATATTAATCTACAATTGAACAATAATTGACAAAATTGAACAATGGTTATTAAATTCAAAGAATATAATTGAAAATTGGTCAACTAGATAGAAAATCCCAAAATATAATTTAAAATTTAAGTTAATAATTCAAAATTGAAGAATTAAATTAAATATTTAATAATCAAATTGAAATCAGAAAATCATAGAATTATTGAATATTAAAGAAAAAACAATTGAAAATTGAGAAATAAAATTGAAATTCGAATACAATAATTGAGAATTAAAGAAAATTGCTGAACAATTGGACTGAAAAAAGAAGAAAATAATTTACAATTAAAAAAAATGGAAAATACCAGGAATTATTTGATATTGAAGAAAACATGAAAAGTTGAAGAATAGAATTGTTATTTAAAGAAATTAATTGAGAATTAAAAAACATAATTGAATAATTGAACAATTAAATTCAAAATAGAAGAAAATTATTGAAAATTGAAGGAGACTTTGAAACATGAAATAAATAACTGATCATTGAAAAAAAAATAATAGAAAAAAGTCGAGATTACTGAATATTGAAACAAACAATTGAAAATGGAACAAAATAATTAAAAATTAAAGAAAATAATTGAAAATTGAAGAAAATAATTAAAAATTGAAGAAAGTACTTCAAAATTAAATACAATATTTGGAAACAGCAGAAAAATTTAGAAATCGACGGAAATAATTGCGAATTAATGAAAATAATTTTAAAATTCTCAATTTAAATAAAAATTGAAAGAAAAACATAATTTAAAAAAGCTGAGAATTGTTAAATATTGAAGAAAATTGAGAAGAAATTGAAAATTGAAAGAAATTGAGAAACTGAAAAAAATATGAAAAAATAATTGGAAATTGAAGAAAATAATTGAAATTTAAGAAAAAATTGGAATTTGAAGAAAATAATTGAGAATTAAAAAAAATCATTGTAAAAAGCCTAGATTTTTTTTTAAATATTAAAAAAAAATTGAAAATTAAAAAATGGAATTGAATGTCGAAAATTATAATTGACAAGTAAAGAAAATAATTAAAGAATTAAACAATGGGATTGAAAGTAGAAGAAAAGAAGTGATAATTGAAGAAAAAAAAATTGAACAACCCAAGAATTATAGAATTTGAAAAAAACAATAAAAAATGAAGAATGTAATATTGTAATTTGAAGAAATTAATTAAAAATTGTAGAAAATAATTTGAAATTGAAGAAAATGTGATTTTATGAAAATTGTTGAATAATAATTTGATGAATTGAATTCAAATTTCGAAAACATAATTGATAATTGAAAAAAAATATTGAAAAAAGCCGAGAATTATTGATTATAGAAGAAAATATTTGAAAAATGGAGGAGTTATTGAGATGTGAAATAAATAAATGATAATTGAAAAAAATAGTTGAAAATTAAATCAAATAATTGAAAATCGTAGAAAATACTTCAGAATTAAATAAATTAATCAGAAATTGATGAAAATAATTGAAAATCGAAGAAAATAATTGAGAAATGAAGAAATAAATTTAAATTAATGAAAATAATTCTAAATGAAAGAAAATAATTGAAAATTGTAGAAAATAATTGGAAATTGAAGAAAATAATTGAAAATTTAAAAGAATTTATTATCCCTGAAAAAAAATTCCCGGTTTGACGGAGAATTCCCGGTTATTTCCCGGTTTTCCCGGTTAGTAGACACCCTATCAAATATTTAAGTCAAATTTTCTCAACCAATGTACGAAAATAAATCTACCTTCCGCAAATTTCAATTATTTTTTTAATTTTATCAATCATTTTTTTAATTTTAATTATTTTTTCTTCGACAATAAAACAATTTCATTATTTATTGCAAATTTCATATTATTAATGGCAAAATGAAATTAATTTTTTTAATTCAACATTATTATTTTCATTTTGCAATTATGTATAATTATAACTTGCAATTATTATCGTCAATTGTTTATCATTTGAATTATTTCTAAATTAATATCCTGAACTGTCAAATAAACATAAATATATATCATTTTTCAAGTATTTTCTTCAATATTCATTTCCTTTTTATCATTTTCCAATTACTTTCTCCATCTTTTAATTATTTGTCATTTAATTTCCCAAATTTTTAGTTATAATCTCAAATTTGTATTATTGTCTTCAATTTTACGATTTATCAATTATTTTCTTTTGCTTAGAAATAAATTCTGTAATTTTTCTATTATTTTCTCCAATTTATAATTATTTTCATTTTTTTTGGCATAATTTAAAAAAATTTCAATTATTTATCTGAAATTTTAATTATTCTCATCATATTTCAATTTTTAATTATTGTTTTCATAATTCCTATAAAAATTTAATAATTGTATCTTAAGTTTCTCTTATTTTTAGTTTTTTTCAATTCTTTTCTTCAATTTTTAATTATTTTTCTTATTTTCAATTAATTTCTCAAGTTTCAATTATTTTTATTTATTTAAAAACAATTCTGCAATTTTTTCAATTATTTATATAAAATTTCATTGATTTTTTTTAACTTATCATTGTTTTCATCACATTTTAATTATTTTCCCCAAGTTTTAATTCTTATTTTTTAAAATTATTTTCTAAGATTTTTAAATATTTTTCTAAAATATCTCATTTTTTCTTCACTTTTTAATTATTTTCAATTTTTTTCATAATTTCCAAAATTTTAAACTATTTATCTGATAATTCCATTACCTTATTCAATTTTCAATTATTTCTATGATTTTCTGATACATTTTATCTATATTCTGTATTTTTTGCAATTATTTCTCATAAAGTAAAAATATTTGACTTTAAATTAAATTATGTTTACCCTTTTTCATTTATTTTCTTTAATTTTCAGTTACTTTATTTTTCTTCAATAAATTTCTAAAAGGTTTAAGTATTTTTCTAAAAATTTCTAAACCTTTCCTTTATTTGAAATATATTTTGCAATTCTTTTAATTATTTTCTCCAATTTTAATTATCTTCTTCTATTTTAATAGTTATATTATTTATTCATTATTTTCTTCAATTTTAAATCATTTTCATTATTTCTGAATTAATTTCCTAAATTTAAAATTATTTTCATCATATTTAATTATTTCCCTCAATTTGTAATTATTATTCTCATTTGGTCAAATTATTTTTTAAGATTTTTAACCATTTTTCTCATTTCAACTATTTCAACTATTTTTTTAAACTTTTAATTATTTTCATAATTTTAAAAATTTCTTATTAATTATCTAAGATTTCAATTATTTTTAGCTTTCTTCAATTCTATTATTCATTTCTTTAATTATTCTCATTTTTTTTAAAATTAATTTCTCAGATTTTCATGTATTTTTCTCAAATTTTAATTCTTATTGTTTGTTTAAAAAAAATTCTGCAATTTTCTCAATTATTTATTTTAAATTTAATTTATTTATTTCAACTTATCAGTATTTTATTTTATTTTTTAATTATTTTCTTAAGTTTCAAATGTTAAAATCAATTTTCAATTATTTTCCCCATCTTTTAATTATTTCCATTATTTGTGAATAATTTTCAAAAATTTCAATTATTAATCTGAAATTTTAATTATTTCATCATATTTAAATTATTTTCATCACATATTCAATTATTTTTTTCAATTTTAAATTATTTTTATCATTTTTCAATTATTTCCCTAAATTCTTATTTATTATTCTCATTTTGTAAATTTTTTTTTTAGATTTTCAAGTATTTATCTCAAATTCAATTATTTTCTTTAATTTTTAATTATTTTCATTTGTTTTCATAATTTCCAAAATAATATATTATGCAATTTGTTCAATTATTTTCTCAAATTTTAATTATTTTCTTCAATTTTCAATTATTTATATTATTTCTTCATAATTTTCCTAAATTTTATCATTTTTATCATTTTCTGAATTAATTTTCTAAATTTATAATTATTTCTTCTGAATATTTTCGATTAAAAATAAATTTTAGATCATTTTATATTTATTTTTGGATTTTTTAGTTAATAGAATAAATTCCAACGATTTTTTTTATTTATTAACAAGTTCCAAACTATTTTATACTTTCTTTATAATTTTTTAGTTTCTAAAGTGGATTCTAGAACATTTAATATTCTAAAAAAATATTCCAGAAAATTTTAGATTACATTATAGATTATAGAACATTTAAGATTTTTTTAGAATTTTTTATTCTAAACAAGGAATTTCAAAATTCTCTTAAAAGTTTGAAACAAAAAGCAGAATATTTAAGGTTCTAGAGTTCAGAAAACTTTAAATGTTAAAATAAATTTCAGAACATTTTATAGAATTAAACATTTTATAATAATTTCTAGAATAATTGGGATTTTTTTTTAGATTCTAAAGTAATATGAGAATGTTTGAGATTCTAATATCAATAAAATTTCAGACAAGTTTAGATTTAAAAATAAATTCCAGTACCTAGATTTAAATTTCTTTTTTTAATTTTTAGATTTTAGATCTTAAATGTTCTATAATTTATAATGTTATCTAACATTTTCTGGAACATTTTTTTAGAATATTAAATGTTCTAGAATTCACTTTAGAAACTAAAAAAATTATAGAGAAAATATAAAATACTTTGGAACTTGTTAATAAATCAAAAAATCGTTGGAATTTATTTAATTAACTAAAAATTCCAACAATAAATCTAAAAAGATCTAGAATTTGTTTTTAATCGAAAATATTCAATGGAAATAATTATAAATTTAGAAAATTAATTCAGAAAATAATAAAAATGATAAAATTTAGGAAAATTATGAAGAAATAATATAAATAATTAAAAATTGAAGAAAATAGTTGAACAAAATGCATAATACATTATTTTGGAAATTATGAAAACAAATGAAAATAATTAAAAATTAAAGAAAATAATTGAATTTGAGATAAATACTTGAAAATCTAAAAAAAAAATTTACAAAATGAGAATAATAAATAAGAATTTAGGGAAATAATTGAAAAATGATAAAAATAATTTAAAATTGAAAAAAATAATTGAATATATGATGAAAATAATTTAAATATGATGAAATAATTAAAATTTCAGATTAATAATTGAAATTTTTGAAAATTATGCAAAAATAATGAAAATAATTAGAAATTTGAGAAAATAATACAAAAATTACAGAATTTTTTTTTAAGCAGAAGAAAATAATTGATAAATCGTTTAATAAATTGAAAAATGAAAACAATAATCTAAATTTGTGTTAATATCTGAAAACTTAGAAAATTACTTGAAAAATAATTAAAATAATTAAAAGACGGGGAAAATAATTGAAAATTGATTTTAACATTTGAAACTTAAGAAAATAATTAAAATATAATATAAAATAATGATAAGCTGAAATAAAAAAATTAAATATAAAATAAATAATTGAGAAAATTGCAGAACTTTTTTTAAACAAACAATAATAATTAAAATTTGAAAGAAATACTTGAAAATTTGAGAAATTAATTGAAAAAGAATGAGAATAATTAAAGAAATGAATAATAGAATTGAAGAAAGCTAAAAATAATTGAAATCTTAGATAATTAATAAGAAATTTTTAAAATTATGAAAACAATTAAAAGATTAAAAAAATAGTTGAAATAGTTGAAATGAGAAAAATGGTTAAAAATCTTAAAAAATAATTTGACCAAATGAGAACAATAATTACAAATTGAGGGAAATAATTAAATATGAAAATAATTTTAAATTTAGGAAATTAATTCAGAAATAATGAAAATGATTAAAAATTGAAGAAAATAATGAATAAATAATATAACTATTAAAATAGAAGAAGATAATTAAAATTGGAGAAAATAATTGAAAGAATTGCAAACTATATTTCAAATAAAGGAAAGGTTTAGAAATTTTTAGTAAAATACTTAAACCTTTTTGAAATTCATTGCAAAAAAAAAAGTAATTGAAAATTAAAGAAAATAAATGAAAAAGGATAAACATAATCTTAATTTAAAGACAAATATTTTTAATTTATGAGAAATAATTGCAAAAAAAACAGAATATACATAAAATATATAAGAAAATCATAGATATAATTGAAAATTGAATAAGGTAATGGAATTGTCAGATAAATAGTTTAAAATTTTGGAAATTATGAAAAAAATTGAAAATAATTAAAAAGTGAAGAAAAAAATGGGATATTTAAAAAAAAATGTTTAAAAATCTTAGAAAATAATTTTAAAAAATAAGAATAATTAAAAATTGAGGAAAATAATTGAGATATGATGAAAACAATGATAAACTGAAAAAAATCGATGAAATTTTATATAAATAATTGAAAAAATTGCAGAATTTCTTTTAAATAAATAAAAATAATTGAAACTTGAGAAATTAATTGAAAATAATAAAAATAATTTAAAATTGAAGAAAAGAATTGAAAAAAACTAAAAATAAGAGAAACTTAAGATACAATTAATAAATTGTTATGGAAATCGAAAAAATTTAATAGAAAATTTAAGATATTCTGGAACTTATGTATTATAATAAATTCAAAATTGTCTGCAGTTTGTTTTATAATATTAATTGTTCTTGAATTTATTAAAGAATACATTTTTTTTAAATTAATTCAAAAGTCTAAGAAAATTGTGAAATTTTAGCAGAAATCTAAAAATTCGGAATTTTCTTTTCGTTCTTCATAACAAAAAATATTACAAAGTTTAAAAAGGATGACTGCCCCAATAACACCGAATATTCCATTCACATTCCGGGAATATTCCATTGGAACATTCGGAATATTCCAAAAGAATATTCCATCCATATTCAAGGCATATTCTAATGTCCTACCTTTGGAACATTCTTTAGGAATATTGCAGGAACATTGCTTTGGTATATTGCAGGAACATTCTTTTGAAATATTGCAAGAATATTCCTTTGGAATATTCATAAATTTTTTAAAGCAAAAAAGAAAAAAATTTTTTAGTTAATTCTTATTAGAATTATTCATTATTTTATTTTTACGCGTTATAACAAACTAAAAATTCTAAACGTGACGGGAGGATTCGAACCCTAAACCTAAGACCTATCTAACGATTTAACGCTCGCAGCTATTTATCGGTATGAAAATAAGAAACAAAACCGAGTTGATAAACTTTTAACACATATCTAAAATAGTTGAAGTTCATCCAGATTTATTGTAGAATATTCATACCGATAAATAGCTGCGAGCGTTAAATCGTTAGATAGGTCTTAGGTTTAGGGTTCGAATCCTCCCGTCACGTTTAGAATTTTTAGTTTGTTATAACGCGTAAAAATAAAATAATGAATAATTCTAATAAGAATTAACTAAAAATTTTTTTTCTTTTTTGCTTTAAAAAATTTATGAATATTCCAAAGGAATATTCTTGCAATATTCCAAAAGAATGTTCCTGCAATATACCAAAGCAATGTTCCTGCAATATTCCTAAAGAATGTTCCAAAGGTAGGACATTAGAATATGCCTTGAATATGGATGGAATATTCTTTTGGAATATTCCGAATGTTCCAATGGAATATTCCCGGAATGTGAATGGAATATTCGGTGTTATTGGGGTGCATCTTTAGCTTTACGTTAACAAATCTGAGTTAATTAAAACAGCAATAATTTGCTTACAAAAATTAACAATTACTTTGATTAGTAAAAGTTCATTAATTAGTTTATGTTTTCAAACATAAATATGTCAAGAAACTCTAAAAACAGTAATTCCAATTATTTTATTTTGACCGCAAAGGCACATACGATAACAGAAAACTGTCATTTGCATTACATTGCTTACTCTCAGGTTCTCTGTTATCGATTCTTGAATTGATTTTTTTTTTTTTACAGATTCTTTAATTGACTTCTCACCTCTGCAACATCATAGACCCAAATTCGTCCGGAATCGTCTCCAACTGTGACGTGGAATCCACTAGGCATCCACGAGACTCGATTTAAAGCAGGACAACCATCGACAATGACACTGGCAGCTGGAACTTCCGTGTCTTGATTCAAGTTCCATAAATCGAGTCTTCCAGAATCATCGACCGCGGCAAATAAAGCGGGATGCGTCGGAGACCAGGCGACATCATAAACATAGTCTCCATTGTGTTCGAAAGAATAAAGGGGTTTGTTTTCCTTCAGACTCCAAAGTTTGATGGTCCAGTCAATGGAGGAAGTGAGGAACAAATGCGAAAAGTCGATTCCACCCTGAACAGCGTGGGCATCGATTCCAGTCACTGGTCCTTGGTGTCCTTCGTACATTTCCGTCACTCCGGCTTTTGTTCCGTGACGACATGCTGCACAAAACGTTTTTAATTATGTAAAACAGGGTGTCTACTAATTTCGTCCCACAAAATTCCCGGTCATTTCCCGGCTTTTGTTCCTATTTTTCCCGGTTTTTTCTCTTGTTAACTTAAAATTTATTTTAAGTATAAATAGACCTACATAAAGCTACAAAAATTGAAGATAACAGTTGATAATTGAAGCAAATAATTGAAATTCAAAGAAAATAATGGAGAATTGAAGAATTAAATATTAAACTTTACAAAAAATAATAATTAAGAATTAAAAGAAATAATTAATAATTGAAAGAAATAATTGAACAATAACAAAGATATTTGACAATTGGAAACAAAATTTTTAAAAAAAAGTAAATATTAATCTACAATTGAACAATAATTGAAAAAATTGAACAATGGTTATTAAATTCAAAGAGTATATAATTGAAAATTGGTCAACTAAATAGAAAATCCCAAAAAATAATTTAAAATTTAAGTTAATAATTCAAAATTAAAGAAATAAATTGGAAATTAAGTAATGAAATTGAAATCAGAAAAACACAGAATTATTGAATATTAAAAAAAAAACAATTGAAAATTGGGAAATAAAATTGAAATTCGAATACAATAATTGAGAATTAAAGAAAATTGCTGAACAATTGGACTGAAAAAAGAAGAAAATAATTTACAATTAAAAAAAAAATGGAAAATACCAGGAATTATTTAATATTGAAGAAAGCATGAAAAATTGAAGAATAGAATTGGTATTTAAAGAAATTAATTGAGAATTGAAAAACATAATTGAATAATTGAACAATTAAATTCAAAATAGAAGAAAATTATTGAAAATTGAAGGAGATTTTGAAACATGAAATAAATAACTGATCATTGAAATAAAAATAATAGAAAAAAGTCGAGATTACTGAATATTGAAACAAACAATTGAAAATGGAACAAAATAATTAAAAATTAAAGAAAATAATTGAAAATTGAAGAAAATAATTAAAAATTGAAGAAAGTACTTCAAAATTAAATACAATATTTGGAAACAGCAGAAAAATTTAGAAATCGACGGAAATAATTGTGAATTGATGAAAATAATTTTAAAATTCTCAATTTAAATAAAAATTGAAAGAAAAACATAATTTAAAAAAGCTGAGAATTGTTAAATATTGAAGAAAATTGAGAAGAAATTGAAAATTGAAAGAAATTGAGAAACTGAAAGAAATATGAAAAAATAATTGGAAATTGAAGAAAATAATTGAAATTTAAGAAAAAAATTGGAATTTGAAGAAAATAATTAAGAATTTGAAAAAAAATTATTGTAAAAAGCCTAGAGTTATTGAATATTAAAAAAAAATTGAAAATTAAAAAATAAAATTGAATGTCGAAAATTATAATTGAGAATTAAAGAAAATAATTCAAGAATTGAACAATGGGATTGAAAGTAAAAGAAAATAAGTGATATTTGAAGAAAAAAGAAATTGAACAACCCAGGAATTATAGAATTTGAAGAAAACAATAAAAAATTAGGAATGTAATTGTAATTTGAAGAAATTAATTAAAAATTGTAGAATACAATTTGAAATTGAAGAAAATGTGATTTTATGAAAATTGTTGAATAATAATTGATGAATTGAATTCAAGTTTCAAATACATTATTGATAATTGAAAAAAAATATTGAAAAAAGCCGGGAATTATTAATTATAGAAGAAAATAATTGAAAAATGGAGGAGTTATAGAGATGTGAAATAAATAAATGATAATTGAAAAAAATAGTTGAAAAAAGTCGAGAATTATTGAGTATTAAATTAAATAATTAAAAATTGAAGGAAATAGTTGAGATCTGAAGAAAATAATTAAAAATTGAAGAAAATAATTGAAAATTGAATCAAATAATTGGCAAATCAAAAAAAATAATTTATAGTTGAAGAAAATAATTGGCAACTGAAGAAAATAGTAGAAAATCGAAGAAAATAATTGAGAAATGAAGAAATAATTTTAAATTAATGTAAATAATTCCAAATGGAAGAAAATAAATGAGAATTGTAGAAAATAATTGGAAATTGAAGAAAATAATTGAAAATTGAAAAGAATTTATTATCCTAGAAAAAAAAATTCCGGTTTGACGGAAAATTTCCGGTTGATTTCCGTTTTTTCCCGGTCAATTTAAATTCCCGGTTATTTCCCGGTTTTCCTGGTTAGTAGACACCCTGGTAAAATTAATTTTCATGTTAATTTTAATTATTTCTATTCAGTTATATTATTTTATATATGACAATGTTGAAACAAGCAGAAAATTTAATTTTGCATATTGAAAAGACTCATTTAGGTAGAATTTATGGTTTTTCAAAAATTTATAAACCTAGTGTGTTTTTAGAAATCTACTTAACAAATATTAACGAAAATTACTATATAATTATTTATTTTTGCATTTTAATCGTGTTTTCACAAGATCGAAGACTAATATTTATTTTGTTATTGAATATTTTTATTTAAATTTAACTACAAAACACACATTTCTGAACTTACATAACTTTTTTCTGGATAGAGTCAAAATTATTATTTATATTTTGTCAGTTTATAACGATTAATTTCACCTATTAATTAGAACATTAATTAACTTAGTTTTAAATATATAATGCGTTGCTCTGGCGGTATTTTGTGCAATGAGAATTGCGATAAAAGAAAATAATCCTTTTTTCAATCTTTCGAGGAATTATCGGAAAATAATAAAGTTTTTTTTTAAATCATTGGATGTATTTTCCTTGTTAATGATAAGAAACATTTTCAATTTCAAATACTAATTTTTTAAAATAATAAGGGAAAAAAATTGTATTTATTTTTATTTTTAATTCCATATTTCTCTCTGTTAATTAATAATTTAATAAACCTTCACAATTATTAATGAAAATAATTATGAATTTAAATAAAGTACAAAATAGGTTAATAGGTTAAATTAATCGTTATAAACTGACAAAATATTTAAATAATAATTTTTTTTTTAAAATCAATAATCGATTGTCAAACTTCAGAGTGTATTTTAAAATATAAAAAATAACCTTCTTTTCATTAAATTTTAAACTTAAATAATTCATAAACTGAACGACATACCTTCGCGAAAGTTTAATATGTTGTAGATTTTATAAAAACTTAGATAAATGTAGAAAGGGTTAATTTTTTAAATCCACCCAAAAAAAAGTTATGTAAGTTCAAAAATTTGTGTTTTGTGGTTAAATTGGAAATTTTAAAATAAAATTATTCAATAACAAAAGAAATATTCGTCTTCTTTCTAATGAAAACATGATTAAAGTGCACAAATAAATGATTAGGGTAATTTTCTTTAATATTTTGTTAACTAGATTTCTAAAAAACAGACTTTTAAAAATCACAAAAGTTGACAGATTTTTTATCAACTTTATGTTAATTTTATTACTATTATTTTTTATTTTACACAAAATTATATTAATTAACATAAATATTTTTTAAAAAATAGATGGAACGAGATTAAGAATAAGACTAAATTTCCGAAAAGTGAATTTTCTGAAGGAATACGGTTTTTACTTAACTCTCCTTATTTTTAATTCAATAAAAAATATTTTAAACAAATTTTTGGCACACCGGGATCTGAAATACTATGATACGCTATCTGGTGTCAGATTTTCTAACTAAAGCAACTGGGTCAGATTAAAAAATTAATGTTTATTTACATGTGTCACTCTCAACTTTTGCAATTTTGAAATTTTAAAATGTTTATTAAAAAATAAGTGGTTTTAATAGAGGGAAAACTATTCAGGAAATTAAACTCAGTCTAAATAAATTAAAAAACAAATGGTACTCTTCGGTATTTGGCAGATGATACTTGTAAAAATAAACAAATTAATTTATATCAATTTTTTCATCTAATAAATATCGAATAGAAATTTAAATTTAAATACAAAATTTAAAATGTTAAAGTCTAATAGAATACCTATAATTTGAATATATTTAATATATTTTCTACCGTCAAATATATATATTGCATGTTCCTAACGACTTTTCTTTGTGGGTAAAATTTTTATAAGATGTTAATTAGTTAAAAATATTAATTTCAACTATGCTAATTATAATTTTGTGATTTTTTGAAACCGTTTTTTAAATATACTGCCAATTTATATGTGTTTTTTTAAATCTGACCTAGTTGATGACGGCCATATTGTTTTGTGACGTCATGATTTCAGATTCCTATGGTTTCCCCAATTTCTTCAACTTTGGCAGATTTAATTTTACAATTTAGAATCAGTTGCTTTAAATAATTCAAATACACGGAAGCTTCACTTATTTTAACCCGGTCCACGAAATTCCATGACAAAAGTCGCACTTATTTTAACTTCCATGTACTTATAGAGAACTTCTCTAATTGACTGATACAATTCGCAGAAACCAATGAAAATTTTAGTTAGTTTTGATGGTCGACAAGTTAAAATAAGTGAGACTTCGTACTGTTAAAATAAATGCGACTTCAAATAAACGAGACTTTAAATAAGTGAAATTTCAGTGTATTAATCTGTTATTTTGGATATGTTTTATTGTTTTTATTATTTTATATTTTATTATTGCCAAGAAAGTGAATTGAGATGAATTATTATTCAAAATCGTTTAATTTTTTTATCCTAGATTTAAATTTACATACGAGACAGAAAATAATAGATAATTTTAATAACAAAAAATACAATTTTTGACAATCCTATTAATTAGGTAAAGATCCGATTGATTACAAAGAATAATTTAAAAATATTAAAGGTGGAAAGTTTTTTTTTTTATTAAAATAGAGAAAAATATTAGTTTAAATTTGATCACAGACTTAAATTGAATAATAATATCTCCGTAAACTCCTGAAGTTAGTTAGTATTTATATTTATTTATCTTTTTGTGTCCACGTTTAAAAAACTAAAGTGAAGTTAGTCTTTGTCCCTGTTATTTTATTGATTTTGACTCTTTTTATCAGGAAATATTTTGAAATTTGAATTGAAAGAATAAGGTAACCTTTTTCGTTAGTGTCGTGTTGTGCTGGTTTTTAATTGTCATTTGTGTAAAAAAAAGTTTCGAAAAATGCTTTAAAAATTTATTATGGTTTTTGAAGAAGTTTAAAATATATACACACGCAATTAATTTCCTAAATTTTCAGTTATTATCTCAAATTTAGATTATTGTCATCAATTTTCCATTATATAACGATTTTTTAATTATTTTCTTTTGCTTAAAAATAAATTCTGAAATTTTTCTTGATTTTCATCAATTTGTAATTGTATTCATTATTTTGGCATTACTTTTAAAAATTTCAATTATTTATCCGATATTGCAATTATTTTCATCAATTTTCGTTATTTCTGCGATTTTTTAATTATTTTCTTTAACTAAAATTCTGTAAGTAGGTAATTTTGTAATTATTATTTTTTTTTAAACATATATTCTATGATTTTTTCAGTTATTTCTCTCAAATTTTATTGAATGTTTTCAATTTTTCATGTTTAAATTATTTTCATCATAATTCAATTTTCATACTCAATCTTTAATTATTTTCAGCATATTTCAATTATTTTTTTCAATTTTTAATTAATTTTATCATTTTTTAATTATTTTTCTCGATTGTTAATTATTATTCTCATTTTCTAAAATTATTTTCTAAGATTTTTAAGTATTTTTTACTAAAAAATCAAATATTTTATTCTATTTCTAATTATTTTCATTTGTTATCAGAACTTCAAATTTTTTTTATTAATCATCGTAAATTTCAATTATTTTAAGCTTTCTTCCAGACTTTTCTCCAATTTTTAGTTTTTCTCATTTTATAAAATAAATTTCTAAAATTTTTTAAGTATTTTTCTCAAATTTCTATTATTTTCTTCAATTTTTAATTATTTTTCTTTGTTTTCCTAATTTCCAAAAAAATTTATTAATTATCGTAAATTTAAACTATTTTTAGCATTCTTCCAGTCTTTTCTCCAATTTTTAGTTATTCTCATTTTCTAAAATTATTTTCTAAGATTTTAAGAAATTTTTTCTAATATTTCAATTGTTTTCTTCAATTTTTAATTATTTTGATTTGTTTTCATAATTTCAAAATTTGTTTATTAATTATCGTAAATTTCAATTACTTATAGCTTATTGCTTCAATTCCTTTCTCCAATTTTTAGTTATTTTCTTTTTTTTAATTGATTTTTAAGATCTTCATGTATTTTTTTCAAATTTCAATTATTTTTTCTATATTAAAAAAGTTTCTGTAGTTTTTTCAATTATCACACTTAAATGTCATTTATTTTTTACAACTTATCATTGTTTGTATCATATTTTAATCATTTTCGTCAAGTTTTAAAATTTAAAAACATTTTTCAATTATTTTCCAAAATTTATTTCCTTCAATTTTCAATTCTTTACATTTGTTTCAAAATTTCAAAAAATTTAACTATTTATTTGACTTTTCAATTATTTCATTATTTTTTATGTTATTTTTTTCAATTTTCAATTACTTTCGTTCTTTTTCTCGTTTTTTTTCATAATTGCCAAAAAGTTTTTACTTATTTCTCTTTAATTAAAACTTGTTCTGTTTAATTTTAAATTATGTTTATCTTTTTTTATTTATTTTCTCTAATTTTTAATTCTTTCCTTTTATTTCAATGAACTTCTGAAAGTTTGAATTTGATTAATTATTTTTTTAAATTTTAATTTATTTATCTCAATTTTTAACCATGTTTTTTCAATTTTCAATTATTGTCTCTAATTTTGTATTATTCAATTTTGTTTTAATTTACTTTAAAGATTCTCAAGTATTTTTCTCAAATTTAAATTATTGTCTGTATGTTTAAAACATGTCTATGATTGTTTAATTTGGTCCTAAATAAATATTTATTTTATTTATATTAATTGATTTTTAAATATTATATTTAAAATATTTATTTCTTCTTATTAGATAAATATTATTAACCGATTTTTTATATTTATTATTGTATTTTATAATTTCTAAAATGTATGAAAAACTAATCGCGCCCCTGCGTGCGTTTTATTTTACTAGTTTTTTTTTTTTTTTTTTTAAATAATATGTCAAATGTGATTTTGGATAATTTTTGACATAACTGTCGGGTTTTTGAAAATTTATTTAATTTTATTTCCCGGATCGTTGGACACCCTGATCTATTATACTTAACACTTTATTTTAAAAATTACAGAAAAAAATTACCAGAATAGACCATTCCGTCTTCACTGCCAACAACGAAATTATTGACATCTCCGTGAGGAAAAGCGAGACAAGTGACAGCTATTGATTTTGATTGTTTGGCTTGTAATTCTAGTTTTTCTTGAGGTTGAGAGAGCATATCCAAACTCCAGGAACACATTTTTCCATCGGTCGATATGCTGATTAAATTATGAGCGTTCTGAGTCCCGACTACACTTAAACAATAAACTGGATGCTGCAAACATAATTAATCAAACTGATAACAATCAACGCTATTTTCCATTAATAAATAATTTCAAAAATTAACTATTTCAATTTCTAATGAACTAAATATTAACTAAATATTATTATTAATAGTAGATAAACTAAAAAACCTGTACTAACCGTATGAGCACTAGCAGATAACGGAGTTCGTTGAATAGGAGTTCTTTTTTGCACTCTGTTGTCCCATAAAACAATTTGACCGGAATAAGTACCTCCTAAAATCAAATTGGGATGAAATCTCGCAAAGGTGGTCGACATCACAGGTGACTGACAATGAAAAATAAATTCAGGCGTTGTTTTCTTGAATTTTGTGTTCCAAATCAAGCAAACGCCATCGGGATCATTGGGACATTCGTCATTATTATTGTAGGAAGCTGCCAAAAGTTCAGGAAACTGTGGAGACCAATCCATTGAAGTTACACAACGATTTCGTGACCAGCGTTCACAGTAAAACGATCTGTTCAACCACAGTCGCTGATGACTCTTTTCGTCCCTGAAAATTCAAATAGTTGACAAATTAAGGGATTTCCTCCAAAATTCAATTGATCGAACTTGCAATTGTCCGAATTTCAGGCATCGCAGTACCTTTTATTTTTTAAAAAAAAAAGATGAATTTTTTCCCCGGAAAAGGTGACAAAAAATGTAACAAACAACAAACTGGAATGTGTTTAAAACAGAGTTGCTACATTTCAAAAATTTCAATATTCAATGACTTCCAGGTTTTCCAGACCATTCTTCATCAAATTCCATGACAAAATATAAAATAAGTAGCAACATTAACATTTACTTTGCAATGGTTTTTAGTCATTTAAAACTAAATTTTTGCAAATGCAATAAATAATGAAAATTACGTGAATAATTACAAAATTTAAGAAAATATCTGAAAAATGACGAAAATAATGAATAATTGAAAACAAAATTTAAAAAATGGCCAGACTAATACACAGCCGAACACAAAAATTTAAAAAATCCAAGAATAATTATAGAATTTTAAAAAAATAACTGAAAATTGAAAAAATTGCAGGAAATAATTGAAAAATTTCGGAAAACAATTGAAAATCGAAGAAAACAATTAATAGTTGTAAGAAATAATAGAAAAAAATGACGAGAATAATTGAAAAAAATATCTGAAAACTGATCAAAAAAATTGAAAATTAAAAACAAAATTCGAAAAATGATTAAATTAATACACAACTAAAAGAAATAATTTAAAAAATTATGCAAGAAATATTAAATTAAGAAAATTATAGGAATAATTGTTGTTATATTAAAAAAGTTATTCAATAAAAAGTTATATAACTTTTAAGCAGCAATATAAAACTCAATGACCCAAATGCTAAAACGTACTTACCTGTGTTCTTTTCAAGATTCCAAAAGAAATTAACTTCACAGTTACTTTCTTAATATTTAATTTTAATAAATTATTAATGTAAACATTGGAGATTTCTGCCACTTCATATAATTAACCATGATTTCATTCCTCTCAGATCGAAATGCGCGCGCAACCATGTTGATTTGTTAACAAATAGAAATCTCCAATGTTTACATTAATAATTTATTAAAATTAAATATTAAGAAAGTAACTGTGAAGTTAATTTCTTTTGGAATCTTGAAAAGAACACAGGTAAGTACGCTTTAGCATTTGGGTCATTGAGTTTTATCTTGCTGCCTAAAAAATATATAATTGTTATAAATTTATATTATTTATTAAATAATTCTCGGCGAACAGGGACCTTAGGTCCGCTGCTGATTGTCAAGCGTGGGAGTTGAATGCGTGAATGGTTGTTTGTTTGGAGGGCATGATGTTGCCGAGAAGCGAGAGCTTGAGTTTGCGAGAGTTCAGTTGTTTTTAGAATCTGTCATATAAAAGTCTGTCAAGTAAAAAATGGGTGCGCGAGCACGATATTATTATTCAAGATAGATAGTTAATTAATTTTGAAATACAAATTAAATTGTAAAAGAAAAACAAATTGGTCTTGTTATTTTATTATCAGATCAGAAGTGGGATAATTCCTGGATAAAAGTTAATAAATAAAAGTTGTGAAATTGTAATGCAAATAAAATTAAAATGTCGACCGAAAAAGAATTTGACAATTTCCAAAAGAGACATCGCGCACTGGATGAAACGGGAGTAAATAGTCAAATACCGTCATTCCCGCCAGGATCTAATACGTTTAATCAACCAGACTCAGTGTTTACTAGTTCTCAGCGAGATTCAAATATGCAACCAGCACAATTTGATATGCAACAAATGATGACAACCATGATGACCATTATTCAACAAAATCAGACCGTCATGATGGCTCTTCAGCAAAATCAACACCAACCGCAGCAAAGATTTCAAGTGATGCCTGACCTTCATCGCAGCGTGGCAAATTTTGATGGAATCGAGGGACCTGAAAAATCTAAAATTTGGATAGAGAAATTCGATTCATACATTAGATTGCATAATTGGACTCCAGCAATGGCTTTCGAAACAGCACGAATTCATCTAAAAGGTTCAGCACGAGAATGGTACGAGGCGAGAGTTGATATTGCTACTGATTGGCCAACTTTTCAAGCTGCTTTTCGTGCAACTTTTGTTTACGAGAGAACTAAAGTCGATTTATTACTTGAATTGACGCAATGTGTTCAAGGACCAAGTGAGACGGCGACTTCATACTTCCACCGGAAATTTAAACTTTGTAGAAATCTTAACCTTAATGACAGCGAGATCAGAAAACAAATATGTAAAGGGTTTTGATCACGTAATCTTAGTGATTACATAAGAGCCAAGTCGTTTTACGATATCGACCATATGTACAGATCAATCGAGGAGTACGAAAAAGATGATCAAGAAAGGAGGGAAATTTTTGGAACCAGACGTCCTGCCGGAAATTCAACACCTTCGAGGGGAAACGACCTTAACGTCAGACGGTATCCAGCGGCATCTTCAACATCCATCGGAATTTCGGCAACATCAGCGACTGCAATCACGGAATCGACAACTGTCACGAATTCTACTTTTAAGTGTTACAACTGTGGTAAACAAGGCCATTTTAGTAGAGATTGTAAAGATCCGCCTAGACAGGTAAGGTGTTTTATTTGTAATACTGTAGGGCATAAAGCAAATCGGTGCAACAAATCAAATAAAAAAGAGAATGTAAATGACGAAGTCAATATTGTAAACGCGAAAAGTGTAGATAATACCGTTGATAAATTTATTAAACCAATCGAATTAAATGATAAAAAGTTTATAGCTTTTGTGGACGCGGGAAGTTCTGTATCGACGATTAAAATCAGTGCTGCCATTAATTCCGGATTCTTCATCGTGGCTGGTAGTATGCAATTAAAAGGTTTTGGAACAAGCGAAAGCGTAATAAATTCTATTGGAACGATAAGCGCGATTTTGAAAATTGACAATGTTAAGCCAAAAGAAATTGTTTTTAGAGTGGTGCCTGATGAGGTGCAAAGATTTGAAGTTATGGTCGGTCGAAATTATACAGAGTTGCCTGAACTGTCATACGTTAGGATTGGGAACAAATTAGAATTTCGCGATGTAGAAGAATTTCCTTTTTATGCTTTTCCTGATATCGAACAATTTACAACAAAAGCCGAGATTACTGTAAATACAAAAGTTGATGGAAATTCGATTAATTTCGTTGATGTAGTATATCAAAACCGTAAAGTAACAGTTCCCTACCTTAATCACGATATAGAACCTAAATTTCTAAAAAAAGGAGAACGTATCGGAGAAACAATTTACGCGGTAGAAGAATTGAGAGAAATTAAAATCCGAAACCAACCGATTACTGAAGCAGACGTTGTCATTGATAACGATAATACCCCTGAACAAAAGCAACAATTAATTAATTTATTAAATGATTATTCGTGTTGTATCGCGCGAAATTTAGACGAACTGGGTAGAACAAATTTAATTACGATGGATATCCAAGTTAAGCCAGGGTCAGAACCGATCGCAGCCAAACCTTATCGAATGTCACCGGCCGATAGGGATGAATTAGATAAAATTGTCACGGATTATAAAAGAGTCGGGATTGTTACGGAAACAACATCGCCTTACGCGAGTCCTGCATTTCTCGTTCGTAAAAAAGACGGTACTGGCAGAATGGTAGTCGATTACCGTAGATTAAATGAACAAACTGTCAGAATTAATTATCCAATGCCTAACTTCGACGATGCGCTAGAATACCTTTCCGGTGCAACCTTATTTACTACTCTTGATTTGGCAAATGGATTTTTGCAAATTCATTTGTCGGAAGATGCTAAAGCCAAAACAGCTTTCATAACAGAGCGTCAAACTGGTCAATTCGAAAGAGTAAATTTTGGTTTGACAAATGCACCATTCTATTTTGCTAAATTAATGCAAAGAGTATTAGGACGCGTACATGGACAAATTGCCTTTAATTTTTTTGATGACACGTGCATTCCTTCTGTATCTTGGGAAGATTTTATTGAAAAATTGACAATTGTTCTTGATTTGCTAAAAGAGGCCAATTTAACTTTGAATCTTTCTAAATGCCGTTTTGGAATGAAATCAGTAGAATATTTAGGATTTAGAATAGGAAATGGGGAAGTTCGACCGAGTGACATTAAAACGGAATCGATTAAAAAATTTAATCAACCACGTAACGCTCATGAGGTGCGAAGTTTTCTTGGTCTGGCAAGTTTTTTTCGACGGTTTGTCCCGGGTTTTGCTAAAATCTCTGCACCTCTTACGCAACTAACTAAAACTAAAACGGTTGTAAAATTTACGTGGAACAATGAACATGAATCATGTTTTCAAGAATTAAAAAATAAACTTACGAATTACCCTGTTTTAATGATTTATAATCCGGCAGCTGAAGTTACGGAACTTCACACGGACGCATCAGCACGCGGAATCGGAGCAATGTTACTGCAAGGCAACGCTGGTGATTTAAGGCTAGTCTATGCAGTTAGTCGAAGAACTTCAGATGATGAAAGTGTTTATCATTCGAGCAAACTTGAATTGATGGCAATAGTCTGGTCCGTTAGTCGTTTGCGGCAATTCTTGATCGGCATCAAGTTTACGATTATAACTGATTGCCAAGCACTTGTCCATATGAATGTTTTAAAAACAAATAATCCACAAATTGTCAGGTGGTTGGGAATTATTTCAGAATTTAATTTTAATATTAAACATAGACCTGGAGAACAAATGGCGCACGTTGATGCATTATCGCGAAAACCCGTTGGAGCACCTGATACTTTGATCGACGAAAATATTATTTATAATATTGAAACGTGCGAAGACGAGGTACTTTTGTTTCAGCGTTCAGATCCGGATTTAATACGCAAAATAAATATATTTAACATCGAAGAAAAGAAACGCAGTAAATCTGAAAAAGCTGAAATTAAAGATTTTGTCTTGCGTGATGGAATTTTATTTCGAATTATATCTACAGGAAACTCACAACGCGAACTTTATGTTGTTCCACGAGCTATGCGAAAATCTCTTGTAATACGAAATCACGACATGAAAGATCATGGTGAAGTCGAAAGAACGTTTGCCCGTATGCGTGAATTTTTCTATTTTCCTAAAATGAAAAATTATATTAAAGTACATGTTAAATTGTGTTTGGAATGTATACTTGCGAAAGGTAAACCAGGAAAACAAGAAGGTGTATTACACCCTATTCCTCCTGGAAAGAGACCGTTTGAAACCGTGCACCTAGACCATTTAGGCCCATTTGTTACTACAACGCGAAAAAACCAATATATAATTGCAATTATCAATAACTTAACGAAGTTTTCTATAATTGATGCTGTGCGTAGTACTAGTGCCAAGTGTGTTATTGCACGTTTGGAAAAATTTGTTGATAATTTTGGTGCACCTGCTAGAATTATCAGCGATAGAGGTTCGGCTTTCACAGCATTAATTCTGGATCAATTTGTTAAAAAGCACGGAATCAAACACATTTTAAACTCCAGTAGACATCCACAGGCAAACGGACTCGTCGAACGATTAAATAGCACAATTTTGCCAGCATTACGAGCAAAACTTGGAACTGGCGAAGCTAATAAATGGGATACGTTGATTCCAAGTTTGCAACGCGATTTAAACACTGCTATTTCTAAGTCGACAGGTGTTACTCCATTTGAAGCATTGTACGGTTATATTCCACGTTATGCTGAAGGAGCTACGCGACAATTAACTGTAAATAACGAAAGTTATCGGATTCCAACAGAATTACAAAACGAAATTAGAAATCACATTGAAACTGAACAACTTAAATATAAAAAGCGATATGATGTTAATCGACTAAAGAATGTAAAATATAACATTGGAGATATTGTTTTTATGAAAACAAATCCTACAGCTACAGGCGAGTCAACGAAATTACAATCTAAGTTTAAAGGACCGTTAGTTATTACTCAAGTGTTGTCACATGACACTTATGCAGTTACGAGTTTGCGAAAACCAGGTGCTAAAAAGTCCTGTACAACGGCGTACGTTAGCCAGCTAAAAATCTGGAATCCAAAACTTCTAAATGTTTCTGAAGATTATACATCTGAGTTAGATTCTGACAATAGCGACTGCGAAAATAATTGTTAAACTTAAAATAATTAAAAACCAAAACACAAAAATGATATCGAGACAATATGTAAATTATATTTTCACTAAAACACTTTTGGACAGTTATTTTATTTATTTATTTATTTTTTTTTTATAAAAAAAAAGGAATAATTTTTTTTTCAGCTTTAGTTTGAGGTCAAACTTATTTCAGGATGGCCGACTGTTATAAATTTATATTATTTATTAAATAATTCTCGGCGAACAGGGACCTTAGGTCCGCTGCTGATTGTCAAGCGTGGGAGTTGAATGCGTGAATGGTTGTTTGTTTGGAGGGCATGATGTTGCCGAGAAGCGAGAGCTTGAGTTTGCGAGAGTTCAGTTGTTTTTAGAATCTGTCATATAAAAGTCTGTCAAGTAAAAAATGGGTGCGCGAGCACGATATTATTATTCAAGATAGACAGTTAATTAATTTTGAAATACAAATTAAATTGTAAAAGAAAAACAAATTGGTCTTGTTATTTTATTATCATAATTTTTATTTAATAACTTTTTTAATATAAAAATTATAAAAAATTGACCTAAAATAGAAATATTCCTTATATTTTTCTGAGCATTTTAAAAAAAATTATTGAGAAAATTCGTCGAAATTTGAAAAATAAATAAAAAAAATTTAAATCTCATAGATTCTCAATTAGAATTTCGGTAGGTTATATTCTCAATTATATTCTCGTTCTCATTACCGTTCTCCAGGTAATTTTACTTCTTCTCAACTCTAGTCAGCCATTACTTGTGATGAGCTAGTTTATGTAGGTAGCCCACATATTCTCCAAAACTCAATTATCAGAATATCCATTTGACCGAATTTTATTTATCCAAAATTGCATTCATGAGAAATCTCATTTATACAAATTGCATTTATCTAAAATCTCATTTGTCCAAAAATGCATTGATCAAAAATGTAATTTGTTACTAATTTGAATTATCTAAAATCTTCTTTATAAAAAATTGCATTTATCAGAAATCTAATGTTTCCGAGATTGCATTTCTCAGAAATGGCATCTGTCCGAAATTGCATTTATCAAAAATTTAATGCTTCCGAAATTGAATTTCTCAGAAAGCGCATCCATTCGAAATTGTATTTATCAGAAATCTAATTTGTGGGCAATGTCATTTACTAAAAATCTTACTTAACAGAAATTTCAATTATCAGAAATGTCATTCATACAAAACAACATCTAACAAAAATCTAATTTTTCAGAAATTTCAATTGTCAAAAACCTCTTTTATCAAAAAATGTATTTATCGGAAATCTCATTAGACCGAAAGTTAAATCATCAAAAATTGCATTTATTATAAAAAGCATTTATCAGAAGTCTCATCTGTCCGAAATAGCATTTATAAGTAATCTAATTTTTCCGAAATTGAATTTCTAGGAAATCGCATTTATTCGAAATTGCATTTATCAGAAATCTAATTTGTCTGATATTTCATTTATCAATAATCTAATTTGACAGAAATTTCAATTATCAGAAATCTCATTTGTTCAAACTTACATTTAACAGAAATCTCATTAGTTCGAAATTCCATTTATCTGAAGTCTTATTTATCAGAAATTGCATATATCAGAAATCTCGTTTGTTTGAAAGATAAATTGTCAAAAATCTAATATCTACGAAATTGCTTTTGTCAGAATTATTATTTACCAGAAATATCATTAATTTAAACTTGCATTTATCAGAATACTAATTTGTGCGACATTGCATTTATCACAAATCTAATTTAACCAAAAAGGAAATTATAAGAAATTTCATTTGTCCAGAATTTCATTTATCATAAATTGCATTTTTCAGAAACCTCATTTATCCAAAAATACATTTATCCGAAATCTCTTTTGCCCAAAAGTTAAATTGTCAGAAATCTAATTTCTCCGAAAATGCATTTGCCAGAAATCTCGTTTTTCCGAAAGGTAAATTATCAGAAATCTGATTTATCCAAAATTGTATTTATCAGAAATTCAATTTATCCGAAATAGTATTTATCTGAAATCTCGTTTGTCAAAAAATTGAATTATCAAGAATTTTATTTATTAAAAATTACATTTATCAGTAATCTCAATTGTAAGGATTTTCAATTATCAAAAATCTAATTAGTTCATAATTGCATTTATCAGCAATCTAATTTGTCTAAAATAGCATTTAATAGAAATCTCGTTCTTCAAAAAATTAAATTATTATACGAATTTCATTTATTAAAAATTGTATTAATCAGAAATTTCGTTAGTCCGAAATTGCATTTGTCAGAAACCTAATTCATTAGACAAAGCATTTAACAGAAATCTCATCTGTCCGAAATAGTCTTTATAAGAAATCTAGTTTTTCCAACATTGTATTTATCTAAAATCCCATCTATTCAAAAGTGCCTTTTACAGAAATCTCATTTGTCCGAAAAATTGTTTATCTGAAATTTCATTTGTCCGAAATATTATTTATCAGAAATTTCATTTGTCAAAAATGTCAATTATCAGTAATCTTATTTATCGAAAATTTCATTTATCAGAAATCTCATTTCTCAGAAATCGCATTTTTCAAAAATTGTTATTATCAGAAGTCTCATTTGTCTGATATTGCATTTATCATAAATCTCATTTGTCAAAAAAATCAATTATCAAAAACATCATTTATCCAAATTTTAATTTCTCAAAAATCTAATTTAGCAAAAATTGATATTATAATACTTCTCAGTTGTCCGAAATTGCATTTAACAGAAATCTAATTTGTCAGAATTCCCAATTATCAAAAATCTAATTTGTCCAAAATTGCATTTATCAGAAATCTTATTTGTCAAAACTTGCATTTATCAGAAATTGCATTTGTCCGAAGTTACATTTATCTGAAATGTAATTTGTCAGAAATTTCTATTATCAGAAATCACATTAATCCAAAATTGCATTTATTATAAATCTCATTTATCCTAAATTGTATTTATCAAAAATCTGATTTGTCCAAAATGGCATTTATCAGAAATTTCATTTGTCTAAAATCGTATTAATCAGAAACTGTATCTATTCTCAATATCCAGAACCTTAAACTGTCCGAAAGTGCATTTATAAGAAATTTAATTTTGGGAATTTTGGAAAAATGAAATTTCTTAAAAATTCGTTTGCGCACAGTTGTAGGTTCTGGAAAATAATATTTCGGATAAATAAAGTTTCTGACAAATGCTATTTCGGATTAATTAAATTTCTGATAAATACAATTTTGGATGAATTAGATTTCTGATAATTTACCTTTCGGACAAACGAGATGTCTGATAAATGCATTTTCGAAGAAATTAGATTTCTGATAATTTATCTTTCGGACAAAAGAGATTTCTGATAAATGCTTTTTTGGATAAATGAGGTTTTTGATAAATTAAATTTCTGATAAATGCAATTCTGGACAAATGAGATTACCTATAATTTACTTTTCGGACAAGTTAGATTTCTGATAAATGCAATTTTGGTTAAATGAGATTTCTGATAATTGAAATTTCTGTCAAATTAGACTTTTGATAAATGAAATATTAGACAATTTAGATTTCTGATGAATGCAATTTCGAATAGATGCGATTTCCTAGAAATTCAATTTCGGAAAACTTAGATTACTTATAAATGCTATTTCGGACAGATGAGACTTCTGATAAATGCTTTTTATAATAAATGAAATTTTTGATAATTTAACTTTCGGTCTAATGATATTTCCGATAAATGCAATTTCGGACAGATGCCATTTCTGAGAAATGCAATCTCGGAAACATTAGATTTCTGATAAATACAATTTTTGATAAAGAAGATTTTAGATAATTAATTCAAATTACTGAATGAAGCATGCGCGGAAGCTTTGTTGAAAGCTGGCAAGGTGAAGGTTGGCTGGATCAACTGCAGAATCCGGGCCAGGTTGGAAGTAGAGAGGTGATTTAAGTGCCTGGGCTACGGCCACATGACAAGGACCTGCAAGGGCACGGATAGGAGTAAAGCCTGCTGAAAGTGTGGAGGTCCCGACCATCAGAGCAAGAGCTGCAGTGCCGAGTTCCACTGCACTGCTTGCTCTGACAAAGGAATGACGGACGTCAAACACCGTCCAGGGAGCGGGTCCTGCCCTATTTATAGAGCAGAACTTAACAAGTTGAAAAGAAGGAGCTAAGGTGTCTTCAGATTAACCTTGGCAAGGGGAAGCTAGCGAAAGATCTCATGTTTTTGACGGCCATTCAGAGGGGGGTTGATATACTGTTTTTCAGTGAACAGTGTAGGAAACCGAACCACTCTGTCTGGTACCAGGATAAAACATGTAGATCTGGAATTCAAGTGTGCAATCCGGATCTGAGCGTCAGCGATTTCCTGGAAACTGACAAGGAGTTCGTTTGGATAGAGGTGACAGGTATACGTATGTATAGCTGCTACTTCTCTCTGAACGATCGCCTTAAAGATTTCGAGGCCGAAATGCAATCTCTTGAAGAAAGCATAAAAGCTTTCGGCGGGAGGATCCTCATACACTGAGAGAAAAAAAAGGTTACTACAACGGAGGACACAAGTAGGAATTGCCTGAGTGACTCCGGTAGTAGAACTCGAGTTAACGCAACTTGGGACTCCGGTAAATACTGCTTGGGTCTCCAATTACGTCGACTTGAGACCCAAGCAGTATTTACCGGAGTCCCAAGTTGCGTTAACTTGAGTTCTACTACCCGAGTCACTCAAGCAATTCCTACTTGTGTCCTCCGTTGTAGTAACCTTTTTTTTCTCTCAGTGTAACGGGAGACTTCAACGGCAAGTGTCCCGAATGGGGAGAAACCCGTTTAGACAGGAGGGGCACTTTGATAAGCGAAATGGTGGCCAGAAATGACCTGGTCGTAGCGAACCGGGGCCAGGAGTTTACATTTCGGCGAGGCAAATCGGGATCAATTTTGGATCTCACAATTGTCTCGCCTAGCTTGGCACGGTAAATCAGGGAGTGGGAGGTACTCGATGAAACAACCTTGAGCGATCACCAGTATATTGAGTTCGTTATCTCGATGGAAGAGGTTTTGAGGGGCAAAAGACCCGGTAGTCTTAGTAAGAACCCCTCATGGAACGTCGGTAAGCTCGATCAGGATAAGGCAAGAAAGTACCTGGAAGAAGCCAAGCTGATCTTCGAACTTGGCTGGATAAGGGAACCGGAAACGGTTGAGGAGAGAGTGCGTGCCGCGAGACGTGAGGTGATTGCAGCTTCCAACCACTCCATGCCCCGACGTAGACGCGATTACTCCAGGAAGAGCTCAAATTATTGGTGGAACGACGAATTGGCAAAGCTAAAAACAGAGTGCAATAAAGCGAGACGGAGATATACCCGCTCAAAGGGGAATTCCTCGCTAGAGCAGGAATGGCACAAAGCCAGAAAGGCTTTTAAACAGGAAATAAGACGTAGCCAACGGAAGTGCTGGAAAGACCTAATCAGCGACGTTGAAAACGACCCATGGGGACTGGCGTTTAAGATTGTGACCAAGAAATTGGTTATTAAACAACAGACCCCTGGTCTAGACAAACCTGATTGGGTCCGACAAATCATCAGAGCCTTATTCCCGTATGTGGAACCATGGTCTCGAGAGGACTATTCTTTTTGCCTAGTACGGAGCGAAGATCTTTTCACTCTTGAGGAGTTAAGAGCCGCGGTAAAGGGGTTGAAGACTGGCAAGGCGCCAGGGAGGGATGGAATACCCAACGAGATCCTGAAATTGGTGATCGATGTGTACCCCGAACTTCTCCTTAACCCTTTGAACGATTGCCTCAGGGCTGGAAGGTTCTTTATGGACTGGAAAAAGCAAAAGTTAGTTCTTCTCAGAAAAGGAGACAAGCCTCTAGAAAAGACGTCATCCTATAGACCCATATGTCTTCTGGACACAATGGGTAAACTTCTAGAGGGTATGGTTTTGCAGAGACTTCAGGGTCTTCTGACTGGCGAAAATGACCTATCAGAAAACCAGTACGGTTTTCGCAAAGGCCGATCCACCGTCGACGCTATTTCGGCGGTGGTAGAAGAGGCAAAGAAGGCCAGAGAAGGCAAGGGGGAAAAAGAAAGGATTTTGCGCATTAATAGCAATAGACGTACTTAATGCGTTTAATTCCGTGCGATGGAACATCTGCATCGAGTCGATGAAGAGGAAAGGGATACCGACCTACCTGTTGCGAATGATGGATAACTATCTTAGCGATCGGTGGATCGAGTATGAGGGCAAAACATTTCAGATTCGCGAGGAGATGACTTGTGGAGCCCCCCAAGGGTCGAAGGTAGGGCCATTCGTGTGGAACGTCATGTATTGATGGGACTGAAGTAAAATGAAGTAACACCATAAAGTACCTGGGCGTTGAGTTGGATAAGAAGCTTAGCTTCGACCAACATTTAACATCCGCAACGATCAAAGCCATCCAATGTGGAGGAAATATTTCCAGGCTTATGCCTAACATTGGTGGTCCCAGGGAAGCAAAGAGGAGATTAGTAGCGAGCGTGGTACACTCGAGATTGCTTTACGCAGCTCCAGTGTGGGCATCAGCCCTAGAAAAACACACCATCTCTATGAGACTACTTTCAGCCCAAAGAATAGTATTGTTGAGAATTGTCTCAGCCTACCGGACTATACCTACTAGCGTTGTGCAAGTCCTAGCAAGCGTTCCGCCGATAGATCTATTGGCTAAGGAAAGACAATATGTCTATTTCCTCGCCAAAGATCGGGCAAGCTTGCTCCCAGAAGAGGACAGGCAGCGTCTAAAGGCCCAGATTCGTAGAATCGCGAGGAGTAGATTAGTCGAGGAGTGGCAGGTGAGATGGAATGGGGAATCTACCGGAAGGTGGACTTACCGCCTTATTCCCCACCTCGCTAAATGGATAGAAAGAGGGCACGGAGAAGTTAGCTACTACTTAACACAGGCGCTGACAGGTCATGGTTGTTTCAACGAGTATTTGAAACGTTTTAAATTAAGAAGAGGGGGATCGTGCTCGTATTGCGATGCCCCCGTGGACACCGCGGAGCACACCCTCTTTGTTTGTAGATATTGGGAGGAGAAAAGGCAATATATGTTTCGGGTGGTGGGTACTGAAGTCACCCCCGAAAACATGATTGACCTTATGTTAAGGAATGTGGACTCGTGGCAGCACATTGAATCCTTCATTATCCAGGTAATGAAAACCAAAGACATCAATGGTCGCAGGGCAAGAAACCAGGGTTAAGCTGGAGACAAAGGAAAGTAAGAAGGTAGGGAAGAAATCCGTATAGAATCCTCCAGCTGTTATCACTGTGAAGCCCGCCGTTGATCGGTGGGGGTTCTTACCTCCAACGGTTTGTCGGCTGACCGAGATCTGATGCTGGGCTAAGGGATCTATGGGTATGAGTGGAGTTAGCACTCGGTGATGTTGGTTGCTTAGCTCAATCGTTCCGCTAAGTGTTAAGTACTCCTATGAAGCGAGGAAGGTTTAGTGGGTATTACCCAGAGATAAACTTGCTGGGGAATATGTATATTCCCAAGTAAACTATTCTCTGGGCTCGAGTCCCACACACGGAGAGCACCCTCCTTAAATGATGCGTGCATCATTCATGGTAAGGTGTTCTTTATGGTGCGTAAATGCATTTTCCAAACCTCGTAAAAAAAAAATTAAATTGCTGACAAATTAGATTTTTGATCAATGCAATTTTGGACAAATGAGATTTTAGATAAATGCGTATTTGGATAAATGAGATTTCTGATAAATGCAATTTTGGATAAATAAAATTCGGTCAAATGGATATTCTGACAATTGAGTTTTGGAGAAAATGTGGGGGACCCGTTTATGTTACTGCGTCTGCGCAGAAGTTGGTCGTCATGACAACTGACTTCTGCGCAGACGCCAACATAAGAAAAGGGCGTGTCATAAGATGCTTTTACGATATTTCTATATCGTAAGGTAGACGGTGTAACCAGCCTCAATGAAAAAATAAATTTGTTACGAATCATGGAGAAAACAAGCCAATAGCCGCCAACAACCTGTTAAAAGTTCAAAATTTTCAAAATTAAAAATATTATTTACATTCCATCCTCTCCATCCATGGTACCCGTATAGTCCGTATAAATATCAACCGATTCACCGAGACACCTTTCCACGATTCTGCTCGTCCTGTCCAGGAAACGTTGAAAATCTTCTGACAAAATGATCATCTGTTTTTCCTCCTCGCTGAGTTCCCTTACTGAAACATAATACAATTTTCTTGGTACTTTTTACCGAACTATTAGATAAATTCGAAACTAATCAACTGTTAATTTAGATCCTGACTTCGAAATTACCTTCTTTGGATTTTTCCTTTTCTTTTTCCTGCTCGACTTGTGTGACTGCAGGCTGAACTTCCTTCACCTGTGGCAACCCATGGGGAAGAATTCCAGGCGGCAACTTGCTCTGGAAACCGTCGAGGTGAGGCAAGCTGTTCTCCTCGTCCTCGGCTTGGCCATCATCATATGTCAAAACTGTGGTGAATAAGCTGGTCCCGCAACAAGTACCCTAACTTTTCCACGACACTAACTACTTTTCCTAACTCGACTTTTATCATTGAAATCTAAATCCTACTTTTTCCAATTCATTTATCTACTTTAATATTAATAAAATATTTTTAAAAAAATATATATTAAATGAAAACAAAATTAAAAAACAACAATCTTAACTGGGATTCCATTATCAATTTTCTCGTCACGTAAAAACAAAAAAAGTAATTTTTTTAAATCTCAATTCATTGATAAAAATTTCTGCCTCTCTATACGATTAAAAAAAGAGATGATTTTGAAATAAATTAATTTTAATCTTACATTAAAATTTTTATAATAATTCTAAATATTTAAAAGTCATGAAATAAGTTCAAAATATTACTTTGCAATGTACAATTTCTTTTCTGGAATCCCAGTTTAAATTTATTTCTAATCTAACACTAAAAATTATACTTAATCGCTATTATTTTTTTAACATTGACAAGAATTCATGCTAAGAGAATTGACCAATTTTTGGCCTAGATTAAATTCGGGACAATCTGTCATGTCAAATTCAAATTTCAACTACTAAAGAAAGGAATTTTGAGATATTACTCGTGAACACTGATAAAGCACTTGGTATGCAAAAATTCAAGCTAATAAAATAAGGAATATTTTGAAAATCTAGAAGCTTACAAAAATTTCATTCTTTGACAAAAGCGTTACAAAAATCATGCTACCAAGTCTGAAAACAAAATTAAAAAAAAAGAGTGAAGTAAACAAAAAATATAAAAAAAATCACATTTTTAATTGCAATTTAAAACAAAATTTTGAATCTAAAATACAGTAGTTAAAATGAAAAATTACATTAAAATTGATTTTAATTTACAAAGCACAAAAAATCGAAAAACAAAACAAAATAAATTGATTTTTATACAAATTTAGATAATGATAAAAAACTTTTTCAAAAACTTACTATAAGGGCATGCATCAGGATTAGTTGTGCACGTAAAAGATATTTTATTGATTGAAAAAATAAATAAATATAAATTTTCACATTATCTCTCCACCCTTTGTCGAGTACTTTTCCTCGAAAATTGAAACTTTTTGCAAAGAAAAAAAAAAAATGTAAAAACTCCAAAGTCGGAATTTGTGTTTGTGTTATTTTAAACTTTCAATAATTTTTCTCTCTATCAAGAACAAAATAAATAATCCATTTACAACTAAAATACAAAATTAGTTTACATTTAAAAAAAAATCGCAACGGTTTTTAAAACCAAAAAACACATTCAGATAATAAAAAAAATATTTTGTATTTGGAGAATAAAATAAAAAAAAAAAATAACGCAGCTTCCTGAGCCTCATGCACCAGATAAAAAAAGTCCAAGGAAAACTAAAAGATTGAGTAGAAAGCATTCTAAAATTGTTCACACAAAACACAAACACAGCATTTTTTTTATTATTGTTTTGCTCTAATATTGTTCCATCTAATTTGTTTCTACGTGGTTTTTTGTGAGATTTAAACTAAAAAAAAATACAATATAAAAGATTTCATCTACGAATCTCAATGCATCTAGAGAATTATTGCTCGAGAGTATAATATTGAAGAAAAGATAAAGAAAAAAAAGAGTGCAAATTGGTGGAAATCAAAATAAGGCGAATCAAGAATCAAGGCCAGATATGGTCACCTACCTGTGAACTCGTCCTCCCATTCTAAACCAGGATTTAGATTGTACTCGTCTTGAAGGAAGGAAAAGAAAATGTCGATAAGTTTATTTTTTGTTTGTTCAGTATTTTTCAATAATATTCCAAATCTAAGGAAAACTATCGCTGCACACAAGGATTTTCTCATTTATTGATAATATTTTTGATAATACAATTTTTTCATCAATTCATTTATTTTACCTTATTTAAAATACTTAAATTATCATCTTATTCAAAATAATAACAAGTATTATTTTTAATTGTCTTAAAAAACAAATAATTAATTTTATTCAGAACTGAAATTTGAGAAATTTGAATAACCCGCGATTAAAAAATTCCCTGGAAAAAATTACCTTACTGGTAATTTCCAGTAATTACTGGTAAACCCTTACAAAAATGGTAAAAATGCAAACTTAAAATATTTCGTAATTTTGTTGAAGTAGAAACAAATTTCGTATTATTGTTTTTATTGGTATTAATATTATGTTTATTATGAGTAAGTAAAAATAAAAATCAAAAAATAGTGATTTTTAGTAAAGCTAGCAGACGACAGTCTTGTTTGTTTTTGGATACATAACCTTACTTTTAATTTTTTTTTGCAAATATTTTTGTGTGGACTTTTACTATTTAGGAGACAGAGAATTTTACAATTATAAAGCCTAGGGACATTTTTAAACAACATACGATAAAATTTATAATGATAGAATTTGCAAAAAATTGCAAAAATAATTGAAATTTACAAAAATAATATCAAATTTTGCATAAATCATAGAAATGTTTTAAAAATAAAGCAAATAATTTAAATTTGAGAAAAATACTTGAAAATCTTAGGAATAAATTGAAAAAAATTAGAATAATGAAAAATTTGAGAAAATAATTGAAAAAATTACATAATATGTTTCAAATAAGGGAAAATTAAAGAAAATTTTGAGAAAAATACTTGAACCTTTTAGAAGTTCATTGAAAAAAATTAAAAATTAGAGGAAAAAAAATGGAAAAAGATAAACATAATTTAAAATTGAAGAGAACAATGTTTAATTTAAAAGAAATAATTGCAAAAAATACAGAAAATACATAAAATACAAGATAATTATAGATGTAATTAAAAATTGAAGAAAATAATAAAAATATAATATAAATAATTGAGTTAAATAATTAAAATATCAAAAAAATAGTTTAAATTTACGAAATTTTTAAAAAATCCGATAAATAATATAAATATAAAAATATAATATAAATAATAATATAATACAAAAATTGAGTTAAATAATTAAAATATATCAGAAAAATAGTTTAAATTTTGGAAATTATAAAAAAACTCGAATTGAAAATTGAAGAAACCTATTTTAAAATCTTATTAAAAATAGTGTAAAAAATGAGATTAATTAAAAATTCGTGAAAATAATTGAAAAATGATTATAAAATTTGAAACTTGAAGAAAATAATTGAAATATGATAGAAACAATAGTAAGTTGAAAAAAATTAATGAAATTTGAAATAAATAATTGAAAAAATTGCAGAATTTTTTTTTACATAAAGAAAATAATTGAAAATTTTGAAAATTATACCAAAAGAATAAAAATAATTAGAAGTTGGAGAAAATAATAGAAAAAGTACAGAATTTATTTTTAAGCAAAAGAAAATAATTGAAAAATTGTTTAAAAAATTAAAAATTTAAGACAATAATCTAAATTTTAAATAATAACCTAAAATTTAGGAAATAAATTTTAAAATTATTAAAATAATTAGAATATAGAGAAATTACTTGCAAAATGATAAAAAGAAATGAATATTGAACAAAATTATTTAAAATTGAATTGAATATATTTGAAAGTTATAGATGTCAATTCAGAAATAATGAAAATGATTAAAAATTGAAAAAAATAATATATAAATAATTTAAAATTGAAGAAAATTATTAAAATTGGAGGAAATAATTGAAAAAATTACTAAATATATTTTAAATAAGTTAAAGAAAATTTCAGAAACATACTTGAAACTTTTAGAAGTTCATTGAAAAAACAAAACAGTAAATAATTTAAAATTAGAGAAAATAATGGCAAATTTGTAGTTGGAAAACGATTTTAAATTTTGAAACTGAAGAAAATAATTGAAATACGATAAAAACAATAATAAAATAAAAAAAAAACATAAATGAAATTTGAAATAAATAATTGAAATTTGAGAAAAAACTTTACAACCTGAGAAATTAATTGAAGAAAATTAGAAAAATTAAAAATTGAAGTTTTCTTCAATTTATTCTCATTTTTTTCAATTAAAGAAAGAAAATTTTTGAATTGAAGAAAGCTAAAAATAATTGAAATTTAAGATAATTAATCAAATTTTTTGGAAATTTTGAAAACAAATGAAAATAATTAAAAATTGATGAAAATAATTGAAATTTGAGAAAAATACATAAAAGTCTTAAAAGAAAAGAAATAAATAAATAATCTATAATCTGAGAGTAATAATTAAAAAATTAAAAGAAATAATTGAAAAATAATAAAAAAAATTTTTAAATTTAAAAAATAATTGATTCTTTCTTCCATCTTCTAAGATAATAATTAAAATTTGAAATAAGTAATTGACATTTTTGATAATTATGCCAAAAGAATGAAAATAATTAGAAATTGGAGAAAATAATAGAAAAATTACAGAATTTATTTTTAAGCAAACGAAAATAATTGAAAAATCGTTTTAAAACTTGAAAATTGAAGACATTAATTCAAAATTCAGATAATAACTAAAAAATTAGGAAATTAATTAAAAATTCAGAAATAATTAAAATAATTAAAAATTAAGACAATAATTGCAAAATGAAAATAATAATAAAAAAAAAATTTAATTTAAATTTGTGATAAATAATCTAAAATTTAGCAATAAATAATAAAATTGTTTTATTAACAAAGAGAAAATAAATAATGAAAATTGAAAAAATTAAAGACAATAATAGTAATTTACGGAGGGTAGATTTAAGATTTAGGAACAAAAGTGAAAAATAATTAAAATAATGAAAAATTGCAGAAAATAATTGAAAAATGATAAAAATAGTTGAAAATTGTAGTTTAAGTATAATTGAAAACATAAAAGAATCTCAAGTTTAAAATATAAATAATAAAAATCTAATTCTCAGAATAGAAATAATTTATTAATTAAATAAAGGATTAATGATAAATTCAGAAATCTAAAAACACTTTTGTGTGTAGTTATATGCACATAATTTTTAGGTTAGATTAATACTTAAAACCTTTTCACAATTCACGATTGTTTTATTTAACAATATGTTATAATTCTGAATAGAAACTATAATAGACATATACATACTAATTTTGTCTTCTGCTACAACTTTTCCAAATTACTTTTCATTGCAATAATTAACTATTTGTGTATTATTTAAATAAACAACAATTTCAAAAATAGTGAAATGTCACCATAATTATGTGTAAAGCGTTATTATTCAAATAAAAAACGTCTAGAATTAATTATCCAAATATTACGGTTTTTGTAACACTTTACCAGTAATTATCGGTCAGAATTAACCGGACTTCCCCTTTAAGCGCGGGAAATTCGAATTATTTAAAATTATCCAATTTCGTACAAGCTATCTTTTATACAAAAATTTAAACTTAATTAATCAAAATTTATACTCGCTTGTTAATTTACTGAAATGATAAATTAAAATTCAAAAATAAAATTTTCCTCATCAAAATTATTTTCCTAGAAAAATAATACCATTTTTTTTTTCGAAAACAACCAAAAATCGAGAATTAGAATTAAAATACATTTTTTTTTAAATTTACAGTGCAACAATAGTCGACCAAATTTTGGAAAAAGTCGTCTAGTCAGTGCTAAATATCTAACTACGTGCAGAACGTTTCCCCTGTAAAGCGATTAATTGCATTTTCATCCCAAAAAGTCAGCTCATGGCAAACTCCCAGAAATCGGTTAATAAGCTTTCTGCGTCTTTAGCAAACTAAACTTTTCTCTCCACCTTCATTACAAATTTATCCCATTGAAAAAAAAAAAAAACGTTACATTTTGCTCTTTAAAAGAAAATCACTCCAAGTTAAAGAATTTTTTTTCAAAGCTCAGTCTTTGAAAAATGTAGGATATGGAAAGCAAACACAAAAAAAAAGAGGGAGACAAGCAAAGGATGCATGAAACTCTGACATCTGGTAAGACAAAAAATAAAAAAATCACCAACAATTTCCTTTAATAATTTTTTCTCTTACGTTTTCTCAAATTTGTTTCATAAATTTTTTGTCTACAATTTTTAAAAAAATTCCAATCATTTTCAATAAAATGTTTAATTGTAAAATAAAATTTAACTTGTTAAAAAGTTTGCTCGAGATTTTCAAAATTAAAAAAAATATTTACCCCTAAATCTCAACTAGAGAAAATAAAGCAGTCAGAATACCTCTTAAAATTATTATTTTTTTTTTTTTTTTTAATTTTTTAATCAGGAAAATTAGGAAAATAAGAAATTTAGCACCATTGTGAGAGTGAAAGTTTAAGAAAAATGTGAAAATTCCCAACACCTGAAATTGTCTTGCCCATAAAATTTTTATTCCCAGACAAAATACCATTTTGAGAACTCTGGAAGGTGCGTTAAGTTGTGACAAGATTTGCCAATGGATATTTCCTCAGAACGAGACCTAATGTATGAATAAACATGATTTTTAAAAAACATTTTTTACAATAATTTTTCAGCAAATAATCTGTTTTTATACACTTTTTCCATTAAAATTTATTATTAGGAAAAAAAAAGTTAAAAACACTGCTTAAAAATAATTTTGACGAAAAATTCTAAAATGTTTCCAGATGTGTCTAAGGACGTGTTGGAAAAATTTGTAGAATGTGATAAAAAAAATAAATTGAAAAAATCCAATACAAAAGTAGGAAAAAATAAAATAAAAACAAAACGAATAAAGAGAAAACTAAAAAAAAAAGGATTAATTAAAAAATGTAGCGAGAACAAAAATGAGGACAAATGAAAAATGGAAGTTGACAGAGCCCAAGATAAAGAACCTTTTTCCCAAAAAAATTGGGTGGAGAGTTTAGAAAAATTCTCTCTTTATTGAAAAAAATAATTTTCGTAAATTTGACTTTGGTAGCTAATCTCATAAAATGCCGTCTTTTATTATTTCTTACAGTGGAAATAAAATCTAAACTATCTTTTGTGCTAAGTGCAATTGTCGAATGTTTTAAGTGCAAATTTATTTCGATAATTTACTCAATGATTTTTTAATTTCATTTATAATTATTAATCAATGAATTTCTTTCTCTTAAATAATCGAAAGCTTAAAATTAAAAATTCCAAATATTTCTGACTGAAGTCGATAATGAAAAAAAAAAGAGTTCTAAACGAGCCTAAATTTTGGTTGAAACCAAGAGAAATTATAACTTACCGTAATAGTCGAATGCATGAGCTGAAGAGGGGAGGGAAAAAATCGCACTTAGTTAAAATTTTTTACAAATATTTTATACTAAATTACCTCTCTACACTCAGAACAATTTTCTTTTTCATAAACTGTGGTAAATTTTTCAGAAAAAAGGAATTTTTTTTCGATTTTTGTTAATTGAAAATTCATTATTTTCTAATTCAATTTTTAGTGATTAAAAAAAATCAATTACAGAAATGAATTTAAAAGAAAAAAAATTCTTTTTGAAAAATACTCGAAACTGTTAATTCTTGAACTAAAGTAAATTGTAGTTGAAAATAAAATTGATATTTTTATTTTAAAATATAATAAAGTCATTACACTGAAACTTCACTTATTTAAAGTCTCGCTTATTTGAAGTCGCATTTATTTTAACAATTCGAAGACTCACTTATTTTAACTTGGCAACCAATCAGAGAATTTCTCTATAACTACGTGGAAGTTAAAATAAGTGCGACTTTTCTTATGGACCGGGTTAAAATAAGTGAAGCTTTAGTGTATCTTAATAAAAAAAACCCTTTTTTTAAATTGAAAAAACTGAGGGTAGAGAGGTGCATACAACTAATACTTTTTTTTTAAAATAATAGTGTAGATGAAGTGTCGATATGTGATCTATGCATCAGAGGAAACGTACATATTCAATATTATTTTCTAATTAATTGTACGCACTCTATGTAACTAAAGAAAGAAAAAAAAAAAATCACAATTTTTTTACTGAAAATATTTTAAAAAATAAGTTACATAGAGCACAATATCTCACGTACATGGCTTGTCACACTTATTCTCACCCCCCTAAGTTACTCCTGTGCTCTAATTTTCCAAAAATGTCAAAAAACCAATTTAAAAAATTTTTAAATCATTTTTAGTACTATTCTACCTTCAGGTGTAACCTGAAACCTTACACAGATTTTTTTAGGCAAGCTTGACCATTTTTAAAAGCTAGTATTAATTTTTTCTAATCTATCCAAAGCATAAAAGCATTTCTCATAAGCAAGCATTTTTCAAAAAAATTTTATTGTACGGATTTAAAATAATTTTTCACCAGGGCAACCGTATATTTTTTTAATTTAAATATTAAACAATTAGATAATTAAATTTTTTATTGAGATAATAAAAGGTTATTAAGGGAAGAAAATTATTAAAGGGTTAAATTTTTAAAAAACTGAAATTAAGAAAAATAAAAAAAAAAACAGCGGTTAAATACAATTTGAAATAAAAAAAAATATTAAAAAACTAAACTGTCAATTTTTAGCATTTTATAATTTTTATTTTTTAAAATTGCATTTTTTATTACAATTCTTTGGTTTTGTCAATTTAAAAAATAAATAAATAAAACAGATTTTATAGAAATAAAAATTATTATATAATTCCAAATAAAAGTGGGATGCAACGTATTATAAAATAATTATTTGAAACTGTTTAAAAAAATGTATGAACAATTTTAGGTTTTCAATAAATTTTTTAATAAATTCTTTAAAAATAATTGTTAATTCGCCGCTTTTTTAATACAAAAAATCACAAAAAACTTTTTTTTAAATTTACGGCCACCCTGTCCTCAAAACCATAAACAAAACAAACCAAAAAAAAAATAAATAAATAAAACAAAACAAACAAAAAGACAAATACAATTATTTTAAATCCTTTCTGTACTATAATAGAGGCAAAAAATATAATTTCCATAATTAAAAACCAACTTTTTTTTTTTTATATTTATAGGCAGCTAGAATTGAAAATAATTTTTTGTTTAAATCTGACAATTAAACAAAAAACCTTTTTGCATAAAGCAATTTATTTAAAATAGAAAAAACTCTATTTAAAGAAAAAAATTAATTAAAAACCCCCTTTTGTTTTACAATTATTTTTAGCCTCTAATATAAACACAAACCAAAAAATCCTGGTATTAATTTCCTTTTAAAACTCTGTTAGATTAGTAATTATACATTTAAAGGTTGAAGATTCGAATCTGGTTTAAAAAATTAATTTTTAAAGGATATTATGAAATTGGAAGAAAAACTAAACTAAACTCTAAAACTAAAAAAACCTAAAACTTTTGTTAAGTAATACAATAATGCACAAAACTGATTTTACTGAAGCATTAGAATAATCTATTAATCCATTTTCGAGAAAAACGCACTTAAGAAACGGTATTCTCTTCCTAAACAAATTATGAAAAAATTCAAGCACATAGCTTAGTGGTAACGTGCTTCGACTATCACCTACACCTTTCGCGGGTTCGAATCCCAGCCCTTACAATTTTTTTTATCATTTCTTTACTCATAATATATCCCACTCACTCAAAATAAAATCAATTTAAACAAATTTAACAATTACATTTAAAGAAATAAATAAAAAATCGCTCTAAAAATGCTATTTTTGGGTTTTTTCCATTATTTTAACAGTGGAAGTTTTTCTAAAAACCTCGTACTATGTATTTTTCTCGAAAACGGATCAAAGTTAAATAGTGAAATTCGAATCGGAACAATTTACACGTTTGTAGGGGGAGAAAAGGTTTTTGTTTTTTTAAAAATAATAGGAGAGGGAATGAAAGTAAAAATCCAGACTGAATCTTCATCCCTTAAAATGAAAGGGTGACATTCACGTACCTAGGACTATGAGATTGTTATCGTAATAGTTACAGAGAGGTAAAAAGTAGACAGAACATACATAGGTAGTTTGGTGCAGACCCACCTTTCCTGGGACGCCACCAGTCAGTCTCAAAGTAGCCTGCGGAGCAAGAATGAGTTGGTGTTGATGTTGTACAGGAGGAGATGGTGTACGCGGAAGAGGAGGCGGACAATCCTTGTGTCCAACACCAGTAGAATTGATTGTAACGCAAGACAAGGGAAGACGCGCACATTTAATAACACCGCATTTTCAGTTGCAATAATAAATAATCCGATTTCTCAAAAAAAAAAAAAAAAAAAAGTATCGATTACGCAAAAAAACTCAAAATTTCCAGAAACTTTTCGTCACTAGAGTTGCATAGCGAGCGAGAATTTTTTTATTTTGATATTTATTCGTTTAATAAAATAAAAAAAAAAATTACAGTATTGTTCCTAAATCTCAACTAACAAATAATAAAAAATGATAAAAAAAAATTAAATTAAAATATAGAGAATAGAAAAAATTAAAATTGGAAAAAAATATGAAAAAACTAAAAGAAAAATCAAGAAAATCATAAAAACGAGAAAATATTTTTAAAATTGAAGAAAAAAAACTAAAAAAAAATGAAAAATTTGTTAAAATTGTAAAATAATTAGAAGATGACGAAAATAACTAAAATTTAATATGTATAAATTCAAAAAATTTATAAAACAATAAAAATGGAACAGAATGGTTGGAAAATGGAGAAAATAACTAAAAATTAAGAAATTCACTTTTTATATTGAAAAATTCAACTTGAAAATATAAATAATAATTAAAATTGAACATGACAAAAGTTACTAAGAAATACTAAATAAGAAATTTTTTTCTCCTGCAAATTTGAGAATTTAAATAAAATATAAAATAAAAAAAAACCAAGCAATAAGGTGAAAAAAGTTTATAAAAATTGTAGATATAAATGAACAAATTTATAAAATATTAAACAATGGAAAAATTTACTAGAAACGAAGAAAAATAACTAAAATTGAAAAGAAAGCTCTAAAAATTTGAAAATTTACTTCATAATGATAATATTAAAAAAACTTATAATAATAATAATAATAAACAAATAACAGGTAAAAAAAAAGAAAATATATTAAAATTTATAAGAATCGATTAGAAAATAAAAAAAAAACAATTACAGAAATGTTTTTATTGCAAAATATATTTCTTTAATTTAAAAGAATAATATTGACAGGTTTGTCAAAGATCGATTTTTTTTAATATTTTACGATTTGGAGATTTTGAGGTTTGGGAATGATCGAATAAATATATTTTCTGTTTTAAAAAATTTCGCTTGCTTTACAACTCTATAATTTTCACTCCATTATCTTTTAATCAACATTTATTTTCAAAAAAATTTACTGTCTCTGAAAATAAAACATTCAACACCAAATTAATAATTTTTTAAAAAATTTTAAATATCTTTTCTTAAAATTTATTATTATTTTTAATTTACTTTATAAACTAGTTAATTCAATTTAAATTTTATTCAGTTCAATTTACGTTTCTTAATTAAAAACAAAACTTTTACTAGAAATATTCAAATCTCTAAAAAGACAAAGATGTTGTTCTAAAACTCTGGAGTGACAAAAAATCTGAAAATTGAGTTTTTTTTCTGATTTAGACGTTCGACCATCAAAATGAAAACTTCAATTATCAGTTCTAGTAAAGTAGGTGGTCGACAATAAAACTATATCTTCAGTAAAGAAATAAATTCGAAAGCAAAATAAAATTAAAAAAGAAACAAAAATGTCGGATATTAAAAAAATTGTTTCCTAAAATAAGAACAGTTAAATTAAATAAAAACGATATATTTTTGAGTTATGACAAATGTTATCGTGATTAGTGACATTGAAAAATCAATTACAAAAATGCAACTGAACGGTATTAAAAACTAAAGACAAATTTTGTTAGATTCTTAGAATAAAAACCCAAGCAATATTAGTTCCCAATCCAAATACCCAAAACCAATTATGATTATTTGTACCAAACCAGACACTGCAAAAAAAAAAAAACAAAAAAAAAAACAAAAAAATGCAAAGAAAGGACAAAAACGTAATTCAGGTGAAAACATGTGTGAGGTATTGTGACGCCTAAAATAATACATAAAGAATTTAATTGATTTTGATTTTTAATCTCAAGCATTGAGAAATTAATAAAACATAAATCAGATGCATTTAGATACGTAAAATGTGAGTTTAAACTAGCACGAAATAATGTTATGAGAATTTGTACAAAATGGATTATTTATTAAATGTTAAGCCTCGTGCTGATGACTATGAAATTTGAATAAAATGGAAAAAGAAAAAAGTATGAAAAATAAATATTCGAAAATACGAGACATTAGTAAAATTAGATAAATCAATTGAATTAATAACATTTACGTAAAACTTTAAAAAAAAAATTGACAACAATTAATAAGGCTGTGAAAGAAATTTGAGAGTTGTAATTTTGAATAAAATTATCAAAAGACACGTTTGGTTAAAGTTGTTAAAAAACAAGGCTTAACAAAAACATGGGAGTCAGTGTTCAGAAGATGATACAAAAGTTCTGTTGTGTGAATATGTAAGTTTCCTCTCCCGTTGAAAATAATTATACGAAATAATAAGAGCGAAAAATTAAAATAAATAAGAAAAAGAAATAGAAATCATTCGAAGTGACAAGACGATTAGTCACTTAACATTGTTAGAATATTAATCAAAAAACATAGATGCTGTTGAAATTAGTTCCTGATCCTACGCGAATAATTTTTTATCCACCCACTTTACCATTTTATTTTTTCTAGATTCTCGACGAAATTAAATTTCCCTCAGCAGCGACTATTTCAGAAAATTTCATAAATTCAAGAATTTTTTAACAAAAGTGCAAACTCCTGATTTTTTAAATTCTGCATATTTAAAAAAACTCTTCAATATCAAGAAAGTAATTTTAAATTAGAAAACAAATTCAAAAAGATTTTCCGATTTTAAGTAACAGGATTATTGTACAATTTAATTCTAAACTACAAATTTAGATTTAAAATAAAAAAAAAAAGGTATGAATTAAAAAATTCGAATTTAAAATTACAAATTGAAAACGAAATTTAAAAATCGTTTCTAATTTAAAAGAACTGAATTAAATACGAAAATTGTTGAATTTTTGAAAAATGAGAAAAGCTGCTATTATAATTATTAAACGTGTCTTAAAAAGTGAAAATTCATTATTTTTGGACGCGATTATCAATAGATCGATAATCTTAAAAGTCAATAATAATGATTGAGGTGTCGTTGATTATTACATTTACAATGAGACGATGGAAAAGAGGTGTGAAAAACTAAGAACAACACTCACCGTCATGGGAAGCATGAGCCACCTGAACAGTCTGAGTTTGTTTGCTATAAACTACTGGTTCTTTTGGAGGAATGTTTGTGTGAGCCACAGAGACGACAGTCAGTTCTCGATTCTTCCTTCGACCTCCACTGTTGGCAAAATTAATATTAATATTTTATTGATTATAATATCACAATAAATCAGGGTTTCTAGCAAATAATCATTTTCAATTTTCCGATAAATTCTCGGATCGAAAAAAACAATTTTTCCGGATTTTTTACTACTAGTTAAATATTAAATAGTTTGAATAAAATATTAAGATTAGTTTCAAAGACAACTACAAAAACAAAAAAATTATATAAAAATCTTTAATCAGAAATACTGAGAAAAAGAAATTAAATTATTTGTAAAGGGTATCTAGGTACCAGTGTATAGTCTTAAATAAATAAATAAAAGAATTTTTTAAAAATGAAAAAAGTTAAGAAAATTATTAAGAAAATAGGTGGAAAATTCAGAAATAGAAAGAAATATTTTTCGAAACATTAAAATAGTTACTGATTTTTATTTTCAAATTAAAAAAAATAAACAAGAAAATCCATAAAAAAGAGCTAAAATTTTACAAATGAGAAAAAACTTTGGAAAAATGGTTTTAAAAGTTAAGAAAAAAAAAAACAATAAATAAATCCCTTTTGAACGGGAACAATTAAATAAAAAGAAATTAAACATTTTTGAGAATAGAAACAATATTTTTAAAAAATTTGTAAATGCTGATAAAATGAGAAACTTATCATATAACAAAATTTACAAAAAATGGAAAAAAAGAAGAGCTTTTAAAAAATTTTAAAACATAATAATTTTTAAAAAAATATACAGAAAACTATACCAAACAAATATTAAAAAAAAAACAGAAAATATAAAATAAAAATTAACGAAATTATTAAAAGTTTAAAAAGTGATTAACAAAATTATGAACGAATGAATAAATTGCAGAAAATTAAAGAAGAAATTTAAGGCAAATTCAAACAGTTTCAAGAAATATAAAAAACTAAGAACATCAAATTAAAAATAATAAAGAAATATTTTGAAAAATGAAAAAATATTCTTTTTTACAAATTTAAAAAATTAGAACAAAACGATAAAAAATATACACAGGCTTCACAGTGACAATGAAGAATATTTTAGGGGAAATAGGGGACAAAATATACAAAAATAGGGAACTTTTAGGGCACCTAATTTAAAAACTTTATAAATAAAAATAAATTAATTATATACAGTAGAACCTCGATTTTATTTGGGTAGGAAAAAATTACAAAGTTGTAGGATAAAAAAAATATAATTACAGAATTTTCAAATTAATAAAAAAAAAAAAAAGGAAAAACTACAAATTGTGGAAAGTAATTTAAAACTTATAAATAATAATTCAAAATTTTAGAAAATGAATGCAGAACTTCAGAAATAATTAAAAAAAAGATAAGAATAATAGTAAATTAAAAAAAATTGAAAATTTAAGTAATTAACTAAAAAATAATTAACATAATTAAAAATTTAGAAAAAAGCAAATAAAAAAGATTTAAAAACTAATAAAAATTAAAAATTGTTTCTATAATTGCAAAATTATAGAAACAACTGAAAATTGAAAAAATAATGTTAAAATGATGAGAATAATTGAAAAAAAAATTCAAAATTGATGAAAACAAACGAGAATTGAGAAAAATAATTGAAAATTTAGGAAACTAAGTAAAAAGTGATTAGGTAATTTAAAATCGAAGAAATCAATGAGAAGGTTATAAAACAAATTAAGCATGCAAAACAAAGAATTGAAAGTTAAGATTAATAAATGAAGATTATAAGTAAATCAAACTGGAAATAATTTTAAAAATTAAAAATTTAAGAAAAAAAATTGCAAAATTATAGAAATAATTAAAAATTGAAAACAGTAATTTAAAATTTAGAAAATATTTGAGAATTGAAGAAAACAATCGATAATATAGAAGAATAATTTAAAAATGGCAAAAATAATGATAAATTTTTTAAAACCATTGAAATTTGAGATAAATAATTGAAAATTTAGGAAATTAATTACAAAATACCGAAATTAATTGTAAATTTAAAAAAATTAATTTAAAAATTCTAAAAGTTATTAACAATTTTTCTAATTACTTGAAATTTGAAATAAATAATTAAAGGTTTAGTAAATCAGTTAAAAAATAATTGAAAAATTTATAATTTGGAGAAAAAAATTAAAACATTAAAAAAATCAATTTAAAAATAATACAAAGACTGGAATTTGAGATAAATAAATAAAAAATGTAGAAAGTGTATGAAAAAATACTTTTCAAAACTAATAATTGGAGAAAATATTTTTAAAGTAAATAAAAACATAATTGTAAATTGAAGAAAAGAATTGGAATCTGAGATGAAGGATTGAAAATACAGGAAATTTATTGAAATATAATTTAATAAATGAAAAATTGGAGCCAATAATTTAAAAATGATAGAAATAAATGAAGATTGAAAAAATTAAAAAATTTAAAGATTGAAAATAATTAAAAATCTCTAGTTACCTTGACTTTAAATATACTTTCGTGAAAAAAAGGGGCTTTTAGGGTAAAATTTTGTAAATAGGGGACTTTTAGGGACCAATCGCAAAATAGGAGACATTTAGGGGAAATAGGGGAAGGTCTGTGAAGCCTGTATACAGTTTGAGAGAAATCAAGTAAAAAATAAAAAACCAGGAAGAATAAAATAAGAAAATGTACAAAGAAATAAGTTAAAGGTCTAGAAAAATAATAAAATATTCCTTTAAAAATAACAATTTTTAGGAAATTATTCCAAAAATGAAGATAATTTAAAAATAAATTGGAAACAACTCTAAAAAAAAGAATTTTGTCCTAAACATTAAAAATATTTTTTTAAAACAACTTCTCGGATCGTAAACTACAATTTTCCTGGATTCTTTATTTTTTTTGTTACTACTAGTTAAATATTAAATAGTTTGAATGAAATATTAAGATTAAAAACAATTATATAAAAATCTTAAATCAGAAATATTATAAGAAAAACAAAAAATTATCGAAACAATAAAGAACTCACGGAAAAAGTCAAAAATACTGGATAAATAAAAAAAATTGAGAACATTTCATGGACAATGATAAAATGAAAAACTTCAATAAAATTCTAAGAAATTTTGAAAAAATGATAAAATAACGAAAACTATTAAAAACATTACTGTAAATGCAAAAATATGAGAGTTTAGAATAATCATTTTTAAAATGTGAAAAAATAAAAACAAAAAGAAAATGTAAAAAATCACAATTTAGTAAAAAATCCGCGCGATAATATACGAAAATAGTAAAGCTTAAAAAAATCAAGAATTCAAACTACAAAAAAATAGTAAGAAATATTTCTCAAAAAATTAAAATATTTACGGATTTGCTCTTTTTTATTAAGAAAATAAATATAAGAAATTTCATCAAAAAACATTAAAATTTTACCACTGAGAAAAAATTTAGAAAAAATTGTATAAAAACTCAGGAAAAAAACAAGAAATAAAATTTTTTTAATGAAAAATTAAATAAAAACAATTTAAACGTTTTTTTTAGAAAAATGATGATTTTTTGAATCATGAAATAAAGAAATTTTATGAAAGAGTAAATAATAAATTTTCGAAAAAATAAACAGAACGAAAAGAAAGTTGAATATAACAAAAACGAGTGAATCTACAAATAACTTAAAATTTAAAGAAAATTGTATTTACCACCAAAGTATAAAAATAAATTTTCCTAAATGTTTTAGAAACAAATATGTATAAAATAAACTGAAATAATTTGCGTAAAAAGAAGAAAATTAAAGAAATTCTAAAACATGAGAAGAAATTTTAAAAATAAGAAAAAATTGAGGATGAAATCAAAAAATTAGAAAAAGTTGGAAATATTTGAAATAAGACAAAATAAAATACAAAAGAATAAATTTCTGACTATTCAAAACTAAAAGTTTGATTAAATGGGAGTTTGAGATTTATTTAAATTAGAATAACTTGGAATTATTACAAATTTAATATTATTTTTGATTTTCTTTCTACCCTAGATTTTTAGATCGTATTTGTCCATTTCAAATTCAATTTTTAAAAATATTTTAAAAGAATTTAAGATGGGAATTAAAATTTTAAGGATTTTTCCACCAATTTTCAAAATTTCTTAATTTCCGGATCGTTTTTCAAATTCCCTGGATTTAATTTTTAAAAAAATGCATTAATCATAATAAATCGGAAGTTAATAAGACAAAAAAAGTCTTCAATTATCTATTCAATTCTTTTGATTTTTGAAATAATCACAAAAACTTAAGTTATGTTTTAATTGAGTAGTTAATCATGATAATTATTTTATCAGCATTGATTTTTCTTAAGATTTAAAAAAAAATTACCCTAATTTAAAATACCCCAAACAATCAATTATAAATTGAAACCAATTTCAATAAATGAAATTCGAAAAATGTTTTCTATTTATAATTGAATTTCAAAGTATCCAAGATATTCTTCTTTTAAAATTCTTTGACTTCCTAATCAAAATTTTCAAAAAATAAGTTTAAGCTGATTAAAAATAAAATAAAATTAATATAACGTAAATTAAAATTTGTTAACTGCTTCAAATAAAAGTTTGAATCAATAGTACTTCATAACTAAAATTTGGGTTCGAATACATTGAATTTCAACTTAATTAAAACTTAGATAAATTAAATTTTATCTCGATTAAAACCACCAAAAACTGACATTTGAATTTTGATAGATTCAGATTCGTGTAAATTGAATTAAAATAAAAAAAAATTATAATAAAAAAATGTAATTATTAGTAAAGAACTTTTATTAAAAGAATTTATAGTTATGATTCAAAATTTAGTTTAATTGATTAAAATTCCAATTGACTTTTATTCCAACTAACAATAATTTTTATTAATGTCATAATAATTCCATAAAAATTTTAATCATTCAGAACTTTAGTATAACTAAATTTGAATTAATATTTATTATAATCATTAGTCAAAACATTTAATGTCAAAAATTCTAGTCATTCCTAAATTTCTTTTATTCAACTTTTACACGATCTAAATTCATGTTTGTTCTAATTTTACTAAAAATTAAAAATTTGGTTAATCTAACTTTCAATTAATTTAAACTTCAGTTTTTTAATTTTTAATCTTTCCAAGCTTTACTAATCCCAACTTTAACATTTTATTATGTCACCATTTTTATTGATCAACATTTTACTTAATCCAAATTTAGATCAATTTAAACTTTAATTTTTAAAATTGTAATCTATTCTTAAGTATTTTTTTTTTAAATTGAAACTAATTCAAATTACAAATTTCCACGTAGCCGTTTCGGTTTAATTTGCCTAAACTTTTTTATTTTTAAAGGATTTATTTTAAACTTGTTTTGTGGACTTTTTATTTATCTTTATAAATACATTTTTTAAATTTATTTTTATTAATTCTAATTTTTTAGTAGATTCTTAGCAACTTTCTTTTATTTTTTATAAGTACTTTTTACATTTTTTTTATAGTTAGATTAAGGAAAAAAAAATATTTATCCATATTCTTCTGATATAATTTAATTTACTTATGTTTCACAATTTTTTTAAATTTCTCAATTTTCTATTTTTTTGAAGACTTTTATACTTTTATTTTATATGATGTAAATTTAATCTAGTACTAAATATTCTCATTTTAACATCGTTCTTCCATGTCAGAAAACTTTTTTTCTTTTAAAAATTTTCCAAAATTTTATTCATTCTTTTATATATTCAATATGTAAAATAATTCTCTAATTTTTCTAATTTTAAAAATTTGTTCTCTTTAGTAATATATTTTAACTTTTTTTTTATCTTCTTATTTAATTTTTAAATTAAAAAAAAATATTCATAGTTTAATTTTTTGAAAAGAGGTTCTAGTTTTATATATTTTTACGTCACTGTTTCATTCTTCTCTTGTTTTTTTTTAAATTTTTCTTTATTTGTTTAATAATATCCACGACATTGTTTATTCAAAAGAATTTTCTAATTTTTTTAATAGACTGTTTTCTTATCTTTTACTTACACTGAAACTTCACTTATTTAAAGTCTCGCTTATTTGAAGTGGCATTTATTTTACCAATTCGAAGTCTCACTTATTTTAACTTGACGACCAATCAAAAGCAACTAACATTTTCATTGGTTGCTGCGAACTGGACCAGCCAATCAGAGAAGTTCTCTATAACTACGTGGAAGTTAAAATAAGTGCGACTTTTGTCATGGATTTGCGTGAACCGAGTTAAAATAAGTGAAGTTTTAATGTATTTATGTTTTTTTAATAATTTATTATTTTTTGGTTGCTTTTACTAAAAGAAAAAAAATTTAAAAATTACCTTTGAGCAGAATTAATACTAGATGGCTGCAGACTAACGTCAGGAGTTGCATTATTACTTTGTTCTGGCGTAGAGGAGTTCATACTAGATAGACTAGATAAAACGTCTGAAAAAACATTGTTTTATGAATTTTTGAATCATTATTTACAACTTTTTGAAAGTGAAAATTACATACCTGAAACAGGCGCGACACCAAGAGAAGATAACATGGCATCCAATTCCTTACGATGGTCCTTATCAGGTCCGGCTGCACGGACTGTCGCTTCCTCGACCTAAAAATAAATAATCCTTGAAAATTCGTCCTCACTAATTATCATTAAAATAAATTTTACCCTTTTTTAAATCTCTCAACTTACATCTTTCTGTTCTTTTTCCCTCCGGCGCCTTTCCTTTTCTTCTCTTATCGCCTGGAGTTTAGCCTTTTTTCTCTCTAACTCCGCCTTCCGGTCGGACATCATTTTGGTAATTTAATCCTTGAAAAAAGAATCAGAAAATATTATTATGTGCATATATATTTATTTAAAATTGTCATTATTTAAAATTAAAAAATATTTATAGTGGGAGAATAAACGCGCATGATTGAAACGAATTTTTCAAATGGAATTGAGTCTCAGAAATACAATTTATTCAAAATAATAATTTTGGCAAAATTCAAAATTAAGGTACAATTTTTGAAAATTGTGACCATTCGATAAAGTGAAAAATAAACAATTTTATGCACAAAAAGTGAATGAAAGTAAAAATGTATTTCAACAAATTTTGAAAAAATATTTCATAAATATTAGAGGAAGATTGTAATGAACAGTTTTGAGTAAAGATTTGTCTTTCCTAAACAGAACTCAAGTCTTTCTTCTTTTTAAAATAAGTTTAAATTTACTTATATTAAAAAAAAAATTATTTTTGCGAAAACTGAAACAGTTTTAAAAAGTACAATTTCACAGAAATGTTTTGAAAATGAAGAAAATGATAGAAATTGAAAAAAATAATTGAAAAACCAGATAAATAATTGAAAATTCAAAAAAATAATGGAAACTTGAGGAAAAACTGGAAAAAAAAATTACCGAATTTATATGAAATACAAGAGAAATAATTGACAAATTACACAGTAAATTTTAAAAAAGAGGATTTAATTAAATTTGAGAAAAATACTTAAAACACTTATAAATTACTTTTGAAAAAATAAGAATATTTAAAATTTGAAGAAAATAATTGAAACATGACAAAAATAATTGAAAATTAAAGAATATAATTGAAAATTTGAAAAAAATAATTTCAAAAATTACAGAATATATATATATATATATAAAATACAAGAAAAAAATTGGAAATAATTGAAAATTGAACAAAATAATTAAAATTCTTAAAAATAAATATTAAAAAATGAAAAAAATATTTGAAAATTGTTATAAATAATTGAAAATTTAGGAAATAAATTCAGAAAAAAATTAAAATGTTTCAAAATTAAAGAAAATAATAGAAATTGCAGAAAAAAAATTGAAAGTCTTAGAAATAAATTGAAAAAAATGTGTGTAATGAAAAATTGGTGAGAATAATTGAATATTTAAAAAATTCTTGAAAATCTTAGAAATGAATTGAAAGAAATGAGAAAATAATTGATAATTAAGATAAATGATTCAAAATTTAGGAAGTTATTTCAGAAAAAATTAAATTGTTTCAAAATTGAGGAAAGTAATTGATAAACCAGATAAATAATTGAAAAATAAAAAAATTAAAAATTGAATTTTGAGGAAAAATGGAATAAATTACAGAATTTATATTATATACAATAGAATGATTGAAATATAATAAAAAAAAAAAATGGTAAACTGAAACAAAAATAAATAAATGAAATTTGAGAGAAATAATTAATAAATTACAGAGTATATTTTAAAAAAGAAAATTTAGGTAATGAAAATTTAAGAAAATTAAATTTAATTTGAGGAAAACACTTTAAAATCTTATAAATTAATTTTTTAAAATTACAATATTTAAAAATTTGAGAAAATAATTGAAAAAATTATAGAATATGTATAAAATTCAAGAAAATCATAGAAATAATTGAAAAATGAATAAAATCATTGAAAATCTTAAAAATAAAATTTAAAAAATGAAATGTGAAACAATAATTGAAAATTGAGATAAATAATTGAAAATTTAGGAAATTAAATCAGAAAAAATTAAAGTGTTTCTAAATTGAAGAAAAAAATTATGTAAATAATTGAAAATTGGAAAAGCATAATTACAATTTGAGGGAGAAATTTGAAAAAATTACATAATATATTTATGAAATATAAGAGAATAATTGAAATCTGATATAAAAAAATGATAAATTGAAAGAAATGAATGAAATTTGAGAGAAATAATTGCAAAATTACAGAATATACTTTAAAAATGAAAAGTTATTGAAATTTGAGAAAAATACTTGAAAAATGACAGTATATTTTAAAAGGAAAATTTAATGAAATTTGAAAAAAAAATACTTGAAAATAATTGAAAAAAGAGAAGAATAATTGCAAATTGAAGAAAATAATTTAAAAATTTTAAAGAAATAATGACAAATATTAAAGAATAATATATAAAATACAAGAAAATCATAGAAATAATTGAAAATTGAATAAAATAATTGAAATTTGAGAAACATAATTGCATAATTACAGAATATATATTAAATTCAAAAAATCATAGAAGTAATAAAATATAAATTTTTATAGAAAATTAAATAAAACAATTGAAATATCAGATAGTTCAAAATTGAAGACAATAATTGAAATTTAAGAAAAATACTTGAAAAACTTGGAAATTAAATGCTAAAAATGAGAATAATTAAAAATTGAGGGAAATAATGAATAGTGATTAAAATAATTTAAAATTGAAAAAAATAATTGAAATATGACAAGAAAAATGATCAATTAAATATAGCAAATGAAATATGAGATAAATAATTGAAAATTCAGGAAAATAAATCAGAAATAATGATAATTAAAAATTGAGCAAAATAATTTCAAAATGATGGAAATAATGGTAAATTTTTAATAAAATAATTTAAATCTGCGATAATTAACTGAAAGTTTAGTAAATTAATTGAAAAATAATGAAAATAATAAAAAATGTTGTAAAATAATTGAAAATTAAAGAGCATCATTCAAATAATTAAAAAATACAATTAACGTTTCAAGAACATAAATAAAAATTTAATAAAAATTGAAGCAACAAGACAGATTTTTTAATATAGCAAAATGATTACAGAAAACAATAATTAAAAATAGTAAAAAGGATAATTATAATTTGTAAAATATGTAATTGAAAAATAACGAAAAAAATTAAAAATAAATACAATAATTAATAAATAATGAAATTGAAAAAAAATATAAGAAAATAATTAAAATTTGCACAAGGTAAATTGAATATTTAAGGTAGAAATTGAAAAATAATGGAAATAATTAAAAAATAAAGGAAACAATTAAAAATTAGTAAAAATAATGTAAAATTGTTGTAAATAAATGAAATCATAATATAAGAGAATTATTAAAAATTGAAGAATGAACGAAACTTGTAGATTATTATAAACAAAAGTTTTTAATACTTTTAAAAATACCTAATGCACCCCATTAAAAAAAAAAAAAAAACGAAACGAAAAATATTTTCCGTGTCATAGAAATGTAACAAAAATAAAGTCATGGTTTTAAAAAATGTAGGTTAGATCATTTTACAAATTCTATAGTTTATTAAAAAATCTACAGAGATTTTAAGAAAATCACAATCTTATTTCTCTTGCAAATATTGATTATTCTTATTCTGCTAATGTCGAAAGAATTGAGTCACTTTTACCGAAACAATTGTCACGATTATTGGTAAATTATTTAATTACGACAAACTCTGTTGACCCCAATTATGGAAAAAATTCTTGTGTGACAGGTAAGAGTGATTAATTAGTATTCATAATGCAAAAGTCAAGAAAATTAAGACAAAGTAACACTTGCAAATTAGCACCGACTCAGTTTTTAGTCTAAATAAAGCATGATACGTTTAATTAATCGAGGAAAAGTTTTTTACCTGTGACTAAGTGCCGGAAAAAAAGAAAGCACCTGAATTTTTTGAGAAATGGGGTCTAAAAAACCGAGGAAATGTCACTTTACATCCTACGCCCGATTTTCAACGCCATTTTCACGATTCTTATGACGTCTCACTACGTGTATCAAAATACAGTTTCTCATATTTTTCGATTTATTATCCGGTAAATCTAAACACGGACTATTCTATTTTATCAATATTCATTTAAATTTTAAATCCGTTTACACGAACTTTTCTATCACGTATTTTTACCATAAATACTTCTATTAATTGAAATGTGATCAAAATGCGGATTTTAGTTGACAATGGTAGAACCGGAAGTTACAATGGAATTCAACTTTTTCGCTGTTTCCATAAACGACAACAGTCCAAGAGACAAATAAAAATTTAATTTCGGATTCTTTATGTTAAAGTAAATTATACAGATACAAAAAAATGGGTGTGATGCGGTTAGTACTTTATTTAACAAGAAAACAAGTGGAATTGTCATGTTATTTGCATGGAAATTCTTCTTTTTACAAGTACTTGCGTAAAAGTGAGGTTATGTTTACAGATTTACGATCAAATCGACAATTACGGGTGGTTTAATTTATTTTACGATTCGAGAGGGTGTCTGGTCAAATCAGGATGAAACTGTTAAATTTTATGGAAAAATTTACAATAAAGTAGCTCCACTTGTTAAGGAAAATGTACCAAAGGAAATTATAAATGAGGTAAACTATAAAACTGACATTCACGACTTATGTTATGATTTTTGAACGAAAATTGGTCAATTCTTGTGTTATTTTCAATTAGATTCCAGATTTGCCAAGTACGACAGATATTTCGGATGTTATGAGAAATTCTTGGAATAAGGGAGTTATGGTTAGCATGAAATTTATTTCTCAACTGCCTACTCATACAAGAAATGGAATTAATTCAATTTTAGAAATTCCAGCAATAAAGGATGCTTTTTCTGAAGTGAAAGATGCTCCTGAAGCTAGTAAAACACAATAAATATATCCACAAATTGAAGGAAGTATTTTTTGTAGACTATTTATTTCTGTTAATAAATTTTAGCTGATTAAAAAAAGTTTTATTTTTGTAAAAATTAGTCAATAAATATGAATAAGGAATGAGAATTATGTAACGTTTTAGCTCTAATGATACAAAATTGATAAAATGGTTTACTTCTTTAAAAACTGAAAAACATAATTAGATAATAGTTTTTTTTAATTAATAAAATTTTACTTGATTTTAATTTCAATTCACTTGAATTTCAATCAAATCGAAGTTGAATTGATCTAAACTTAAAATTATGGAAATTACAAGACTGTTAAAAATCATGATTTTTTTTAAAATACAATCAGTATATAAACTCTAAATGTTTATTTGTAAGTAGTTTATTTTACAAACTGAGAACATTTAATAAGAAATAATTGATAATAAAACATTTAATCAAAATCAAATAAATTATGTCCAGAAAATTTCAAAAATAGTATCTTCAAATTCATATGATCGCAAAATTATGAAAATTACGTAAAAGCAATGAAAATATAATAAATTATAAAAAAAAGGATAAGAAAACAGTCTAGATATTTAAACAATGTGAAAATTCTTTTAAATAAAAAATGTCATGAACATTATTAAAGAAATGAAGAAACAATTTAAAAAAACAACACAAGAATAAAACAGAATTTTTAACATAAAAATATATAAAAAAGTAGAAACTCTTTTCAAAAAATTAAACTATTGACGGACATTTTTTTTTAAATTAAATAAATAAGAAGATAATTAAAAAAATGTTAAAATATATTACTAAAGGGAATAAAATTTTAAACTGAGAAAAATTAGAGAATTATTTCACAAATTGAAGAAAAAAAAAAATGAATAAAATTTTGAAAAATTTTAAAAGCATCGAACAAATATTTACAAAAATTCGTAATTTGAAAAATAAAAAATATAAATGAGGGAAAAATGTTTCTAAGAAATGGAAAAATGATGATAAAAATTAAAAAAATTAATTGAAACGCAAGGAAGTACTAAAAAAATAGTGGAAAATCAAGAAAATTAACTAAATAGGAAGAAAATGGAGAAATGTTTTTTTCCTTAATCTAACAAACTGTGAAAAAAATAAAAAGTATAAAAAATTAGAATTAATAAAAATAAAATAAAAAAATGGAAAATCAAAATAAATAAAAAGGCCACAATAGAAATTTAAAAATTCTTTAAAAATAAAAAAGTTTAGGCAAATTAATCCAAGAATATTTTTATATTTTATAACTTTTAAAACAAGTCCAACAATAAATTTAGAAAAATAAAGAAAATGTGAAAACAAATTGAATAAATTTACAAAAAAATGAGCGTATTTATTTTTAAAAATATAGAAATTCATAATTATGAAAGTCAACGAAATAAAAAATTTAGTGAACGTTATAATAACAAAATTGTGTAAAGTAATATTAAATAATTTGCATAAAAAGAAGAAAGTTAGAGAAAATCCTAAAATAAAAAGACAATTATAAAAAAAAAAAATATCAAAAGTAAAAGGAGAAAAAATCTTACAATTTTTCAAAAATAAGATATAAGATAAAAATTAAACAGCTTCGAAAAAGTGAAATCTCTTAAAAATTCCGGAGAATTGTAAATTTTTTTTTTTATTTAAATTATGATTTTAATGCAAATATGCCTATGATTTAAATCAATAACAGCCCTGGGAAATTATATTTTATTTATCAAAATTTTAATCTATTTAAATTGTCAATTTACTTAAATTTATGTCAACCCTAATTTAAATTAGTCGAAATATTGATGGATGATAAAATTTAAATGATCTGAATTAAAAACAAATTAATTCTAGTTATCTTGAATAATTTAAATTTTATTTTAAAATATAATAAAACAAGTGAATTGCTTTTTAACTTAAAAAAATGATTAAAAACAAATTTAAAATGTTTTTCAAAAAATAAACTCATCAAAAACAATAATTATCTATAAAAAAAAATCCCCAAAGGGTGTAAAAAAATTATTTTTTACAAACTTGTGATCGAAACATTAACGAATCACATTTTTTTAATTTTTATATTACAAACCCAAGAAAAGAGCAAAACCAAAAAAAACAAGAACGAAAACATTAAATTAATTTTAAATAAGAAATAATTACAAAAATGATTATTATTATTTTACCATTTCTTTGCATTTTGTAATAAATTTTCTTATTTTATCACCATTTTTGTCTTTTTTTAGAAAGCTTGTCATCTTTGTAAAACTATTGTAAATTTTTTTTATAATTTTAAGTTATTTTAAAAGAAAATTTAATTTCCGCACAATGATAATAAATAAATAAATAATAATCTCTTATTTTTCTAAAATATTTATTTTGTACTTTTTCCTACATTATCCAAAATTTTTTAATCGTTATTTTTATAAGATTTCTCTTTTTTTTTTTTAAATTTTTTTTACTTTTCTCAATTTTACGTAAAATATTTTTATTTTTTCGATGAATTTCTGTTTGTATAACATTTAGAAAAATTTGCAACTTTTTTATTGTTGAATTTGTTTTTTATTTTCTTATTAAAAAAGTTTCCAAACATTTTTTAAAAACTTTCTTGTTTTCTTACGTTTTTTTAGTTTTCCGAAATTTTGTCATTTTTTCATTGGTCCTGAGTTTTAATTTCTTTTTTGTAAAATTCGTTACACGGTTTCTTAATTTTTTTCTAAGATTTCAGAATTTTTTCTCAAGTTTTTTTTATTATTTTTTCAGATTTTTTTACTCTTTTAATGTTCTTTTAATGCCCTATCTGTTTTTTTAAATTTAGCATTTTTAAATTAATTTCCTTACCTTTTTAACTTTAAAAGAATTTATTTTTTTCTTATTGTGTGTCTTTTTCGTTTCATTTTTTATATCTTCTTTATTCTAATCAGAACTTTGATTTGCTTTTTTTACAATTATCCATAACATTTAAAATATAATTTTCAATTTTTATAATGTGTTAGAATGTTTTTAAATCTTTTAAAAACTTTTTTACAATTTTTCTTGCTTTTTATACGTTTTTTATATTCTTTCTAATTTTTTTTAATTCCTTTCATTTTCTCGTGATTTCATGGTTAATTTTTTTTAAATTTTACCATTTTTTATTGAATTTTAATAATTTTTAAATATTTTTTTAAAGTTTCAAATTATTTTCTTTATTTAAAAGATTTTAAAAATTATTTTTAATTTTTTTCATTTCTTTAATAATATAGCATTTTCTCTTTCGTGAATTTTGAAAAGATTTTCTTATTTTTTTCATTTAATTTAAAATAGATACATTTTAAATACTTTTTTTTCACAATTTCCAATTTTTTCAGAATTTTTTTATTATTTATAAACAAATACCTAAATGAATAATTTATTAGCATGTTTATAAAGATTTTAAAATCCTTTAAAGATATGTTTAGTCTTCAAATTTCTTTAATTTTTTTGCATTTTATTTATTCATAATTTTGTTTGATTATTTTAATTTCACCTTTTTTTGTGAAATCATCCTAAATTTTCTAAAATTTGAAGATGTTTTCGTTCTTTTAAAGCTCATTTCATATATTTTTTTAATTTCCTTATTTTTAAATTAAAATTTATTTATATCTTTGGTAGATTTTTTACTTTATTTTACTTTTACATTTTTTTAATTTCAGTAAATTTCATCATATTTTCTTTTTTTATCCATTCATTTATAAAATTTTTATATATTTTTTGTAATTTATTCGTTTTTTTCGCCTTAAAATTTATTATTTTTTGCATTATTTTTTTTTTTTAGATTCTAGGATAGTTTCTTGATTTCTAAAAAGGATTTATTCTTAAATTTTGTAACTTTTCCTTTTTGTTCCTTGAAAATTGTTCAGGTAAGTTTCTTTTTAAATTTCCTAATTTTAAAAATAATTTTCTCATTTTTTTTGGTTATAAACAATTTTTGTCAACTTTTTACTTATCTTATTAAATTTTCTTATTTTATTTAATTACATTTTCTCATTTCTTAGTACATTTTCTCCAAATTTACAATTTTTCCCCCAGTTTTTAGGCATTTTACAATATTTTCCTCTGTTTTTCCATCAATTTTCCAATATATTTTTTTTATCCAAAATGTATTTAATTTTTCTCTTTCTTTCAAACATTTCGAATTTTTTTCTAAACAAAAACTATGCACATTGACTTTTTTGAAATTGAGGTTAATGTTTTCTTCAAATCTCCCTATATTTTTGAAAAATTCTATTTGTTGGTTAACTATTATATAGATACGTGTTTCAAAATCTTTGTAAGAAATGGTAAGAATAAACAATTTATTATTATTATTTATATTCAATAAAACATCCACTTTCACTTTTAAACAAAGTTTTCAACTTAAAATCTTCTTTTTCCTGCTACAATATAAACAAAAAACACTTTTGTTTTCATATTAATATAGAGTAAGGTAATCTTGTTTTTATAAAAATCTCCGAATTCCCGATAAAAAACGACATTCCCGCTTAAAGTTATTTTTGCGCGCGCAAATCAGGCAGCGCCACCTTGAAACGTTTGCAGTGAATTAAATTTCGGTCACGTGATCAGAGTACACAGTTGTGCTGAAGAAATGGCGGACAAGGACGAAAATGAGAAGACCATCGCCGAAGACTTGGTTGTCACCAAGTATAAAATGGCCGGCGAGCTTGTAAACCGTAAGAAAACGCCTTATCGTTTACTACCAATGTCAAAAAACCCAAAACAACCTTTATGCTCTCACCCAATATTCCATACTCCTTGTATTTTCCATGTGGCCATATGGATTGTAACCCGCCAATGCCGGGCCCTCCTACCATGTGGGCTGGCGTTCTTTTAAATAAAATTTCACTCTCTCCACCTTAAACTATCTTTAAATCCACCAATTTTTTTTGTAATTTTTCATTCTAATTTCCCGTTATTTGCAATTGCTTTGCCGGTGTTTCGCCTCACTTTTTTCTGCGCAGGCTTGCTCCTTTTTATTTTTATGGACATTCCAGCCTTTCATGGCTTGAAAATTCACAATTTACTTTGGATAAAAATTTATTTTTCTTCCTGTTCACCTTTATTCTCATGTTTTTCCCCATGTCAAATGTAATTTTCCGCTCTATTTTTTCCAATTTGTTTGGTTATGTAGTTAATAATTTTTACTGACGTATTTTGTTTTTTGGAGTTTTTAAATCAAAATTGGTCCAAAGTATTTCATTTGGGTTGTGTTTTTTGTGCCTTTTAGAAAAAAAGGGTGTGTACACATTTTTTGTATTTTTACTCTTTTTATTTGTATTTTTTTGGATATTTTTTCATTATTGTAGTTTTATTCAGAATAAAATACCTGTGATTTATAAAAAAAAGACGCAGCTGGAATTAACAAAACTTGTATTTTTTTAAAAGTTTGTAAATAAGGATAATTGGTTTTTTTCTTTAAATTTTAGACTGTTAAAATTCGATAATAATTTTATGTTACTTTTAATCGATACAACTTTAGCAAATTATTTTATCCTGATTTTAATCAACTCAAATTTTAATTTAAATATATATATCAACTGGTATTAAATCCAAGTTAAACAAAATGGCAATGAATCCAAAATTTAATTTATTCAAATCCAATCTATCCAAACTTTGAGTAATCTAAATGTTTTTCTTATTTTAATCGAGCTGAATTTTAATTAATTCAGCAGATCTGAAATTCAATTTCTTTCCCAATTCAAATCCATCGATAATTTCCAATTAGCAAGAAATTTATCGATTAGAACTTGAATTTATCGAAACATTACAATTTTAATTGTTATATTCACTAAATTTCAATTAATTTGATTTATCCGGGTTCCAATTAATTTTTAATTTTAAATTAATTTGTAAATTAAAACTTAAATTTTAATTGATTAGAAATTTTTTTGTTTTAAATCAGTTACGTTTGAAAAAATGTATATTTTTAAATTAATTATAAATCATACGAATTTTTATTTTATGTATCTAATTATTAATTGCCTCTTATAAATCAGGAAATATTAATTATTATATCATTGAAAAAAAAATAAGCACAATTATTAATTAAACTAGCAAAATAAAATGCGCGCCAGCGCGCGATTAGTTTTTCATACATTTTAGAAATTATAAAATACAATAATAAATATCACAAATCGGTAAATAATATTTATTTAATAAGAAAAAATAAATATTTTAAATATAATATTTAAAAATCAATTAATATAAATAAAATAAATATTTATTTAGGACAAAATTTATAATATTTTGGAATTAAAAAGAATTGCAAAAAATAATTGAAATTAAACAAAATAATTGAATATTTTGCAAATTAATTGAAAAAAATGAAATCAATTAAAAATTGGGGAAAGTAATTTATACAATCATAGACATGTTTTAAACATAAAGAAAATAATTTAGATTTGAGAAAAATACTTGAGAATCTTAAAAGTAAATTAAAACAAAATTAAATAATGAAAAATTAGAGAAAATAATTGAAAATTGAAAAAACATGATTAAAAATTGAGATAAATAAATTAAAATTAAAAAAAAATAATTAAAATTTGAGAAATTAGTTAAACAAATAACATAAAATATTTTAAATAAAGGAAAGTTAAACAAAACTTGAGAAAAATACAGAAAACTTTCAGAAGTTCATTGACATAAAAGAAAATAATTAAAAATTAGAGAAAATAAATGAAAAAAGATAAACATAATTTAAAATTGAACAGAACAAGTTTTAATTAAAGAGAAATAAGGAACAGCTTTTTGACAATTATAAAAAAGAACGAGAAAAAGAACGAAAGTAATTGAAAATTGAGGAAAATAATATAAAAAATATTATAAATAATGAAATAATTGAAAAGTCAGATAAGTAGTTAACAATTTTTAAAATTATGAACCAAATGTAAAGAATTGAAAATTGAAGGAAATAAATTTTGGAAAATAATTGAAAAATGTTTTTAAATTTTAAAGCTTGACGAAAATAATTAAAATATGATACAAACAATGATAAGTTGAAAAAAAAAATAAATGACATTTAAGTAAGATAATTGAAAAAACTACAGAACATTTGTTTTCATAATTTCCACAATTTTTTATTAATTATCGTAAATTTCAATTACTTTTAGCTTTCTTCAATTCTTTTTTCCAATTTTTAGTTATCTTCATTTCTTAAATTGATAAAGATCTTCATGTATTTTTCTCAAATTTTAATTATTGTTTCTTTATTTAAAAAAATTTCTGTAATTTTTTTAATTATCACACTTAAATGACATTTATTTTTTTTACAACTTATCATTGTTTGTATCATATTTTAATTATTTTCGTCAAGTTTTAAAATTTTTAAAGCATTTTTCAATTATTTTTCAAAATTTATTTCCTTCAATTTTCAATTCTTTACATTTGTTTTATAATTTCAAAAAATTTTAACTATTTATCTGACTTTTCAATTATTTTATTCAATTTTCAATTTTTTCTCGTTCTTTTTCATAATTGCCAAAAAAATTTTACTTATTTCTTTTTAATTAAAACTTGTTCTGTTCAATTTTAAATTATGTTTATCTTTTTTATTTATTTTCTCTAATTTTTCCTTATTTTTTTATTAATTCATTGTTCATTTAGGTACTTTTAAGATTCTTAAGTATTTTTCTCAAATTTAAATTATTTTCTTTATGTTTAAAACATGTCTATGATTGTTTAAATTACTTTCCCCAATTTTTAATTGATTTCCTTGTTTTTTTTTCAATTAATTTGCAAAATTTGCAATTATTTTGTTCAGTTTCAATTATTTTTTGCAATTCTTTTTAAGTCTAAAATATTATAAACTTTGTCCTAAATAAATATTTATTTTATTTATATTAATTGATTTTTAAATATTATATTTAAATTTCTTTAAATGAATATTGTATTCTAGATCTCAAAATGCTTCTTTTTTATAGCATGAGCATATCAAACTTATTTAATTTCAATTAAATTAATTAATGAATTAATTTCTTTAATATTTAATTATTTTAGTCATTTGGTAATGTTTCTTTCAATTTTCAACTATTTCCTTAAAATTTCAATTTAATTCTTTAATCTTCAATTTATTTCTTTAATTTTTAATTATTTTCTTCAATTTTCAATTGCATTCTTCGTTTTTTAATTATTTTATTCAATAATTCTCGCCTTTTCTCAATTATCAATTATTTTCTTGAATTTCAATACAATTCTTTAATTTTCATTTATTTTCTACAATTTTTTCTATAATTTGTTATAAATTTTCAATTTACAATTTATTATTCTCATTCAATTTTATGATTATTCATTAATTTAAAAAGATTTTTGTTCGAATGCGCTTATTCTCACCATTTTTCGAATTTTTTTCAATTGTATTATTATTTTTTTTAGTTAATTATTTTTGTCAATATTTAATTATTTTCGTCATATTGTGATGTTTCTTTTAATTATTACCAATTATTTTCTTGAAAATTCCATTTAATTCTTTAATTTTCAATTTATTTCTTCAATTTTTAATTATTTTTTTTAATTCTCAAATATTTTCTATAATTTTCAACTATTTTTTTTTTACTCACAAAAATTGTTTTAAAATTTCAATTCAATAATTCAATTCTAGAACTATTCTGTTCAATTCTTGGTTATTTTTTTTAAATTTAAATTACACTTTCCATTTTTTAATTATTTTCTTTAATATTAAAAAATTATCTCATTTTTTCGATTATCATTAAGTTTCTTTAATTTTAAATACAATTGTTCAATTATTTTCTTTAACTTATAATTCCATTCTTCATTTTTCAATTGTTTTCTTCTATATTCATTAATTCTCAACTTTTTTCAATAATTTTTTTTTATCAATTTTTAAGTAAAATTAGAATAAGAATTAGAATTTATTTTCTTGATACTACAACTAGTTTTACATGTAGGCCAGCTTTAAATTATTTAAATTTAATGTTTATTGTTTAATTTTTTAAATTATTTTTTCAAATTGTTTATGATTCTAGACATTTTTCGAATTTTGTTTTCAATTGTCAATTATTTTCTTCCATTTTGCTGTTCTCTTTATTTTTCAATTATTTCTTTGAATTATTTCAATTTTCATTTATTCTCTTAAAATTTTAGAATTATTCTTTAATTTTTTTTGTTGTTTTCCATCTTGTCAATTATTCTTGCCAGATTGCGTATTTTTTTCAATTATCAATTATTTTCGTAATTTTAAAATGTTTTTTCAGTTATATTTTTCTAAAATTTTAAATTACTTTCTAAAATTTTTAATTACTTTCATTAATATTTTTAAGTTTCAGTTGTGTATTAATCTAGCAATTTTTTGAATTTTGTTTTTAATTGTCAATTATTTTCACTTTTGTTATTGTAATTTTTTTTTCAATTATTAATTATTACTTCAAATTCCAATTAAATTTTTAAATTTTCAATTTATTTCTTCAATTTTTAATTGCTTTCTTCAATTTCAATTATTTTTTTCGTTTTTTAATTCAGTTGTTAAATTTGCAATTATTTCCAACAATTATTCCTATAATTTTCTTAATTTTTCAATTTGCAATTATTTTCTTTAAATTTAATATTTCTTGTTTAATTTTTTCAATTATTTCTTTCAATTGTCTATTAATCTAGTCATTTTTCGAATTTTGTTTTCAATTGACAGTTATTTTCATTATTTTTCACATATTTTCATGAATTTTTTAATTATTCTCGTCATTTTTCAACTTCTTTCTTCAATTATTAATTATTTTCCGCAATTTTCAATTATTTCCTACAATTTTTTCAATTTTCAATTATTATATTAAAATTTTATAATTATTCATTGATTTTTTAAATTATTTTGTTCGGCTGTGTATTAATCTAGCCATTTTTCGAATTTTGTTTTCAATTGACAATTATTTTTGTCATTCTGTAATTTTTTTTTCTTCAATGTCAATTATTTTTTTTTCAATCTAATTTTTCAACTATTTTTTTTTTTAATTTAATATTTACTGTTTAATTTTTTACACTATTCTTTTTAATAAATTTGCAAAAATTTATGATTTTTAATGTCGCTAGTTTTTAATAATCTGCGGTGCAGTATATAAAAATTAAAAATTGCACATTATTTTTCAGGGGTCTTGAAACAAGTTCTGGAAAAATGCGTTATTGGAGCATCGGTGAGGGAAGCTTGCGAATATGGTGATCAGTTACTTCTGGAAGAGACGAGTAAAGTCTTCAAGAAGGAAAAGGATTTGAAGAAGGGAATTGCTTTCCCCACGTGTATATCAGTTAATAACTGTATTTGTCACTTTTCTCCGATTGCCAGCGAACCAGACCTTATTTTGAAAGATGATGATATGGTTAAAGTGTAAGTTTCTCAATAAGAAAAAAATAAAATTCTGTGAATTTTTCATAAATTTTTTATTTTCGTGGCCTTTTTAACGGTTTTGATGCATAATTTAATTTAATTTATGACATGTTTCGGCTTACAAAGTCCTCTTTAGGTTTATGTAGTTTAAAAAAAAAAAAAACTTTCTATTCACTAATAACGTCATTTCAATAATTTGAAAAAATGTTATTTTTTTTAATCTATATAAAGAAAAAAAAAAATTGTTTAAAAAAAAACATTACTATATATCACGGTAGTAAGTGTTGATTTAATTTACAAGTTAAAAGGACACGAAAATAAAAAATTTACATGATTTAAAAAAGACATGTCTAATAATTTTCTATCATAAAATACTGTTAAATTGGTGTTTCATTTTTTATCAATGTAATTCACTAAATTAAATAGTTTTTTCTAATTTAGCAAAAAAAAGGACAAAAATGAATTACTTAAAATCTAGATTAAAGAATTAGATAACAGGCTGTCTAACGGTCCGGACAAATTCGGAGAATTTAATATATCATGAAAAAAATGAGAATTTTTAAGGAATTTCGAGAATTCGTAGAAAAATCCTAAAAATTTCAATCTTAATTCTTTTAAGATACTTTTAAAAATTGAATTTGAAATAGTCAAAGTACGATTTAAAAATCTAGGGTAGAAAGAAAGTAAAAAATTTTTTTTTAATTATTCCAAGTCATTCTAATTTATATAAATCCATAACTCCAAATTAATCAAACTTTCCAATTTCAAATTATTGAAATTTCAATAGTGAAAAATTAATTCTTTTGCATTTCATTTTGTCTTACTTAATATTTTCTACTTTTTCTAATTTTCTAACTTTGAAAATCATATTCTCGTATTCTCTTTTATTCCGTTTATACGCAAATTATTTCAGTCTATTTTATACAATTTTGTTTCTAAAACATTTAGGAAAAATTATTTATTTTTATACTTTGATGGAAAATACAGTTTTTTCATCAATTTTAAGTTTTTTTTAGGATCCACAAGTTTTTTGAAAATTCATTTAATTTTCCTTTCATTTTGTATATTTTTTCGCAAATTCATTTATAATTTTATAAATTTTTTAGATTTTATGATTAATTTATTTATATTTATTCAAATAAGTTCATTTATTAGTTAATTGAATTAACTAATTTATAATTTTTTCATAATATTAAATAAATAAAAATATAGAAAACTTTATTTTTATTTTGGTAGGAAAAATAATTTCTTTCCTTCTATTTATTTTTTCCCAAATTTATTTACTCTTTCTTAAAATTTCTAGATATCATGATTTAAAGAAAAAAACATTTATTGTCACAATTTTTTCAAAAATATATCTAATGCATTAAATATATATTTTTCTTTTTTTAAAAGTGCTTTCTGTATTATTATTAAATTTTCATTTTGGGAACAATTTTCTAAAAATTGTTATTTTTAAAAGAATTTGTTACTTTTTTTGTAGACTTTTTACTTAATTTTTTACAATATTTTTCCTTTTCTAGAAAATGTTTATTTAAACACAATATCAAAATTATGGTCAAAAATTTTTTTGTTACAAAAATTTTAATTTTTAAAACAATTTTTCCCATGTTTTTTCTCATTAGGAAATTTTTTTTTTTTTTAATTTCTTTTTATTCTTTGGTATCGCCCAATGTCTTAAACAAAAACGATTTAAGCATTTTTTCTTAAAAAAATTTTTTCTCTTATTTTCTTAAATAATTTTATAACTTTTTAATGGCTCCTTCCTTTTTTCTGTTTTATGTCAACTTTATTTTACAATAAATTTCTCATTTTATCATTTTTTATTTCTTAACAATATTTTTCTTTTTCTAAAAAATGTTGATTTATTTATTTAAATACAGTATCCCACTGTCAAAAGACCATAAGTGAGTTTCAAAAATCTTAATTCTTAATTTTTAGAACAATTTTTTCAAACTTTTTTCTTATTAGTAAAATTTTAAACCTTTTTTTAAAATCTTTTTTAGTCTTTGGTAGTTTAAATTTTTTAAATTTTACTATTTCTCGTATATTATTGCGAGGTGTCTTGATTTAAAACATAAACAATTTAAGCATTTTTATCGTTTTTTCATAATTTGTTAGATCTTTTTTTTATTCATTAAATGTTCTCACACTTTTTTTTATTTATTCAGTATTTTGGACATTTTCGGCAATTTCTTTATTTTCACGTCGAGATTTTCTTGTTTCGTACTATTTATTTCTAACGTTTAAAATTAATACTATGATTTTTTCTTTTTTTTTTTACATAGTTGTTTTTGAAACTAATCTTAATCTTTCATTAAAGCCAATTAAAATTGAACAAGTATTGTTATTAATCATTAAGCGAAAAAATCCGTAAAAATTGTAGTTTTACAATGCGGGAAATTGAAAATGATTATTTTCTAGACACACTTTGTAAAGAACGAATTCTGAATTGATTCCTATTCTGTTTTATTATTTCTTGGGTTATTTTCAGGGACCTTGGAGCGCACATCGATGGTTTTATCGCGGTAGTAGCACATACGTTTGTAATCGGTTCTTCGCCCGAGAAAAAGGTCACTGGACGAAAGGCCGACGTAATCTTGGCTGCGCATTATGCTTCTCAAGCTGCTTTGAGGCTCCTTAAGCCTGGCACTGAGGTGAAAATTAATAAATAGATAGTAATTAAATTTACCAAACAATACAATAATTATTCAAAACAATGAATATATCCATTATACTTGTTGATAAAACTAAAAATAATAGAAAAAAGTATAAATGTTAAAACATTACTTAAAAGTTTTAGCTTCAGTTTAAAAAATTTCTTGTTAAAAAGTCTGATATGTTTCAGTTTATCATGGTTGTTAATTTGTTTTTATGTAGAACTGATCTCTTTAGAGTCCAATCTGTTCAATAAAGTGAAATTTATCCAGGAAATTTCGGAAAAATGATAATTTTAATAAATGATAAATTTAATACGTAATTAATAAATCTAATATGATTTTTTGTTGAGTCATAAAAGATGAATGTTGAATGATTTTTAACAGGTTGAAATTAATAATACTAATTTTTGCTTCATTTCTCTATTAAATATTAATTTCTTTTATTAATTTATTAATTTTTGTATTTATTTTTAGTTAATCTATCAATTATTATTGTTGAGATTTGGATATGGTTTTTTCTTTTAGACTATTTAACTGTTGTTACTTTATTTATTTTATTTTTTTGATAAATATGAAACATTTTTTATATTTGTACTTCGGTACGTAAGCCCATTTACATACTAAATAAATAAAAGGAATTAAAAAAAAATTTTTTTTTCTGTCTTGACAGACTTACACGATAACAGGGACGGTGGAAAAAATTTGCGAAGCGTACAAGTGCAAACCTATCGAAGGAATGTTGAGCCATCAATTAAAACAGTTTAAAATTGATGGAGAGAAGACGATTATTCAAAATCCGAACGACGCACAAAAAAAGGAACACGAAAAATACACTCTCGAAACGCACGAGGTAATTTTCAGGAATGGAATTTTCATTTTATTCTGAATGCCAAAGTGAATTACATATTAAATTGTTTTTTTTTTTTTTTTTGTAATAAAGCTTGAAAATATTGCAAAATTAGATTTAAATTTATAAGACTCGAATTAATGGAATTATTTAATTGATCTAGGTTTATGCTATGGACGTTTTGGTGAGTACAGGCGAAGGCGTTGGACGAGAGCAGGACACGCGTGTGACAATTTACAAGAAAACTGAGGAAACTTATCAACTGAAACTGAAAGCGTCTCGTATGTTTTACTCTGAAGTGACTCATAAACAAGGCCTCATGCCATTCAATCTCCGCACTTTTGAGGACGAAAAGAAGGCAAAAATGGCTGTCGTTGAGTGTGTCAATCACAGACTTATTGAGCCTTTCCAGGTTAATATTGTTATTTTTTAAAAATTGTATTTATCCAGGCATCAAAAATCGTTACCTATTTACCATTTTTTAAAAAAATTTCACCTACTCTAATAATTTCTGATATTTTTTTAAAATTTATTTACCAAGGAGACTATTTTATAAATTTTCAGGCTTCACAGGCGCTTTCCCTAAAAGTCTCCTATTTTGAAAATTTGTCCCTAATATCCGGGACGTATAATTGAGTTCTAAAATTAATTATTTAGAATATTTATTTCATAGAAAATCATTAGGAAGAATTTTCTTTTAGTCGAAATATCACATTTTCGAATATGTTTTCAATCGAATATTAATCCGAATTTTGACCTAACAGAATTTTTAGGTCACCGAATTCATATTTAACAGAATTTTCATTTTACAGAAATTCTTTTAACCAACTTTTCATTTAAAAGAATTCCAATTTGAACGAATTTTAATTTAGAAGAATATTTATTTTACAGAATTTAAGGTTAATCGAATTTTTAAATACCAGAATATTCATTTGACAGAATCTTTATTTGTCTGAAATTGTATTAGTACGAATTGACATTAGATAGAAAACTTAATATGCAGAATGTTCATTTGTCCGAAACTGCAAATGGCCGAAAAAGTATCCGACAGAAATATCTTGGCGCAAATTTAGAAATTGACTAATCAAAATTCATACTAATACAATAAATGAATGATTCTGCCAAATGAATATTCTAGTATTTAAAAATTCGATTAACCTTAAAATTCTGTAAAATAAAAATTCTTTTAAATTAAAATTCGTTCAAATTGGAATTCTTTTAAATGAAAAGTTGGTTAAAAGGATTTTTGTATAATCCAAACAGGGTGTCTACTCACCGGGAATTCCGGGAAAACCGGGAATTTGCCGTGATTTTAGTTCAACCGGGAAAAACCCGGGAAATTGCCGGGGGAAAAAATTATATACGGGAATTTCTAAAAATTTCAGCTAATTCGTTTTCACAATTCTTTAAATTCGCTTGAAACTTATTACTCGTTTTCGAAATCTCTGATTGTGAAAACAATGTTAGAATTACCAATTTTTCAAAATTCAAAATGGCGGGTCCAATATGGCAGACATATTTTTCAAAATTGCTCAAAATCACTTCAAACTTGTTGCTCGGAGGTAATCCATGTTCCTGATTACTAATCTGAAGTTAGATTTTCAAAATAGTAAAAGTGTAACAAGTTTCAAGCGAATTTGGTCATTTTCAGGGTTGCCAGTGACTTACTTTTCTCATTTTTATTCATATTTTTTTAATATCACTCACTACACATTTTTAAACACACTTTCTCACTTTCTTAGTAAAATAATAATAATAATTATTATTATTATATACAATTATATTCTTCAAATATCAATAATTGTAAAATTAATATTGAAATTTTTTTCAATTTTTTAATTAATGTCTACAAGTTTTTAATTTTTAAACCAGTATTGTCAATTACTTTCGTCATCTTTCAATTTTTCCATCAAATTTCAATTATTTTTATCATTTTTCAAGTATTATCTGCATATTTCTATTAGTTTTAACATTTAAAAATTATTTTCATCAAATTTCAATAATTTTTTTCAATATTTTTTTTTATGGTCATCAATTTCTCAATTTATTACACAGTTTTCCATTTTTTTCTTCAAATTTCAGCAATTTCCTTTAATAATTTTATTATTATGTATGAATAATTTTTAAATACTTTACACCAATTGCCAATTTTTTTTACAAGTTTCATTTTTTTTTCAAATTTCAATTATTTTTTTTCAATCTTACATTCTTTTAATTATTTACACCAGTTATCAATTATTCATGTCATATTCAATTATTTATCTCAAATTTTCATTATTTTTGGTATTTTTCATATATTACGTTCAAATTAAAATTTGTTGTGTTTTCTCAATTTATTTTCTTTAAATTTAAATTATTTTTGTCATTTCTCGACTATTTTTTTTCTATTTTCAATTATTTTTGTCATTTCTCGACTATTTTTTCCTATTTTTAATTTTTTTTGTCATTTTTTAATTGATTTTTAAAATTTTCAATTAATTTAGTAATTTCTCAATTATTGTCAATATTTTCGACGTTATTGTAATGAATTTTTTAATTTCTTACTTCAATTTTCATTTATTATTGTCAATTCTCAATTTTTTTTTCAAATTTTAATTATTTTTATCATTTTTCAAGTCTTTTCTTCAAATTGTATATTTTTAAATTAATTTTTAATTAGTTTTGTCACTTTTCAATTATTTGTCTCAAATGTTTACTGTGTTTGATATTTTTCACATATTACCTACAAATCTAAATTTTTTGTGATTTATCAATTATTTTCTTCAAATTTTTGTTATTTTTGTTATTTCTCGATTATTTTTTCCTATTATAATTATTTTTCTCATTTTTTAATTGTTTTTAAAATTTTCAATTATTTTGGTTATTTCTTTTAAGTATTATCAATATTTTCGACATTTTTTTATTACTTTCTCCAAATTTTACTTATTTTCTTATATCTTTAAATTATTGTCATGGAGTCTTTAATTTCTTACTTTAATTTACATTAAATTTTTTAATTTTTCAATTATTTTTGTCGTTTGTTTTTTACTTTGTTCAATTGGTTTTTATTTTTAATTTTAATTATATTTATCAGTTTTCAAGTATTTTCATCAAATTTCACATTTTTTGGGATTTTGCAATTATTTTGTCATTATTTAATTATTTTCTTTAAGCTTTAATTTTTATCTGCAATTTTTCAATTATTGATTTCTAATTTTTATTTTGTTTCTCCATTTTTCAATTATTTATGTCATTTTTTATGTCTTTTTTTCAAATCATAAATTTTTTACATCAATTTTAAATTAGTTTTATAATCTTTCATTATTTTTTCAAGGTTCAATTATTTTTGTCGTTTCTCGACTATTTGTCCCATTTATTGATTATTTTTGTAATTTTCCATTATTTTTTTCATTTCTCAATTGTTTTTTTTTTAATTTTAATTATTTTTATCATTTTTCAAGTATTTTTTTCAAATTTCTATCAATTTTATGATTTTTTAATTATTTTCTTTAAGGGTCAATTTTTTTCTCCATTTTTCAATTATGTATTGACATGAAATTATTTTTTTTCCATTTTTCAATTATTTTTGTCATTTTACAAGTCTTTTCTTCAAATTTTTAATTATTTACTTAATTTTTTATTAGTTTTGTCATCTTTCGTTTTGTTTCTTCAAATTTTAATTATTTTTGTCATAACCCAATTTTTAATTATTTTCTTCAAATATCTATTATTTTTGCCATTTTGGAATTATTTTCTTCAAAGACCAATTTTACCTTAAAAACTTATGTATTGCACACTTACTTTTTTCACTATTTTAATATTATAGCTAATAATCATACATAAAAGAAATCCGGGAAAAATGTGATTTTAGATCCGGGAAAACCGGGAATTTGCCGGGAATTTGAAAATCATGTTTCGGTAGACACCCTGTCCAAAAACTCTGTTAAATATGAATTCGGTGACCTAAAAATTCTGTTAGGTCAAATTTCGGATTAATTTATGTTCGATTGAAAACATATCCGAAATTTCGAATAAAAGAAGATTCTTCCTTATGAAATTCTATAAAATAAATATTCTAAATAACAATTTTAGAACTTAATCATACATCCCTAATATTTAAATTTTATTTTATTCAAATTTTCATTCTTTTGAGAATCTTATTGTTTTATGAACGTATTCATAAATATAATATTTTTTATCATAAAAGTTAAAATTTAAATTACCCTAAAAGTCCCCTATTTTTATAAATTCAACCCCCTATTTTCCCTAAAATATTCTTCATTTTCACTGTGAAGTGTGAATTTTTTAACAATTGTATTTAAATTTTATTTCTTAATAACTATTTTTGCTTTCTTTTTATAAAAACCAGGTTTTGTACGAGAAGCCGACTGAATTTGCAGCTCAATTCAAATTTACAGTACTGCTTATGCCGAATGGACCCCATAAAATTACCGGATCCCCGATCGATCTCGATTGTTACCAATCAGAGTGCGTTGTTGATAATCCGGAATTGAAGGTATATTTTCAATTTACATTCTGAATTCTAATCAAAAAATTTATATCAAGTAACATTTTTTAAAATTGTTATTTCTGAGTGAGTCTAGAAAATTTCATTCTGGTCACATTCATGCACTTTTTTATACAGGAAAATTATTACTTTTTATTCTAAAAATCTAAAATATCATTTGAGATAAAAATGGAAAGTGAATTTTTATTCGAAAACTTAACTGAATAGAAAATTTAATACAAATATTGAAAGAAAAATGCTTTTAATGATATTTTATAAATTAGGTAGGATTCTATGTACCGGAGACAGGAAAGGGTTAAAGAATAATCATTTTTTAAAAGTAAACAAGTTTATTGTAATCGCTTTTAAAGAGACTGATTATTTCCCATAAATCAGAATTCAATGTTTTCGTTATTTTTAAAAATACAGTGTTTTTGTTGTTATCTTATCGACATAAAAAATGTTTGTTTTGACTTCATATTCTTCAAGGTTATCGATATTTTGTTAATTGGATTTTAATGGTATTGAATATTATATTATTAGATTACCGGTTTTTTGTTTTATTTATGAAAGGATAAAGAATTTTATTTTTAAATATCAAAAAATGTCAATATTTAGACGAATTTTCATCAATGTTATTGAACAAAAGATAAAAAAGCCGAATTTGTTTATAACAATGCTTTAAACTCTATTTCTGAATGTATATTCAAGTATTTTCTAATTTATTAAATTTTTAACAATTTTTTTTAATATTTAAAATGGCGGATCCAATATTATTAATATTATTATTTCCATCAAACTTCAATTAATTTCTTCAACTTTAAATAATTTTCCTCAAATTTATAATATTTTTTCAATTTTTTAATAATTGTCTATAAATTTTTGATTTTTTACACTAGCTTTCGATTATTAATTACAATATTCAATTAGTTTCTTAACATTTCAATTGTTTTGTCAATTATTCAAGTATTGTTCTCAAATTTTTAATTTTTTACACCAGTTTTCAATTACTTATGTCTTTATTCAATTAGTTTCTTCACATTTCAACTATATCGTTAATTTTTTTGATATTTTCTTCAATTTTTCATTTACTTTTGTCAGTTTTCAATTATTTCTTTCAACTATTAATTTTTTCCCGCAATTTTTAATTATTTGATACAAATCATTCAATTTACAATTATTTTTCTTAAATTTTATATTTATTTTTTAATTTTTAAAATTATTTTGTTCTGCTGTCGATATTATTCTTGACAGTTTTCTAATTTTTTTCCAATTATCAATTATTTTCTCAAAATTTTTAATTCAATTTCTTAATCTTTAATTTAATTCTCTAATTTTTAATTATTTTCTTCACTTCTCCATTATTATTTTCAATTTGAAATTAATTTTATTATATAATTATATTTATTATAATTTTTAATTATCAATTATTTTTTCAAATTTGAATTTAATTCTTCAAATTTAAATTCAGTTTTCAATTATTTTCTTCTATATTCTATAATTTTCGGTTTTTTCAATTATGTTTTTTAAGTTTTAATTTTATTCTTTAAATTTAAATTTCATCCTCTAATTTTAAGTTTTTTTCGATTTTCAATCTTGTTGTTCAATTTGTAATTATTTTCAACAATTATTCCTATAATTTTCTGAATTTTTCTTGCTTTTAATTTCTTAATATAATATTTCTTGTTTAATTTATTCAATTATGTTTTCAGTTGTCTATTAATCTAATCAGTTTTCGAATTTTGTTTTTAATTGTCAATATTTTTTATTATTTTTTAGATATTTTCTTCAATTTTTCAATTATTTTCGTCATTTTTCAATTATTATTACAATTTTGTCAATTTTCAGTTATTCTCTTAAAATTGTATAATTGTTCTTTGATTTTTTCAATTTTTTTGTTCGGCTGTGTATTAATTTAGCTATTTTTTAAATTTGGTTTTCAATTGTACATTATTTTCGTCATTATTCAGATATTTTCTTAAATTTTGTAATTTTTCTCGTAATTTTCATTATTTATTGCATTTGCAAAAATTTATAGTTTTAAATGACCAATAACAATGCAAAGTGTTCATGTTGCTACTTATTTTATATTTGGTCATGGAATTTGATGAAAAATGGTCTCAAAAACCTGGAAAAGTCATGGAATTTAAAAATTTTGAAAACGTAGCAACCCTGTAAATATTTATTTTAAGAAATCATATGCTTTAAAAAAAGATGATTTTATATTTTTACTATCATGACCTTTATTATTATTATTATTATTATTTATACGATTAAATTTATATTTTAAAAAATTAATTATTTAGTCCGTTCGGTATGGGAAAATATTATTGGTAGCTTAATTTAAAAATCTAATTGTCCAAATATTTAATTAATAATTCAAGTTTAATTTTCCTTGCTTAGTGTTATAAATAGAAATATAAATAATGAAATTCATCAAATAATTCTAGATTATTTACAATTTACATTTTTCAGGGTGTCTACTAACCGGGAAAACCGGGAATTTAAATTGACCAGGAAAAACCGGGAATTTCCAATTTTCAATTATTTTCTTCCATTTGGAATTATTTTAATTAATTTAAAGTTATTTCTTCATTTCTCAATTATTTTCTTCGATTTTTTACTATTTTCTTCAATTGACAATTATTTTCTTCAATTTCTAATTAATTTATTTAATTCTGAAATATTTTCTACGATTTTCAATTATTTTAATCAATTTTTAATTATTTTCTTTAACTATAAATTTTTTTTTTTAATTGCCAATTATTTGATTCAATTTTCAATTATTTTCTTCAATTTTTAATTATTTTCTTCAGATCGTATTCAGATTTTATTGTGTTAATAAATAAATAAATAAATAAATGTCAACTATTTCCTTCAATTTTTAATTATTTAATTTAATATTCAATAATTCTCGACTTTTTTCAACTATTTTTTTCAATTTTCAATTATCAATTATCATTTATTTATTTCACTTCTCAATAACTCCTCCATTTTTCAATTATTTTCTTCTATAATCAATAATTCTCGGCTTTTTTCAATATTTTTTTTCATTTATCAATTATGTTTTTAAAACTTAAACTCAATTCATCAATTATTATTCAACGATTTTCATAAAATCACATTTTCTTCAATTCCAAATTATTTTCTACAATTTTAAATTAATTTCTTCAAATTACAATTACATTCTTCATTTTTTTCTTTTCTTCAAATTCTATAATTCCTGGGTTGTTCAATTTCTTTTTTCTTCAATTATCACTTATTTTCTTCTACTTTCAACCCAATTGTTAAATTCTTGAATTATTATTTTCTTTAATTCTCAATTATAATTTTCGACATTCAATTACATTCTTTAATTTTCAATTTTTTTTTTAATATTCAATAACTCTAGGCTTTTTACAATGATTTTTTTTAAATTCTCAATTATTTTCTTTAAATTCAAATTTTTTTTCTTAAATTTCAATTATTTTCTTCAATTTCCAATTATTTTTTCATATTTCTTTCAGTTTCTTAATTTCTTTCAATTTTTAATTTCTTCTCAATTTTCTTCAATATTTAACAATTCTCAGCTTTTTTAAATTATGTTTTTCTTTCAATTTTTATTTAAATTGAGAATTTTTAAATTATTTTCATCAATTTGCAATTATTTCCGTCGATTTCTAAATTTTTCTGCTGTTTCCAAATATTGTATTTAATTTTCAAGTACTTTCTTCAATTTTTTTCTTAACTTTAAATTATTGTCTTCTTTTTTCAATCTAATTGTTGAGTAATTTTCTTTAATTCTTAATTATTGTATTCGAATTTCAATTTTATTTCTCAATTTTAAATTGTTTTTTTTTAATATTCAATAATTCTGTGTTTTTCTGATTTCAATTTCATTATTTCATTTTCAATTTATTTCTTCAATTTTGAATTATTAACTTAAATTTTAAATTATTTTTTTGGATTTTCTATCTAGTTGACCAATTTTCAATTATATTCTTTGAATTTAATAACCATTGTTCAATTTTTTAATTATTGGTCAATTGTAGATTAATATTTACTTTTTTTTTTTAATTTTGTTTCTAATTGTCAAATGTCTTTGTCATTGTTCAATTATTTCTTTCCATTATTAATTATTTCTTTTCATTATTAACTGTTTCTTTTAATACTTAATTATTATTGTTTGTAAAGTTTAATATTTAATTCTTCAATTCTCAATTATTTTCATTGAATTTCAATTATTTTCTTCAATTATCAACTGTTATATTCAATTTTTGTAGCCATTTGTAGGTCTATTTATACTTAAAATAGATTTTAAGTTACGACAAAGAACCGGGAAATGACCGGGAATTTTGTGGGACGAAATTAGTAGATACCCTGATTTTTATAATACAGTCAAATCTACGGACTTTTACGAACCTAGTTCGATCCCTGGATATTTATAAAATCCATCTTGACCTGATATTTGTGACTTGACTATCTTTTTTCTATTTTTTATAATAATTTCAACAGCGCTGTTATTTGCATTAAAATCACGATTTAAATCAAAAAAAATTTAAATTCTCTAGAAGTCTATAATACTACATGTAAAACGTCGCAAACCTTAAACACAACCCACAAATTTGTGAAGATAAATGTTAAAAATTTCAATTTTAATATTTTAATCTATAAACAATTTTAAAAATTGTGCTAATACAAATGATCAAAATACCTACGATTTACAAATTTTTGGTATGAAGATAGAAAAAAATAGTATTATATTCTTCTATCTTCAAGTCATTATAATTATATAGATTCCAAACGTCAATAAAGTCATTTTTCAATCTTTTCTAACTTTTAACTTTCAATTAATTCAAATTTAAATGCATATTAATTAATACAAAATAATGGAATAATATTAAATATTTTTCATATTCACAATAATCCTTTTTTTTTTAATATTCTTACAAGATTTTTAAGAGATTTCAATTTTTTTAACTGTTTAATTTTTATCCTATAATTTCTTATTTTTACAACATTTTAAGTTTTTTTCTTCTTTTACTTTTGATATTTTTTATTTTTTTTTATTTATCTTTTTATTTTTGGATTTTCTTTAATTTTCTTCTTTTTGTGCAAATTATTTAATATTATTTCACACAATTTCGTTATTATAACATTCACTAAACTTTTTATTTAATTGATTTTCATAATTGTTTCCATTTTTTTTTAAATTCATTCAATTTTTTTCACATGTTGTCTATCTTTTGCGAGATTTTTCGAAAATTTACTTATTCTTCTATAAAGTTTTTAAGTTTTTTTTATTTTTCTAAATTTATTGTTAGACTTATATTAAGTGTAATATTTATAATAAAAATGTGTTTAGTTTAATTTGCCTAAACTTTTTTATTTTTATATGATTTTAAGTTTCTTTTGTGGACTTTCTTTTTATTTAACTTGATATATACATGTTTTAATTTTTTTTATACTTTTTACATTTTTTTAATTTGTTAGATTAAGGATGAATTAAATTTATTTATTTTTCTTCTTTTTAATTGTTTAGTTTTTATCTTATAATTACGAATTTTTGAAAACATGGATTTGGTGCTTTTATCTACATTTTTAAAATTTCCCAATTTTCTACTTTTTTGAAACCTTCTATTCCTTTATTTTATATTATGTGAATTTAATTTTTAATCTTATACTAAATATTCTCATTTAAACATCGTTCTTGCACTTCATAGAATTTATTTTCTTTAATTTTTTTTTTAAATTTCACAAAATTGAATTGATTTATTTTATATTCAATTTGTAAAATAATTCTCTAATTTTTCTAATTTTAAAATTTTGTTCTCTTTAATAATATATTTTAACGTTATTTATAATTATCTTCTTATTTATTATTCAAATTAAAAAAAATGTCCGTAAATAGTTTAATTTTTTGAAAAGAGTTTCTACTTTTTTGTATATAATTATGCCACTGTTTCATTCTTGTGTTGTTTTTTTTTTTTTAATTTTTTCTTCATTTCTTTAATAAACTACTTACAAATAAACATTTGGAGATTTTAAATACTGGTTATATTTTTAAAAAATCAATTCTTGATTTAAATAAAAAAAATCATGATTTTTATCAGCCCTGAATTTCAATTTGTTTATTATTATAAATTTGTAGAATTTTAAATTGAAGAATTTAACTATGTCATTTTGTAATAATAACAAGATTTTAATAAATTGATATAAATTTCAGTCTCTTCTGCAATCATCGGCAAATCCAAAATCCGCCAAGAAGAAGAAAAAGAAGGCAGAGAAGGCAGTTGGCGAGAGCAGAGAAGCCGTTACCAATCCTCCTCCTGCGATCGAGAATAATGCAATTGAGTCAATGGAAGTTGACGCCAAGGCCTAACACAATGATTAGCTAAAGCAATGCAAAGAGTGATGCAGGATGCCTTGGCGGAAATTCGCGCAATGTCACTTTGACTCCAACAATAGGTGATTCTCTGTAAGAAAGTTATTCCGTCGATCCGCGAATTAGCCCGGCGATCCTTGCAAAAGCCACTTGTGTCTGGTATTGTGTGTACTTGTGTTCGCAGAAGTATTGAGTCTTTCTCTCTCTCTCTCTACTGATTTAATCAATCCTTTTCTATGCATCATTGCTTACGTAAGTCCCTTTTTTATACTTAAAAAAAAAAAATATATATTATATATATATATATATATATATCTATCTATCTCTCCCCCAATTACTTTGAAAATTCACGTGTAAAAGTCTCCACTGCCAGGCTAAATCAATTTAACAGAAAGTACAATCGAGAAAAAGCAATTCCAAAAATTCTCATTGGATAACGTGTAGCAGTGGATAATTAATTCACTAAATTAAATTCTTTGTTTTGATCCCTATGAATAACCGACCCTTTGAAAATTCTCGTGAATTGATTCTGCATAATATTCCAATTGTATTTTACCAATTGTTTGCAATTAATTGTATTATAAATTGTTGGACAGGTTGACAATAACCTGCACTTGTTTGTACAAAAGGAGAAATGAAATTTTTCTTTCTAGAAGTTGAATGCATTTAAAAGCTGAATTTTCAAAGGGTTGAGAGAAGGAGAGAGCGAGTTTCTCGAAAATGTTGATGAAGAAAGAATAAAACAAAACTCGTTCAACTGCGTCTTTCCTTCTTATAGATAAATCGTTAATTTTCAAGAATTTGGTATAATATAGACATTTGCATATACGAAAAAATATGAAAAAGGAAAATTAAAAAAAAAAAAAATGTCATCTTTGCTTCCATTCGTAACCATGGAGATAAAGTCGAGCCGAAAAGAAAAATAATATTACATGATTGTATAAATGTCGATTTTTCATTAAAATTTCGAGTATAGTTGATTTATTTTGCTGGACAGATTTTAATTTAACGATATTGAAAGAAAATGCTGCATGCTATTATGACACTTTTGTTGTATTTCTTCGATTTTATGGTGTCTATTTGAATGGAAAATTTAGAAAATAACGAAATAGTTGATAGTTTATAATAGTCTCGTAAGGATAATATATCTGTTATAGGTATTTTTTCTATCCAAGTTATCGAATTGCATGTGTAAAAAGAAACTTTTCGCAAATGAATCTATTGTTTAAAGTTGAAAAAAAAGATATTTAGAATCTTTTGAAATAAAGATTAATTTTTAGGATAAAAGAGAAAATGTCCACAGCTGCTTTTTTTGTTTTTTGGATTTAGGGACATTTAACTGCGTAACACTTGGCACGCTGTCCAGTACACTAGAAAAATGAATGAATTAAGATGAAGTTTGTTCAATTTATTATTACAATAAAATTTTTATTATGTATCACTCATCGATAATGCGTTTGCTACGATCCATGATCTCTAATTGGAGCGAGGATGAAAATACAGAAATATAGAACAATAATTGAAGGCATTTATTCATTTTGCTTTTTTTTTTTAGTCCTTAAATGTAAACCTTTTTACAATACTATTTTTATTTTATCTTAGAGTTAATTAAACACTAAGTCATTTCTACGTCAGTTGTGAGGAATTTTAATTTAAATACCACCGTATTGGGAGTTGTCACATCAGCAACATAAATCTCATTACCCTCGTTTAATCCCAATTCGCACAAAGTTTTTGACAAATTCTCTCGGGTCTTTTCTTCAATACTAGCAACTGTTTGCATATAGAGAGTCTTATTTTTTCCATTAATTATCGCAGTTATACCAGGATTTTTCATCTGTAAATCAGGCCTCTCGCAGAAAATTTCAATCAGATCCTTTAGTTTTATTTTTGGCGTCTTGACTTCGATTTCCCGAGGAATTTGACTACAGGCAACACAGTCTTTTTTTCTCTCCGCTTCGTACGTGTAGGTATATATCCCATCAATTTTATTGAGTACCTGGAAAATATTGTTTTTTTTTTTATTTGATTGTGATTGAAATTAGGAAATTTTTTTTTACTAAATATTATCGATTTAGTTAAGAATAAAATAATTAAAACCGAATCCAAAATTAAAGTCTATTCTGATTTTAATAAACCTTCAATTTGAATGAGCCAAACATAAATTAATTCCAATTTTAATTGATTTAAATTAAATTTAGATTTCAATTTAATTTATTCAAATTCAAATAAATCGAAATCTCAACTGTTGAGATACTTTTTAAATGGAAATTTAAATTGCTTCGAAATTGGATTTCAGAATGTTCTCTTTATTGATCAGATAATTTTTTTGGAAGATCGAATTGTAGAATTTCCAGAAAAAATTAGGTTTAGCTAAAATTTGTTGTCAAATAATAATTATTTAACACTAGCAACATTAACGCGCGACAAATTGAACAACTAAATTGAAAATCGAAAAAAATAATTGAAATTTAAGAAAATAATAAAAAATTGATGAAGTAATTTGAAATTTTAAGAAATAAATTGAAAATTTAAGACTTGAATTAAAATTTGAAAAAGTAATGAAATACAAAATGACAAAAATAATTATCAATTGAAAAAAAAAATAAAAAAAATGACTGGATTATATAACCGAACAAAATAATTTAAGAAATCAAAGAATAATTATAAAATTTAGAGGAAATAATTGAAAATTAGAAATTAAGAAAATTATAGGAATAATTGTTGGTAATTTATGGAATATACTTAAAAGATTGAAAAAAGCAGATTATTAATGAATATAGAAGAAAATAATTGAAAACTAATGAATGAAAATAAAAATTGAAAAATGGAATTAAAAATTAAAGAAAATAATTAAACAATTGTATTTAAAATTAAAAGAACTTAATGATAACAGAAAAAAGGCGATAATTTTTTAATAATAAAGAAAATAATTGAACAGTGGAATTGAAATTTGAAGAAAATAACTGAAAATTGAAGAGAATAGTTCTACAATTGAGTAATTAAATTGAAATTTTAAAATAATTTTTATGACTGAAAAAATTAATTGAAAAAATACGAGAATTACTGAATATTGAGGAATAAATCGATAAAAAAAATTGAAAATTGAAGAAATAATTTGGAAATTAGAGAATTAAATGGAAATTTCAAGAAAATAATTGATATCTAATCTAAAGAAAAATTGTAATATGACAATAATAATTAACTATTAAAAAAAAAATTTAAAAAAAAACAACTCAAAAAATGTTGAGATTAATCGGCTCTCGAACAAAAAAATTTAAATTGATGAATAATCATAAAATTGAAGGAGAATAATGAATTACCAATTGAAAATGGATAAAAATTATGTAAAAAATTGTAGAAAATAAATGAAAATTAAAGAAATCAATTGGAAGTTGAAGAATTATTTTGAGAAATTATTTAAAAATTGAAGAAAATAATTAAAAACTGAAGAAATAAATTGGAAATTAGAGAATTAAAAGAAAAATTACAATATGACGAAAATAATTAACAATAAAAAACAAATAATTACCAATTGAAAAGAAAATCGAATAATGGTGAGAATACTTGGCATTTGAACAAAAAAATGTTTAATTGATGAATAATGAAATGTATTGATTTGCATTGAAATTTCAAGAAAATATTTGATTTTAAAGAGAATAATTGTATATTGAAAACTGTTGGAAATTATAGAAAAAGTTATAGATATATTTATTAATATAATTAAAATTATTTGGACTGATATTTATAAATTTAAATTATAATAAATTTAAATGCATTTTTTTAAAAAAAGAATCTAATTTAAAACAAAAAATAACTATGTGTCAAACTTTAAGTGTGGAGAGAATGAAAGAATGAATAAATCTTGTGGATTATTATTATAGATTTTATGTGTTTTATTTTAATTTAATAAACAACTACCATTTTCAACCTATACTGAGAAATAATCTCATTTTTCTCGTTAAAACATTCTCTACAATTTTATTTATTGGATTTTGTTAAATAATATTTTGTTTAAAAGTTATATTAAACAAATAAAATTTGTTCCGTATGTATTTTTTAAACAGTATTATTTAACAAAATCTAATAAATAAAATTGTGGAGAATGTTTCAGAATTGGACGAAAATTTCAGTTCATTAAATTTAAAGAAATAACATAAAATGTTAAATAATTATTAATTGACAGCAAATTTTGGCTCAACCTAATTTTTTCTGAAAAATGTACAACTGGATCTTTCAAAATTTGTTGAAATTAATTTGAATAATATTTTTATTTGGGGAAAAATACGACTTTCTAGTTTGAGGTTATGTAAATGGAGAGCCTTAACCGAATTTAATTATAATTTAAATTGATTTTAATTTCTATTAATTACAATTTAAAAAAAATCTTTAAAAATATTTGAAAAATGGAGAAAGTATGATAAACATTTAACAAATTATGAAAAAATGGCATAGTTACAAAAAGCAACAAAATCCTTGTTTTGAAACAAAAAAATCGAGATAATTCATTAAAAAATGAGTAAATTAAAAAATAAATGTAAAAGAAAATGTAAAAAGAGAAGTAAATATCCAAGAGGAGAAATAAATTTTTTTTTAAATTACAAAAGTTAAAAAATAATTGATTAAAAATGAGGAAATTTCAAAAATTTGATGAGTGTTTACTTTCAAATATTAGAAAGTTTAAGAAAAAATCCTTAAATTAACTTTCTTTTTTTAAGGATGTTCGACACATTGACTTAACCTCAAAGTAAAAATGGTTTTTCACATAAAGTTTGTGAAAAATTGTAATTTTTATCCAATTTTGACAAATAATAGCTCATTTCAATCTTTAAAACATTCTCTTCAAGTCTGTTTGTTGAATTTTGTTGGAAAATTTGTTGTTTAAAAAATATATAATAGAAAAATAGTATTTGTTTAATAATCTTGTAACAAAATATTATTAACAGAATCCAACAAAGAAGTTTGTAGAAAAAATTTCAAGGATTAAAATGAGTTATTATTTGTCAAAATTGAATAAAAATTACTATTGTTCACAAACTTTAAAGAAATTACACAAAAGTATTATTTGGTAACAAATTTTTTATCAACATAATTTAAAAAAAATATATATATATTTCAAAATTGGGTAAAATCAATTTTAATAATATTTTCTATTTGAAGGTTATGTCAATGGGTTGAACACCCTTAATTAAAAAAAAGTGCGATAATAATAATAATGATAATAATAATAGTACAAATAAATGCGAAAAATGAAGGGGGATAAATAAAATGAAGAATAAAAACTAGTCAAAAATGTAAAAAAACCAAAAAACAAAACAAAACGTGATAAAAATAAATAAAATGTTAATGGGATTTTTGGTTTAATTATGAAAATAAATAAAGCAATAAAAATAGGTATTTAGAAATTAAACTACAAATTTTAAAAAAGAAAGTTTGAAAAATTTGATGATAGGAATGAGAAAAGAAAATAATAAATTTACAAAAATAATTAATTATTGATTTTACTAAAATTTGAACTAACTGAAATTTGAGATTAAACATTTTAAGTTGATTGACCTAGATTTTTTTTTAATTATTGTGAATATATCAGTTTGAATTCTGACTATTTCTAGTTTAAATTTTCAAATTATATTAGTTAGTTAATTAAACCTAATATTTTTCAGTTTTTTCACACCTTTCTTACTGTCACTTTTATTTTTATATTAAACTCTTTAAAGTTATGAGGTCTTCTAAAGCAGTTAAAATAATAAATTCCCCGACTTTTTCATTCACTTTTTTATGTCAAATTCTAATAATATCCTTTTTATTTTTCTTAATTAAAAAAAAAAGTTTAACGTTTAAAGAAAATTCTAAACCTACTGTATAGTTATTTAACGAGGCACTGCAACTGGTGGCGAGTTTAAAAACCTCGGTAGCACAAGTCGCCCCGATTGAAGCATTCGTGGAAGCAACTGCTGGAATAATATTTTTAACTACTCCCTGAACAAGTCTGTAGGTCAATCCTCGAATTCCAAATTGAGTGGCTCTTTCCGTAGACTTTTCATAAATCCAATTTATGTGCTGCGGATCGTCTCCATCGATAACACAGTCAAATGGATTTTCTTTGGACCATAGAACCACTTTTACATATTCTATGCAATGTTCCGGTAAACGAGGAGTATTTGCGATAGTGCATAGAGGATATGTGACCTGCAATCAAAAAGAAAATCGTTTAAGAATTTAAAAATAAGTAGGCAATTTTCATTTTTCCCTACTTTTCTTAAATTAGAGTATTTTAAAAAGTGTTAAATAAAAGCGTATATTTTAATTGGAATAAATTCTTTCCACAAGAATTTAATTTTTATTTTCCCTGACATTTCTCTGACTTCCAGACAATATTTTGTATTTTTCTCTGACAATTTTGTACCTTGTTTTTGTCTATCAAATAAGAATTTAACCAGGGCTGATAAAAATCACGATTTAAAAAAAAATCCGATGTTTTTTTATTTAAATCAAAAGTTAATTTATTTTTTGTAGATATAGAGTATATAAAATTTTCAAGTGTTCATTTGTAAGTATTTTATTTTTAAACTGAAAACATTTAGTAAGAAATAATTAAGATTAAAACATTTAATCAAAGCCAAACAAATTGTGTCGAATAAATGAGAAAAATTCAAAAAAATATCTTCAAATTCGTATAATTGCAAAATTAAGAAAATTAGGTGAAAACAACGAAAAAATTATAAATTATTAAAAAAATATATTAAAACGTAAAAAGATAAGAAAACAGTCTATTAAAAAAAAATTTTTTTAAATAAAAGTAGTCATGAACATTATCAAAGAAATGAAGAAAAATTAAAAAAAAAATAACACAAGAATGAAACAGTGACATAAAAATATAAAAAAACAAAAGTAGAAACTCTTTTCAAAAAATTCAACTATCTACAGACATTGTTTTCAAATTAAAAAAAATAAATAAAAAGATAGTTAAACAAATTTTTAAATTAAAAAAACTGTTTTTAAATTAATCAAATAAATGAAAAGATAATTGAAAAAAAATATGAATTAGAAAAATTCGAGAATTATTTACAAAGAATTGAAGAAAAAAAGAATGAATAAAATTTTGGAAATTTTAAAAAAATTCTATGAAAAAGAAGAAAGATTTTAAATTGAGATTATTTAGTACAAGATAAAATTTATATAATATAAAATAAAGAAAAAGCGCAAGGGAAGAGTAAAAATATTGTGAAACAACAAGAAAATTAAATAAATAGCAAAAAAATGCAGAAATGTTTTTTTTCTGAATCTAACAAATTGTAAAAGAACGTAAAAAGTCCAAAAAATTTGGTAAGAATGTACTAAAAAAGTGTATAAAGAGATAAATAAAATGTTCACAAAACAAATTTAAAATAATTAAAAAATAAAAAAGTTTAGGAAAATTAAATCAAAAATATTTTTATAATATTAATTAATAATTACACTTGAAACAAGTACAACAATAAATTTAGAAAAATAAAGATAATCTAAAATTTTTATGAAAGAATAAGTAAGTTTATAAAAAATAGACAAAATGTGAAAACAACTTGAATAAATTTACAAAAAAATGAGCGAATTTATTTTTATAAATATGAAAATAATTAAGATAATCAACGAAATAAAAATTTTCGTGAATATTATAATAACAAAAATTGTGTAAAATAATTTAAAACAATTTGCTTAAAAAGAAGAAAATAAAAGAAAATCCTAAAATTTTGTAAAAATAAGAAATTATAAGATAAAAATTAAACAGTTTTGAAAATGTGAAATCTCTTAGAAATCTTGTAAGAATGATTAAAAAAAGGATTATTGGGATTATTATGCATTAATTAATTTAATTTGAATTAATTGAATTAAATTATTTATCCGAATTAATATTTGATATAATTCTTAAAACCTCGAATTTTTATTTCTTCAAAATTGCAAATATTCGACATCGGCCATTTGTAATTTTAGTCAAATGGAAATGGAATGGAATTAAAAATGTTGGACAAATGAGGATTCTGTGAAATGGATATTCTAACATTTCAAAATTCTTATTTAATTTCTACTTAATAAGAATTCTGTTAAATAAAAATGCAGTTAAATTTTAATTCTTTTAAACAAAAAGTAGGTTAAAGAGAAAAATTAAGCGGACTACTTATTTTGAAATGGATAAAAACATGGTTTAAACGTAATAAGAATGAAAATATAACTTTTTTTCTTATTTCGTAAGAGCTAGGTACAAAATTTTTTTTTAAAATCTATTTGGATGGATTGAAATCTGAATCGATTGACAGTTGGATAAATTTAAGTTCGGATTATTAGTAAATTGGAACCAATTAATATTCAAAGAGATAAAATAAAAAAAAAGTAAAAATAAAGCTATACATTGAAAAATGGAAAAAAAAAACTAAAAAAGAAGAAAGAAATATTGGAAAATAAACTACAGAACTTTACAGTTTTTAAGATTTTTTCTTCTTTTACTTTTGATATTTTTTTCTTTTTGTCTTTTTATTCAGGGTTTTCTTTAATTTTCTTCTTTTTGTGCAAATTATTTAATATTATTTTACACAATTTTATTATTATAATATTCACTAAACTTTTTATTTCGTTGATTTTTGTAATTATTGACATATTTAAAAAAAAGGCTCATTTTTTTTGTAAATTTATTCAATTTGCTTTCACATCTTGCCTATTTTTTGCGAGATATTTTGCAAATTTACTTATTCTTCCATAAAATCTTTAGATTTTATTTATTTTTCTAAATTTATTGTTGGACTTGTTTTAAGTGTAATATTATAAAAATATTTTTCGTTTAATTTGCTTAAACTTTTTTATTTTTAAAGGATTTTTAAATTTCCTTTGTGGATTTTTTATTTATCTTTATACCTATATACATTTTTTAAATTTATTCCTAATTTTTTAGTAGACTTATCAAAATTTTTTATTTTTTTTACTTTTTTACATTTTTTTTTACAGTTTGTTAGATTAAGAAAAAAAAAACATTTCTCCATTTTCATCCTATTTATTTAATTTTCCTTATGTTTCACTATTTTTTTGTCCTTCCTTGCGTTTTAATTAATTCATTAGTTTTGCCATTTTTTAGAAATATTTTTCCTTCTTTTCAATTGTTTAGTCTTTATCTTATGATTACGAATTTTTGAAAAATTGTATTTGAATCTTCTATCTACATTTTCTTAATTTCTAAATTTTCTACTTTTTCGAAAGCTTTTATTCTTTCATTTTATATATTATGTAAATTTAATCTTGTACTAAATATTCTCATTTAAATATCGTCCTTCTATTTCATAGAATTTCTTTCCTTTTAATTTTTTTTTAATTTTTCCAAAATTGTATTCATTCTTTTTTTAATTGAATTTGTCAAAAAATTCTCTAATTTTTCTAATTTTGTTCTCTTTAGTAATATATTTCTACGTTTTGTTAATTATTACCTTATTTATTATTTCAATATAAAAAAAATGTCCGTAAATAGTTTAATTTTTTTAAAAGAGTTTCTACTTTTTTATATATTTTTATGTCACTGTTTCATTCCTGTGTTGTTTTTCTAATTTTTTCTTAATTTCTTTAATAAACTACTTACAAATAAACATTTTAAGCTTTCCACTAAGTTTAAATTTTTTCAACAATTTCTATTAAATTCCTTGACATTTCTCTGGGAAGAAAAATTTTTCCTGATTGAGACAAATAAAAATATTATTTACTTGTGGAGGATAAAGATCCAAAGTGCATTCAATGCAAGCAGTGAGTCCAGGTAAAATAACCCTGGCATTCCCTTTGAATCCTTCCGTGCCTCCGTCAACTAAAGGGATTACACTACTTTGATCCAATTCCCCGTCATTGTAGACTAATAGCGAGATTAACATCCCATTAATCCATCTCCTTGCTATTATGGAATCCAAGCCGCAAACCACAATATGAAACTGACGATAAAAGGAATCATCTTTGTCTTGTATTTTACAAAAATGCGGAATAACGTTGCAGCCTGTGACTCTTTCGTTTACAAACTGAGCTGCAATTTCTGCCTTTGAAGAACCCAAGTCTTTGTGACGAAATAGAAACTGCCTGTTGATGAAAAACAAAAACAAAATTAGTACATGTTTTTATTTTAAAAGCAGACTAAGCTATACTTTTCACTATTAGAAAATTAAAGTTCAAAATCCTATTAAAAGCAGGGCTGATAAAAATCTTTTTTTTTTTGTTTTAAATATAATCAGTAGATAAAATCTCCAAATGTTTATTTGTAAGTAGTTTATGGAAATGAAGAAAAAATTAAAAAAACAATACAAGAATGAAACAGTGACATAAAAATATAAAATAAGTAGAAACTCTTTTCAAAAACTTAAACTGTTTATGGAGATTTTTTTTATATTAAAATAATAAATAAGATGATAATTAACAAAACGCTCAAATATATTACTAAAGAGAACAACATTTTAAAATTAGAAAAATAAGAGAATTATTACAAATTGAATAGATAAAAGGGTGAATAAAATTTTGGAAAATTTAAAAAAAAAATTAAAAGAAAAGAATTTTTATGAAATAAAAGAAAGATTTTCAAATGAGAATATTTAGTACAAGATTAAATTTACATAACATAAAATAAAAGAATAAAAGCTTTCAAAAAAGTAGAAAATTGAGAAATTTAAAAAGTGCAGATAGAAGCATCAAATTTTCAGAAATTTGTATTATTATATAAGATAAAAACTAAACAATTGAAAAGAAGGAAAAATGTTTCTAAGAAATTAAAAAAATGATGACAAAAATTAAAAAATAAATTAAAAATAGTGAAACATCAAGAAAATTAAATAAATAGAAAAAAAGTGGAGAAATGTTTTTTTTCCCTTAATCTAACAAACTGTAAAAAAATGTATAAAGTACAAAAAAATAATAAAATTTGGTTAAAATATACTAAAAGATTAGAATTAATAAAAATAAAAAAAATAATGAAAAACCAAGATAATAAAAAGTCCACAAAAGAAATTTAAAAATCCTTTAAAAATAAAAAAGTTTAAACAAATTAAACCAAAAACATTTTTAATAATATTACACTTAAAACAAGTCCAACAACAAATTTAGAAAAATAAAGAAAATCTAAAATTTTTATGGAAGAATAAGTTAACTTATTAATTTGCAAAAGATAGACAAGATGTGGAAACAAATTAAAAAATTTACAAATGAGCGTATTTATTTTTAAAAATACGAAAATAATTATGAAAATCAACAAAATACAAAATTTAGTGAATGCTATAATAACAAAACAGTGTAAAATAATATTAAATAATTTCCATAAACAGAAGAAAATGAAAGGAAATCCTAAAATGAAATAAAAAACAAAGAAAAAGAAATATCAAAAGTAAAAGGAGAAAAAAAATGTTAATTTTGTAAAAATAAGAAACACCGTTAACCATAAACAAAATTAACAAATTTATGGATAAAAAATCTTAAAAGTTTCAATTTTAATATTTTAATCTTTATAAAATTTAAAAAAAAACTGTACTAGTACAGATGAACGAAATATCTATGATTTAAAATTTTTTGGTATGATATTCACTAATTCTATATTATTTTGATTATTTTTTAAATTAATTTCCGAAAATTTTAATTATGTATTTCTATAATGTTTTAATTTAACATTGTAGAACAATTTCTATAAATTTTTAAATTAAATTAAAGTTAAATTTAACATTTTTGAAATAGTTTTGCAATTATTGTATTTTATTTAACGTATATATACTGTAAATAGTTCAAATATTTGTCCAAAATTAAAATTATTTTCTCCACTTTTCGATTATGTTAATCATTTTTCAATTATTTTTCTGAATTTTAATTATTCGCATTTTTTTAATTCAGTATATATACTGTAAATAGTTCAAATATTTGTCCAAAATTAAAATTATTTTCTCCACTTTTCGATTATGTTAATCATTTTTCAATTATTTTTCTGAATTTTAATTATTCGCATTTTTTTAATTCAGTATATATACTGTAAATAGTTCAAATATTTGTCCAAAATTAAAATTATTTTCTCCACTTTTCGATTATGTTAATCATTTTTCAATTATTTTTCTGAATTTTAATTATTCGCATTTTTTTAATTCACGTTTAAGATTTGTAAGTATTTTTTCATATTTCAATTATTTTCTTTAATTTTAAAGGATTTCTACGATTTCTTAATTATTCTTCCCTATTTTCAATTATTTCCATTATTTTTTAATTAATTTTTATAATTTAAATTTTTTTTTTTAATTTCTATTACGTATTAATTGATTAAAGATTAAATTACATTTAAGTTTGAATCGATTTGAAATTTCCTATAAATTTTTATATATTGGTTGAAGTTTGATATACGTAATATAGGCATTGTTAGAATTTGAAAATATTTGAAGTTTATATTAATTTAAATATGAATTGATTATAATTTGAACTACATTAAAAGTTTTAATAAGTTTATTATTATTGATATTTGAATAATTCATAGTTTATATTCATACTGATTCAAGTTTGACGCAATTTACATTCGTATTAATAAAACCAAGTTTAAACTTGTTAATTTAATTTTATTTGTAAAGGTGAAAGATTAAAATAATTGTTGTTTCCAATTTTAAAATAAAAATTGTAAATCTTAAAACTTTCGTTATATTGCAATTTTGATTACTTTAAAGTTGGGAATAATTTAAATTTGAATCGTTGGAAGTTGGGAATTTTTTTTAATATTTGTAAAAATTAAAATTTGAATATTGATAGAAATTTTGAAGAATGGTTTGTTTTTAATTGAATTTCGTATTTTACTATTCAGAAACTGTTAAATTTGTATAGTATAATTTCTTATTTTCACAAAATTTAAAGATTTTTTCTCCTTTTACTTTAGTTTTTTTTTTTTTTTGTATTAGTCTTTTTATTTTAGGATTTTCTTTAATTTTCTTCTTTTTGTGCAAATTATTTAATATTATTTTACAATAATTTTTTTATTAAATTTTTAGGTTTTCTTTATTTTTCTAAATTTATTGTTGTACTTGTTTTAAGTGTAATATTATAAAAATATTTTTCGTTTAATTTGCTTAAACTTCTTTATTTTTAAAGGATTTTTAAATTTCCTTTGTGGACTTTTTTATTTATCTTCATATAAACAATTATTTAATTTATTATTATTAATTGCAATTTTTTAGTAGATTTTAAACACAATTTATTATTTTTTTGCACTTTTTACATTTTTTTACAGATTGTTAGATTAAGGAAAAAACATTTATACATTTTCTTCCTATCTAGTTAATTTTCTTGATGTTTCATTATTCTTTTAGCCCTTCATTGCGTTTTAATTGTTTAGTTATTATCTTATAATTTCGAATTTTTTAAAACAGTTTGAAGTTTTAAAACAAATTTGAAAGTTTTGTTAATTATCATCTTATTTATTATTTCAATTTAAGAAAAATATCCCTAAATATGTAGTTTAATTTTTTGAAAAGTGTTTCTACATTTTTATATATTTTTGTGTCACTGTTTCATTATTAAGTTTTTTTTTTTTTAATTTGTTTTTAATTTTTTAATAAACTACTTACAAATAAACATTTGTAGTTTTTATATACTGATTATATTTAAAAAAATCAATTTTTGATTTTTTAAACGTCATGATTTTTATCAGCCCTAGTTTCGAAAATGTAAAATCTCTTAGAAATATTGTGAAAATGAAAAATAATTAATATTATTTAATTATTTTGCATTAATTAATTATTTGAGTTAATTGAAATTTTAAAGTTGGACCAAATTGGAATACGAGTTAATTAACTTTAGGAATTTATTTCAATTATACAGATATTAACATTTCATACTATTTTTTGCTATCTTCATACCAAAAATTTGTAGATCATAGGTATTTTGATCATCTGTATTAGCACAATTTTTTTCATTTTATAAAGAATAAAGATTAAAATTGAAATTTTTATGATTTATCCACAAATTACTGTTTTTTTTTTTTTATGATTTGCGATGTTTACATACAGATACTTACGTCATTTTTTTAAATTATTCAAATGCCAATAATTAAATCTAACTTTGATACAGCCAACAATAATGAAATAACAAAATTCTGAATAAATAGCAAATTAATCATTTACCTATAATTTAAAGGTTAGGGAAAATTTTGAATTTTTAATGTTATAAATTGCAACTTTTAGGAGAAGGAAAGATTTGTATATGTAAATGATCTTTTTTTGAAGCTTAAATGAAAAGTTGTCGGATATTCTTTAAAGTAATAAGTAAAGAAATATATAAATATAACCTGCCTATTGAGGTTAGATAAATCTATTGTGTCCATGTCAATGACATGAATTTGCCTGAATCCCATTAAAGCTAAATTTTTTAGCAATTCACAGCCAAGTCCTCCAGCTCCAACAACCAAGACTTTGCAACTTTCCATTAAAAACGGAAGAGTTTCGGAAGAAGGCTCGAAATCAGGCCGGCAAAATGGTCCCGATCTCTCCAAAACTTTTTGCAAATGACTCCATCGTCTATTTGTATGATCCGAACCCATTATTACTTAGTTTAGTCGAAAAATCTACTTTATGTACACCTATTCTAAATGTATACACTAATTAAATAAATAAGCGATTCTTGACACAAAGAAAATAAATGTTTAGCAATAGTGGCAATATTTGCAGAACCACAGAAACAAAACTGTCGAAAACAGGTGCAAACAGGTCAAAAGTCAACAACATACAACAGGGAATTTACAGTGATGGGAAGTGACGAGTGTTTACGATTTTACGTAATATACACTATTTTACATATCGTATGTACGGAAGCGCCTATGTGCCAGCGCTGGGCACTAACAAAATTTGCAGGTGCATTCATTCGTTTGCCTTGCACGAATTTTTTTGTGCGTGCTGGTTGTCCTGCACGCATTTAAAAATGCGTGCTATCCATTTGAAACCAAAAGTGTGTTAGTGGTGTACGTGTGATGTGATCGTACCGTGTAAGACTGGCTTTTCGCTTTTCGTTGACTGTTTAAAGGTAAGATTAATAAACATTGATATAATTTGTTATTTATTGTTAATAGAAAATATGTTCAATAAAATAAGTATATGATTAAAAAAGATTTTTGAAATATAAAGGTCATTATTGACAGAATTAATTATTTTTTGGTATAACCTTAAAATGTGTAGTAAATATAACCTTTTTTTTACGTTTAACAATAAGAAGGCAATACTATATGTCATTGAAGTAAAACTAATTTAAACAAATAATGAAATTATTTTTAGCTTTTTTGTTAACATAGTTTGTCTTTTATTAAGCTTTTTGGTGTGTTTTTGGCTTATTGTTTTAAAAACACTGTCAATTATGAGCTTATATACTCAAAAGAAAAAAAAATACTTTTTAAATTATACCTATTTTATAAAATAAACGTTTTTCGTTACATAAATGTTTATTAATCTTTAAATCATTTGTTACTAATAATTTTTCTGATGGAATAAAGCCGGCCGGACAAAAAACAATAAGCCAAAAACACACCAAAAAGCTTAATAAAAGACAAACTATGTTAACAAAAAAGCTAAAAATAATTTCATTATTTGTTTAAATTAGTTTTACTTCAATGACATATAGTATTGCCTTCTTATTGTTAAACGTAAAAAAAAGGTTATATTTACTACACATTTTAAGGTTATACCAAAAAATAATTAATTCTGTCAATAATGACCTTTATATTTCAAAAATCTTTTTTAATCATACACTTATTTTATTGAACATATTTTCTATTAACAATAAATAACAAATTATATCAATGTTTATTAATCTTACCTTTAAACAGTCAACGAAAAGCGAAAAGCCAGTCTTACACGGTACGATCACATCACACGTACACCACTAACACACTTTTGGTTTCAAATGGATAGCACGCATTTTTAAATGCGTGCAGGACAACCAGCACGCACAAAAAAATGCGTGCAAGGCAAACGAATGAATGCACCTGCAAATTTTGTTAGTGCCCAGCGCTGGCACATAGGCGCTTCCGTACGTATGAGTACCAAGGTTGTGCATAGAGTTGTAAAGTCACGCGTAACTTGGAGTTTTTGACGTTAATTGCGTGAAAAATGTAATTTACGTAAAAAAACGTGTAAAAAATATGGAAAATAATTGTTTCTTAACTTTAATTGTTAATCATAGTCCTATTTCCGGTTTTCGGTATGTACCAAGGAGAGTTTCTACCACTAAGGGTGAAATCCCGTGCGAACACAAAGCGTAAAACCGAAAGCAGAAAATATGAGAGTAAGAGAGTCAGTGATATCTATCTGTCTCTCTTACACTAATGATTTTCTGCTTTTGGTTTTGCGCTTTCTGCTCACATCGGATCTCACCAGGGATGGGTGTGTAACTGTGTATTATATACGTGATGTTTGATGTATTATACATGGTTTTCTACAGTATAATACTTAAGTATTATACGTGAAAATTTCGAAAATAAGAGGGAGTGGGGGGTTTTCTACGAATAACTTCGAGTCTTCTACATTTGTCCATCCCTGGATCTCACCCTAACAGTTCATTGGTCCTGCGTTTCTTATGGCCTGTTTACACCTTCGAAAAAAAAATTTTTCGCATTGGAGGGAAGAGGACAGACAGTGTATCTGTCCTCTTTACTCTCATGCAAAAAAATTTTTTTTTCGAAGGTGTAAACAGGCCATTAGTATTTTTAGGGCAAAATCCCATGATTGGTCTCTGGACCAGGGATGGCTGAATGTAGAAAACTCGAGGTTTTCCACATTATGTAAAATACGTATTATACGTAGAAAATCCCCTACTCCCTCTTATTTTCGAAATTTTCAAGTATAATACGGAAGTATTATACTGTAGAAAACCATGTATAATACATCACGTATAATACGCACCCATCCCTGGTCTGGGCACATAACTACAGTACGCTTCCATTTAATTGACCTCCATTTTAAATGAACTTCCATTTTATTTGAACTTTTTCGTACATTTTAAATGAACAAAATTATCCCTACCACACATGTGCACGTAAAGGGAACTATTTGCGTAAAGAGTGGGAAGGGTCAATTAAAATGTTTCATCCGGTCCCGACGAGGTCAATTAGAGAACGTTCACAAATTACGTAACGTTTTTTTCGGAAATTTTTTACCCCCCCCCCCCTCCCCATGTAACACGTCGTTACATACATTAGCGCCATTTTTTCTGCTGGTCGTAACAAACTGCTTGACCCCCCCCCCCCCTTAAAAAACGTTACGTAATTTGTAAAGGCTCCCTTAAATGGAAGCGTACTGTAGTGCCAGAACGAGACAAACTTATGCCACTGTTGTGTAGTAGAATGAGACAAAAGTAAAGTTACGGGACGAGGTATAAAAGCGCCTTAAGGGTACGAGTTTTTAGATTTTAGACGTTAATGTAATAAACCATTTTGGACAACAGATTCGTGTTTATCGCAATAAAATCTGTAATAATTACCTGCTTAATTTCTTGTAAATGAAAAAGATTAAAATTTCGCAGGCCTGTGTTATTAGTTTTTATTAAGATGTATTTTTTAAAAACCAAAATAAAGAATCAAGATTATTCAATAAACATCTATTTAAATAAAAATGTGAAAAACTCATATTATAAGTAAAAAAAAAACTGCTTACAGTTTTGGTCATCCCTGGTGGGGATCGAACCCACGACCTTTGGATTAGAAGTCCAACGCGCTATCCTCTGCGCCACAGGGACTTGACAGTAACTTCTTGCTCTTTTTTGTTTCAATCAATGCATGTATGTATGAATGCATTTATTTAGACAGAGACAGGTTGGGATTAATAGAAAAAATTTATTTTTTGAAATCTATCATAAAATCTAATTTATATGCAGCTCGAGTCTACGAAAAAACTGCTCTACTTTACCGACCACGTGTGACGTCAAACTCAACAACTACAACAATTAAGAAACTTGTTCAATTTCGAAAAATTACATTCAAGTTAAACAGACTTAACTGTCCCTTTCACACAGGTCCTTTTACACCCTTCGGTAAAGAAATTTATTTTTCTTTTCACTTTACAGTAAAAAGGACTGATACACACTGTCTTCTTTACTCCAATGCAAAGAAAAAAATTAAATTTTTTTTTTCCGAAGATGTAAATGAACTTTAATGCAAAAATAAATAAAATTACTAAATTTGTGTCATGATTCGATTATATTTCGTTAAATGAGAACTATTTTATTTATCTTCTTTCGCTTCTTCCTTCTTTGACATTAGAACTGAATGCCCAACAGCCCAACCCTGAATTTAATATACACAAAAGTAACAATCATGGCGCTTGCTGAAGTTTGTGGTCTTAATTCATTTATAAATTTTAATTCAATCCAAAATGAGGAGAATGTTGAAAACGAAATTGACTTTAAGAACTTTTCCAACAATCTTCAACTTGCTGTGCCTCCATACGCCAATGTAAGTACTTTCAATTTTTTAATTGATTTCGGTCTCTCAAAAAGTGCATTATCATGTACCAACTTTGCAAATTTTCGATAAAGCACAGTTTTTTTTTAATATAAAAAATAATAATTTGTACAGAAAATTTAATAACTTAGACAAAAAGATCAAGTCAAGTTTTGCATAAACACGGTTTTTCTTAAAATAAAAAGTTGCATTTTTAGGTTATGTCGATCGAATGACTATAAACTTTAATTTTTTTCTAGCCCATAGAAAAGCTCGCACAATTTAACAATGATCCAAATACTATTGGAAAAGGCATTAAAATTAAATTCCACCATGGAACTACAACCCTTGGATTTATCTACAAAAATGGCATTATTCTTGCTGTTGATTCCCGAGCCACTGGCGGAAATTTCATTGGTAAATTTCGCTTATTATTATTTACACATTCTTTTTTAAATAAATTTAGTTCACCCAAAATTTAAATAATCCAAATTAATTCTTTTAAACTGAAATTAAAAAGGCGTATTTAATCAATTCAAACCTAAAATTATCAAAATTATAATCTATTTAAATGTTAATCCATTAAAATTTGATTTTATCCAAATTTTAATCGATTAAAGTTTCAAAATTATTACAAGTTTTAGTAGATTCACATTTTTCATTTAGTCTCTTAATTTATTCAATTTTTCTATCACTCTTTTGAGACCTGTTTTCTTATCTTGCTCTTAATTTTGAAATTAATATGCATTTGTTAAGATTTCGTTAAAATTTACGTACCTAGGCACATGATGAACTTATTTCACTTTAAAATAAAAAACAGATAAAAACTAATAATTTACATTTTTTCGTAGGTTCTCAGAGAATGAAGAAAATCGTTGAAATCAATGATTATTTACTGGGAACTTTAGCCGGAGGAGCTGCAGATTGTGTCTATTGGGACCGTGTTTTAGCAAAGCAATGTCGCATGTATGAATTGAGAAACAGAGAACGCATTTCTATTGCCGCAGCTAGTAAACTTATGTCAAATATGGTTTATAACTACAAAGGAATGGGCCTAAGCATGGGTAAATTTTTGTTAATAATAAAAAACTAGATCTATTGAAACTTATCATTAAACACTAAAATTAATTATTTAGAATATTTCTTTCATAGAATTTCATTACAAAGAATCTTCTTTTAGTCGAAATTTCAAATTTTTGAATGAGTTTTCAATAAAACATTAATTAATCCTATTTTTATCTAACAGAATTTTTAGGTCACCGAATTCATATTTAACAGAATTTTCATTTTACAGAAATCAGGGCTGATAAAAATCATAATTTTTTTAAATATAATCAGAATACAAATTTTCTAAATAGTTATTTATAAGTTCACTGTTTTTTAAACTGAGAACTCTTAATAAGAAATAATGCAGAAAAAAACATTTAATTAAAATGAAATAAATTATTTCGAAAAAATGAACGAATTTCAAAACAATATCTTCAAATTCAAATGATCGCAAAATTAAGAAAATTAAGTAAAAGCAACGAAAAAATAATGAACTATAAAAAAAACATAATTACGTAAAAAAATAAGAACACAAATAACGAGAAATTTTTAAAAAACAACAGAAGAATGAAACAGTGACATAAAAAAAATGTATATATATATATATTTTAATAAATAAGAAGATAATTGCAAAATCGTTAAAATATATTACTAAAGAGAACAAATTTTTAAAATTAGGAAAATTAGAGAATTATTTTACAAATTGAATAAAAAAAGAATGAATACAATTTTGGAATATTTTTAAATTTTTAAAAGAAATAAAGTTCTGTGACATAGAAGAGCGATGTTAAAATGAAAATATTTAATACTAGATTAAATTTACATAATATCAAATAAAAGAATAAAAGTCTTAAAAAAAGAAAATTGAGAAATATAAAAAAAATTGTGTAACAAGTAAATAAAATAAATAAGAAAAATATGGAGAAATGTTTTTTTCCTTAATCTAACAAACTGTAAAAAAATGTAAAAAGTACAAAAAATAAAAAAATTTGGTAAGAATCTATTAAAAATTAGAATTAATAAAAATAAAATATAAAATATAAAAATTGATAAAATAATAATTTACAAAAATAAATAAAAAGTCCATGAAAGAAGTTTAAAAATCCTTTAAAAATAAAAAAAATTTTAGGCAAATTAAACCATAATCATTTTTCTAATATTACACTTGAAACAAGTTCAATAGTAAATTTAGAAAAATAAATAAATATGTAAAAATTTTATAAAAGAATATGTAGTTTTGCAAAAAATAGACAAGATGAGAAAACAAATTGAATAAATTTACAAACAAAAATGAGCGTCTTTATTTTTAAAAATATGAAAATAATTTAAAAAAAGCAACAAAATAAAAAGTTTAGTGAATGTTACAATACCAAAATTGTGTAAAATAATATTAAATAATTTGCATTAAAATCATGATTTAAATAAAAAAAAAAACTTTACTGCATGTAAAACATCGCAAACCATAAAAAAAAACCACAAATTTTTGGACAAATCCTAAAAATTTTAATTTTATTATTTTAATCTTTATAAAATTTAAAAATTGCAATTAATTCAAATTTAAAAGTTTAAATGCATATTAATTAATGCAAAATAATTAAATAGTATTAATTATTTTTCATATTCACAATAATCCTTCTTTTGTAAATATTCCTACAATTTTTCAAAGTTTTTTTCTACTTTTACTTTTGATATTTTTTCTTTTTTTTTATTTGTCTTTTTATTTTTGGATTTTCTTCCATTTTCCTCTTTTTATGCAAATTATTTAATATTATTTTACACAATTTCGTTATTATAACATTCACTTAACTTTCTATTTCGTTGATTTTCATAATTATTTCCATATTTTTTAAAATAAATACTATCATTTTTTTGTAAGTTTATTCAATTTTTTCCACTTGTCTATTTTTTCCGAGATTTTTTGCATACTTACTTATTCTTCCATAAAGTTTTTAAGTTTTCTATATTTTTTTAAATTTATTGTTGGAGTTGTTTTAAGTGTAATATTATAAAAAAAAATTTATTTATTTATTTTATAAATAAAAAAAAATCCACAAAAGAAACTTAAAAATTCTTTAAAAATAAAAAACTTTAAGCAAATTAAATAAAAATCTTAAACTTATGTTTTTGATTTAATTTGCTTAAACTTTTTTATTTTTAGAGGATTTTTAAGTTTCTTTTGTGGACTTTTTTTTTATTTATAAAATAAGTAAATAAAATTTATAAAATAAATAAATAAAAATTTATAAAATAAATAAATAAATTTATCTTGATACATACATTTTTTAATTTTATTTTTGGTACTTTATACATTTTTTTACAGTTTGTTAGATTAAGGAAACGACATTTTTCCATTTTCTTCCTATCTATTTAATTTTTTTGATGTGTCACTATTTTTTTAGTCCTTACTTGAATTTTAATTCATTCTTTAATTTTTGTCAATACCAATTCTACTATTTTTTTTATTTCTTAGAAATATTTTTCCTTCTTTTCAATTGTTTAGTTTTTATCTTATAATTACGAATTTTTTAAAACATTTATTTCATGCTTTTATCTATATTTTTCAAATTTCTCAATTATGTACTTTTTTTAAAACTTTTATTCTTTTATATTATATAAATTTAATATTGTATTAAATATTCTCATTTGAACATCATTCTTGTATTTCGTAGAATTTCTTTTGTTTTACAATTTTTTTTAAATTCTACAAATTGTTATTGATTCTCTTTAATTCAATTTGTAAAATAATTCTCTATTTTTTCTAATTTTAAAATTTTGTTCTCTTTAGTAATATATTTAACAGTCTGTAAACCATTTTTAACATTACTCTTTTTTTTCCTAAAAAATGACGTTTCTCCTTCCCAAAAATACAGTTTTCGAAAAGTTTTGAATTGTTTAAAGAACACAGGAATTTCTTTTCTTCTGATATCCTGTATTTAACCGAGAGATGTACTTTAAAACAATAATTAATTAAAATTTTAAGCCACTCGAAATTTAATTCAGACAAACTTTAAACAGTCGAAATTAATTACTGAAAACTTTAAGCTTCTAAATTTTCTTATTTGTGTTATTTTGAAGTTAAATAACAAAAAATAGAAGAAATATAATAAAAAATGATTTTTCATAAAATTTATACTTTTACTTTACTTAATTTACTTACTTTACTCGTGAATGACATTTTTTAGGTATGATGATTGCTGGTTATGATAAACGTGGACCTTCTCTTTATTATGTCGACTCTGAAGGAACAAGAACGCCAGGAAAAGTTTTCAGTGTCGGTTCCGGTTCATTGTTTGCTTACGGCGTTTTAGATTCTCTCTATGATTGGAATTTAGAAGACGAAGCTGCGTATGATCTTGGAAGGCGTTCAATTTATCACGCAACTCATAGAGATGCAGCTTCTGGTGGAATTGTCAGAGGTATGTGTATCAAAATTCACAAAATTACATTAATATCTCTAAATAGATTGATGATCATTTTTCCTAGTAATTTATTATTTCAAAACTGGCATTGATTTAAATTACACGCTTTTTCTCGTGTCACTTACTGTTATACATAGAATGTAATTGAATTAATTTTTAAAATTTTAGATTTTAATTTTTACATTTTTATTTTATTATCTAGTCGCTAATGATCGAGAGAAAAATATTTAATTTTTTGTTCAAGAATATAAGTATTTTTACAACTAATTTCTACTTTTTTTTGTCAGTTTATCACATGAAATCAACTGGATGGAAGTGTATTTCTGAAGAAGATTGTAAGGATCTTCATTATATGTACGCTGAAGAAAAGTTACAAGCTCAAGGTCCATCATAATAAACGATTATTATATTTTAATCTGTCATAAGTGGTCTTTTGTTTAATAAAATTATTTCTAACTGATTTCAATGAGACATTTGAATTTTTTTAAACTTGTATTGATGAGGCTTTTCGAAAAACTCAAAAATTGCTATTTTTTTTATAATGTTACAAATATAAGTACTTAAATTTCGAGCATTTTGAGAGGTCTTGGACACTTTTAGATGAAAAATTCACAAAGTTACAAGTATTCAAAGTTAGAAGTGTCAAAATCCTAGTTTCGAGAAAAACGAGTTTAAAGTTCAAGATTATCATTAGCGGCCATGTATTTTAAAAATTAAAAATAAGATAATTCTGTGTTTTCAATTACTATAAAGTTATTATAAACGCATGATTTGACGTGGGACATTGCTTAGTTTGTTTTTCAGCAATAAAAAAAAATTCGAAAATCTGAACCTCTAGAAAAATGCAAATATCTCGGAAAATAAAATCGACAAATTGGGCCCTTTTCATGCGGTTGTACACATATTATTATGTTTATGATTCTTAAAAATATTATTGAAAAAAGGTGATGATGATTATGATGATGATGATGATGTTTATTATTATTATTATTATTATTCCTTAACCGAGAACCGAATTTGGATTTGAAGACAGAACAAGTAAGTGTAAAAATTGTAATATATAAATACATTTTTTATATATTTCAATTACTTAAACTATTTTAAACCATTTTAACTTTTATCTTCTTTTTTTTAAATTTATATAAAAAGTTTATTTTACTCAAACTTGAATCTATTCAAATTTGCATCGATTAAAAGTTAAAATAATCCAAACTTCAAGTAGGTACAGGTACTGAGTTTGATTCAATTTAACAATTTCTTCAATATTTAACAATATTTAATAAGTAGCAACATTAACGACAAACTTTCCATTGTTGTTGGTCATTTAAAACTATACATTTTTTTGCATAATTACACAATTAAAAAGAATAGTTTAAAAAATTAAACAATAAATATTAATTTCAAACAAAATAGTTGAAAAATTATTGGAATAACTGTTGCAAATAATTGCACATTGAACAACTGAATTGAAAATCGAAAATTAAAGAATTAAATGAAAATTTTAAAAAATAATTGATAATTGAAAAAAACCCTACAAAATGATGCGCTGAATCCAAATCCACCATCAAAATTGGCCCAGCAGGTCTGATTTTGGACCAAACCTCAAAATCAATAAAATTGTACTTTTTGTTCGACATAGTCTGAACCCGACCTAAAATTTATACAAGTCTAGAATCAATAGAAAGCTTAATTTATTACCTTTAAATCACTTTTTTAAAAATTGTTCTACGACGATTTTTAACGAAGTTATGATGTTTTACTTAAAATCATTTTTTTCCGTAACTCACTATTGATGTGTTTTAAACATTTGGAAAAAAGTCATATTTTAAGTAAAACATCATAACTTCGTTAAAAATCATCGTAGAACAATTTTTAAAACAGTGATTTAAAGGTAATAAATCAAGCTTTCTATTGACCCTAGACTTGTATAAATTTTAGGTTGAGTTCAGATGCTATCGAATAAAAACTACAATTTTATTGATTTTGAGGTTAGGTCCAAAATCAGATCCGCTGGACCAATTTTGATGGTGAATTCGAATTCAGCACATCAAAATACATAGGAAAATATTGATCTCATACCCAGATCCGGAAACATTTTTTTTTTGTGGGGCTATAATAATTAAAAATTGAAAAAATTGTAGGAAATTAATACTTGATAATTGCGGGAAATAATTAATAATTGAAGGAAATATCTTAAAAATGACGATAATAATTGAAAAATTAAAGAAAATATGAGAAAAATGATGAATATAATTGCTAATTGAGAAAAAAATTCGTTAAAAAAAATAATTGTAAAAATTAAACAATAAATATTAAATTAAAAGAAAATAATTGAAAAATTATAGAAATAATTGTTGGATATAATTGCACGTTTAACAACTGGATTGAAAATCGAAAAAAATAATTAAAATTGAAAAAAATAATTGAAAATTGAAGAATGGAATAGAAATTTAAAGAATACACACTGAAAAAAAAACTATTTAAGGTTTACTTGAGTTAAATGTAATTTTTACTTTTTTACTCAAGCAATGAAAAAAAATCAAAAATTGCTGTGAAACCAGGCAAATTTTACTTTGTTTATAAAGAAAAAAAAAACAATTGACACTTTTGAAGCAAAATTTGACGTTTATGTGCCAAACTGTTAAAATTAAATTTTCAATACATTCCAGAAGATTTAATAGTGGAAGAATAAGTAAAAGTGAGTAAAAACGTTAATTGCATATTAATTTATTGTTTATTTCTTTTAATTAACTCAAACATTGTTTTAAAGTACAATATGTCAAATTTGTTTTAAAAGTGACATTTTGTTTTCCTTAAAAAACAAAGTAAGTTTTACTTTTTTTTGCACTGCTTGAGTTATAAAGTAAATTTTACTTGACAACTCAAGCAAATATTCCATTGTTTTTTTTTCAGTGCACTTAAAAAATAAAAAAAGTAATTGAAAGAAGCTGAGAATTAATGAGTATTGAAGATAATAATTGAAAACTAAAGAATAAAAATAAAAATTGAAGAGGGAAATTAAAAATTAAAGAAAATAATTAAACAATTGTTTTTAAAATTAAAGAACTTTAATGATAATCGAAAAAATACAATAGCAAAAAGTCGATAATTTTTTAATATTAAAAAAAATAATTGAAAATTAAAAAATGTAATTTAAATTTGAAGAAAATAATTTAGAATCGAAGAGAATAGTTCTAGAATTAAATAATTGAATTGGAATTTAAAAACAATTTTTATGAGTAAAAAAAAAAAAAATTTCAAAATACGAGAATTGTATTTCTTTTTGTTTCAATTATTTTATAAAATTTTTATAAGAATTTTCTTGAAATGTTGATTATATTTTGCAATTTTTGGTAATGGATATTCTTCAATTCTTAAATTAATTTTATTATTTTTCAATTTGTTTATGGAATTTCGAATTACTTTATACAAATTTTAAACATATTCTTTAATTTTTAATTTATTTTTTTCAATACTAAATCTACGTTTTTCATTCTGTAATTATTGTCTTTTAAGTTTGATTTCTTAATTTTTGATTTATTCTCATCAATCGTTAATTATTTTCATTGAATAGCGATTGTATATATTCTTCAATTTTTCAATTAATTTTTTCAGTGTTTATTTATTTACGTACAAATATCAATAACGTTTTTTAATATTTGTAATAATTATTTTTATTCAAATTTGTTAGTTTTCAGTTTAAAATTTTTTATTACATTTTTGTTATTTTCTATTGAAACATCAATTTTCTTGTTTAATTTGTTCAATATTTTTGATTAATTTTGAATTATTTTCTCCTAAATCAAATCAATTTTTTTTATTATTTTTCCCAAATTTCAATTACTTTCTTCAATTTTCAATACAATTCTGTTTAATTTTTTAATTATTTTCTTTTACTTTTAATTAATTTCATCAAAAATCTTAGTTATGTGCTTCCATTTTTTTTTCAATTTTGAATTATAACCTCAAATTTTGTCAATATTTGTTTTTAATGAAAATGATTTTCTTTAATTTCCTTCACTTTTTTTCTTTAAGGTTAGTTTATATCCTGCATTTTTTCTTAAAATTTAATTCTTTTCTTTTTAAGTTTATAATTATTTTCTTCAGCTTAAAAGTATTATTTTTATTATTCATTTAGCTACTGTCTTAATTGTAACAAAAAGAATTTATCCCTTCCATATTGTATTGATTTAGTAGGAACGATCAGAGGAAGGCAGTGGAAAAAATATTCCAAATTTTTTGTCGTCTAACAACTTTGCGACGTTTCGTTGCCCTGGTTCGGCAACCTCATCAGGCTTAAGTAATAAATTTTTAAATCCTCATTTTTTGTTTAGAATTCACATTCAAAAATTCACAAAAATTCACAATTCACAAACAAAAAATGAGGATTTAAAAATTTATTACTTAAGCCTGATGAGGTTGCCGAACCAGGGCAACGAAACGTCGCAAAGTTGTTAGACGACAAAAAATTTGGAATATTTTTTCCAAATTTATATCATGATTGTGCAAAAATAGATTTAAATCTCCCGTCTTTAAGAACGTAATGCTTGAAATACGAAAAAATTACACCTGATAGCATTAAAAGACAAGTTTTAACACACACGGAGTAACTTAAATCAATAAATTAAACATTTTAAATAATTCTTTTCCTTGTTTTAACTAATTAGTACTGCATTTCAGAAAAAATACAATAAGTAATTTTGAATTTCCCGCCGACAAGTATCAACCGGCGTTTCGTATGCGCGCGCACCTGAAAAATTTCAAAATTTGCAAAATATTTCCACAAATTTCAGGTATTGCGTGAAAATAGAGTAATTTTCAGAAATTAATGATAAATTCTCACTCGATTGGGTGTAATTTTCCAATGACACGTGAATTCAGAAGATACCGTGAATTCTTATAGTTCTCTTATAGACTCGGATTTCTCTCAATCGTTATTCATTACTGCGCATAACTGCGTTCCAAGCGCTTGGTTACAGAGCAATTTTCATTGTTATTCTCATTGAAAAATCAACAAAGTGTTAGAGATTGTTTATAATAATACGAGAGTTTGTAAATTCTGTGAGGCATTATGTCGAATGTGGACGATGGAGAGCTGAAAGGAGGACATCCTCCAGCAGGTTAGTTTGATAAAAGAAATTCTTTTTCTGGAGTAAAATATAGAGCGTAGTACGTGCTACGTGTTTAGAGACAAAGCGGCTTGAAGCGGCTCAAGGTCGTTGAGGATATCTGTTTATCGACAAGGTTTTTTTTTCGTAATTTTGCAGTGAAAGCGGGAGGAATGAGGATAATTCAGCACAAGTTGCCGAGGGAGGAACGCGAGGTCAAACCGGTCAAAGAATCCGAGGAGAACAAGCCATCTACTAGGTGAAATAACTTGTTTTGTTTGTGTTTATTCTAACCTTACCTTCTTCTCTGCCGATGTGGCAATATGTTTGTAAACAGTTTGGTTATACTGACAGAATAATTAATGCTCTCACTTATCAGTTTTGGCGTTTTGTCTTATGGTTTATCGTCTTTGAAATTTACTTTTCTTTTATCATTTTTCAATTCTTTCGAGGTTAAAACGGTTTTAACCGGTTTCTGTCGCTTCCTGTCTGTTGGCTGGAGATTAAAGATAAACTACGTTCAAATTATCTATATATTTAAAAACAGAATGAATAGACAATTTCTCAATTATTTTTATGTTTAGTTTTTATTGCTTATTTTTTCAAATTGTTTTAATTATGTTTTCAATATTTTTCTGTTATTTACGCGATTTTCGAGCACCTCGTAAAAATTATTAATCTGAATTTTTAAGCCTAAGCTTAATCGAAATTGATTAATTGGAAGTTAATTATAGACGAGTTTTTATTGTACAGAATTTTTATTATGTGCGATTTCAAGTGAAATTTACGTTATTTTCAGGTAGGTTAACGGCGTGCAATAAAAATTTGGAATTTTATTGTAACACTAGCGAAATAAAACGCGCGCAAGCGCGCGATTAGTTTTTCACACATTTTAGAATTTATAAAATACAATAATAAATATAACAAATCGGTAAATAATATTGATCTAACAATAAAGAAATAAATATTTTAAATATAATATTTAAAAATCAATTAATATAAATAAAATAAATATTTATTTAGGACAAAATTTATTATACTTTAGAATTAAAAATAATTGAAATTAAACAAAACAATGGCAAATTTTACAAATTAATTGAAAAAAAAAAATACTGAAAATAATTTAAACAATTATAAAATTGTTTTAAACCTGAAGAAAATAATTTAAATTTAAAAAAAATACTTGAGAATCTGAAAAGTAAATTAAAACAAAATTGAATAATGCAAAATTAGAGAAAGTAATTGAAAATTGAAAAAACATCATTAAAAATGTAGATAAATAAATTAAAATTAAAAAAAAAAATTAAAATTTGAGAAAATAATTAAACAAATTACATAAACTATTTTAAATAAAGGTAAGTTAAACAAAATTTGAGAAAAATACTTAAAAATTTCAGAAGTTCATTGAAATAAAAGAAAATAATTAAAAATTAGAGAAAATAAATGAAAAAAGATAAACATAATTTAAAATTGAACAGAACAAGTTTTAATTAAAGAGAAATAAGTAAAAACTTTTTGGCAATTATGAAAAAGAACGAGAAAAAGACCTATAAATAATGAAATAATTGAAAAGTCAGATAAATAGTTGACATTTTTTGAAATTGTGAAACAAATGTAAAGAATTAAAAATTGAAGGAAATAAATTTTGGAAAATAATTGAAAAATGTTTTTAAATTTTAAAACTCGACGAAAATAATTAAAATATGATACAAACAATGATAAGTTGTAAATAATAAATGACATTGAAGTGTGATAATTGAAAAAATACAGAATTTTTTTAAATAATGAAAAAATACATAAAGATCTTAGAAATCAATTAAAAAAAAAAGAAAATAACTACAAATTGGAGAAAAGAATCGAAGAAATAAGCTAAAAGTAATTGAAATTTACGAAAGTTAATAAAAAAAAATTTGAAATTATAAAAACAAATGAAAATAATTAAAAATTGAAAAAAAAACAATTGAAATTTTAGAAAAATTCTTAAAAATCTTAGAAAATAATTTTAGAAAATGAGAATAACCAAAAATTGGAGAAAAGACTGGAAGAATGCTAAAAATAATTAAAATTTACGATAATTAATAAATTTTTTTGGAAATTATGAAAACAAATAAAAATAATTAAAAAATGTGGAGAAAATAATAGAAATTTGAGAAAAATACTTGAAAATTTTAGAAATTAATTTTATAAAATGAGAAAAACTAAAAATTGGAGAAAAGTCTGGAAGAAAGCTAAAAATAATTGAAATTTACGATAATTAATAAAAAAAAATTGAAATTCTGATAACAAATGAAAGTAATTAAAAATTGAAGAAAATATTTGAATTTTCAGAAAAATACTTAAAAATTTTAGAAAATGAGAATAATAATTAACAATCGAGGAAAATGATTGAAAAATGATAAAATTAATTCAAAATTGAAAAAAATAATTGAAATATGCTGAAAATAATTTAAGATTGAGAAAGAAAATTGAATTATGATGAAAAATATTTTAAATATGAAAAATTGAAAACATTCAAAAAAATTTTAGAGAAATAACTAAAAAAATCATAGAGTATATGTTTAAAAAAAAAATAATTACAAAATTACTTAAAAATTTTTAATTTATGTAATAATTAAAAAATCGCAGAAATAACGAAAATTGATGAAAATAATTGCAATATCGGATAAATAATTGAAATTTTTAAAAGTAATGCCAAAATAATTAATATTATTATAAATTGATGAAAATCAAGAAAAAATGCAGAATTTATTTTTAAGCAAAAGAAAATAATTAAAAAATCGTTATATAATGGAAAATTGATGACAATAATCTAAATTTGAGAGAATAACTGAAAATTTAGGAAATTAATAGCATGTGTATATATTTTAAACTTCTTCAAAAACCATAATAAATTTTTAAAGCATTTTTCGAAACTTTTTTTTTTACATAAATGACAATTAAAAACAAGCACAACATCACACTAACGAAAAAGGTTACCTTATTATTTCAATTCAAATTTCAAAATATTTCCTGATAAAGAGAGTCAAAATCAATAAAATAACAGGGACTAACTTTAATTCAGTTTTTAATACGTGGACAGAAAAAGATGAATAAATATTAATATTAACTAACTTCACTTTAGACTTTAAAACGTGGACAGAAAAAGATAAATAAATATAAATAATAACTAACTTCAGGAGTTTACGAAGATTATTATTATTTAATGACTAATTTTTTACATAAATATTTAGGTCAAAATATTAATTAGTTTACGAGAATTGAAATTTCGAAAAAAAAGTTTGAAATAGCAATATTTTCCGTTCTATCAGTCGTATCGAGATTTTCTTTTTTTTTTAAATTCTCAGGAAAAAATAAGGAATATTTCTATTTCAGGGCAATTTTTTATATCTTTCATATTAAAAAAGTTATTAAATAAAAATTATATAACTTTTAAGCAGCAAGATAAAACTCAATGACCCAAATGCTAAAATGAACTTACCTGTGTTCTTTTCAAGATTCCAAAAGAAATGAACTTCACAGTTACTTCCTTGATATTTAATTTTAATAAATTATAAATGTAAACATTGGAGATTTCTGTTTGTAAACAAATCAATATGGTTGCGCGCGCATTTCCATCTGAGAGGAATGAAGTCATGGTTATACGAAGATAGAAATGCGCGCGCAACCATATTAATTTGTTTACAAACAGAAATATCCAATCTTTACATTTGAAATTTATTGAAATTAAATATGAAGAAAGTAACTGTCAACTTCATTTCTTTTGTAATCTTGATAATAACACAGGTAAGTTTGTTATAGCATTTGGGTCATTGAGGTTCATCTGGCTGCTTAAAAATTACATAATTTTTATTTAATAACTTTTTTAATATGAAAGATATAAAAAATTTCCCGGAAATAGAAACATTCCTTATATTTTCCTGAGCATTTTACAAAAAAGAAAACCTCGATACGATTGATAGAACCGAAAATATTGCTATTTCAAACTTTTTTTTCGAAATTTTAATTCTCTTAACCTAATTAATATTTTGACCAAAATATTTATGTAAAAAATTAGTCATATTAAATATAATAAAATTCCAAAGTTTCATTGCCAGGGCGTTAACCTGCCTGAAAATAACGTAAATTTCACCAAGAATCGCACTTATATTAAATTTTTAAGGACACGATAATCTATAATAATAATGCACAAGATTCATTCATTATTTCATTTTGTCCACACTTAAAGTTTGGCACTTAGATATTTTTTTGTTTTAAATCAGTTACATTTGAAAAAAAAGGTATATATATTTAAATTAATTATAAATCATATGAGTTTTTATTTTATGTATCTAATTATTAATTGCCTTTTATTATAAAAGTAGAATAATAAGTAATATAATAATCGGATCAGATGAAAGTGAAATCGAAAAAATAGAAATTATAGTAAATAATAATATGCAATATCAGAAATTCTAATAAATTGAAATTCACCAAATTAAAAACTATTCTTCACAGTATTTCGACAATTTAAGAACTATGACACATTGTCATTTGAGAAGTTGATATTGTGTTAAATAATATAATATAATTAGATGAATACAATTCGACGGCCCCCGTTGATAAAATGTTTATTGAAAATCCAGTGGAATAAAATGCTAATTCAAAAAAGCGTGCTATATAATTATTATTCAATTGTTTGTGTAATAAAATGACAACTGATGTTCAGTGCAACAAAATCCTATCTTAAAAAATTAAATATTCATTTTGTATGCAAATATAAATGTGATTTTCATATTTATACCATCAGATACATATTATTTATTATAAATTACATCTTACATACAATACGGAGTTAATTTACAGTTAAAAATAATGACATTTATGTTTAAATAATTTTTCAGATATAACATTTTGTTGTACTCAAAATCAGTTGGCATTTTATTACACAACCAATTGAATAAGAATTGTATAGCACGCTCTTTTGAATTAGCATTTTATTCCACTGGCTTTTCAAGAAACATTTTATTAACGGGGGCCATCGAATTTATATCAAATTCATATTTTATAATACAAATATTATATCAAAGAGTACTTACTTTAAATTAATTTTAGGTTAGATGAATGTTCAAAATATAGAAAATTATATTAATATACGTTTAGTACAAACAAATTTTAGTTTATGCGATTCTTCGGAAAAACAATAATTATGTTAAGTGACCATTAGGGAAAAAAATTTAAGATAAATAATTTTTCTTCTGAATAAAATTTATGCCACAAAACAATTCTATTATTCAGAAATTAGTTTCAATTATAATTCGAGTAAATAAACATAACAAATTATAATTCGAATTATAAGCTTTACGTCAAATAGCCAGTCGATAATAAATATTTCGATACCTGAAAATTATAAGAATGAAATTTGGGGAATAATCATGCGCCCCCTTTTTTTAAAAAATGAATTTAAAATGATTAAAATTAAAATTTATAAATATTCAAATAATCAAATTTCAAATACTTTTAATTTCATGAATAAATAAATATATCATTTCTTATATAATTTTCAACAGTTTTCAATATACAATTATTTTCTTTAAATTTTATAATTATTCTTTCATTTTTTTTCAATTATTTTGTTCCGTTGTCGATTATTCTCGACAATTTTCGAATTTTTTTTTCGATTGTCAATTATTTTCCTCATTTCTCAATTATTTTCTTTAATATTTAATTATATATTTTAGTCATTCTGTAATTTTTCTTTCAATTATCAACTATTTTCTTAAGGATGTTCAATCAATTGACATAACCTCAAACTAGAGAATGGTTTTTACATAAAAGAAAAATATTATTAAAATTAATTTCACTCAATTTATATTTTTAAAAAAAAATTAAAATGATCCAAAATTTGTTACTGAATAATAATTATTTAACATTTTTTGTTTTTTTTTTTAAGTTTTTGAACAATTGTAATTTTTATTTAATTTTGACAAGTCATTTTAATCTCATTTTAATCTTTGAAACATTCTCTATAAGTCTGTTCCTTAGATTTTGTTAATAATATTTTCTTAACAAATTATTAAATAAATAAAATTGTACTATTATACATTTTTTAAATAAAAATATTTTAACAAATTTCAACAAACAGACTTGTAGAGAATGTTTCAAAAATTAAAGTGAGCTATTATTTGTCAAAATTGGATGAAGATTAAAATTATTCACAAACTTAAAAGGAAAAACAAAGTGTTAAATAATTATTATTTGATAACAAATTTGCTCTGCACCTAATTTTTTTTAAAAAATGTATATCTTGGTCTTTCAAAATTGGGTGAAATAAATTTTTATAATATTTTTATTTTTTGTGGAAAACCATTTTTTAGTTTAAGGTTATGTCAATGGGTTGAACATCCTTAAGATTTCAATTTAATTCTTAAGTCTTCAATTTATTTCTTTAATTTTTAATTATTTTCTGCAATTCTCAAATATTATCTTTAATTTTCAATTATTTTTATCAATTTTTAATTAATTTCTCAATATTCAGTAATTCTTGCATTTTCTCAATTATCAATTATTTTCTTAAAATTTTAATACAATTCTTCAACTTTCATTTATTTTCTACAATTTTTTCCAAAATTTTCATCGCAATTATCAATTCACATTTTATTATTCTCCTACAGTTTTATGATTATTCATTAAATTATCAGAATTTTTTGTTCGATTGCCGATTATTTTCACCATTTTTTGAATTTTTTTTCAATTGTTTATTATTATTTTTAATAGTTAATTATTTACGTCCTATTGCAATTTTTTTTCAATTATCAATATTATTTCCTGGAAATTCCCACTTAATTCTTTAATTTCCAATTTATTTCTGCAATTTTTAGTTACTTTTTCCAATTCACAAATATTTTTATCGATTTTCAATTAATTCCTCAATATTCAATAATTCTCGGATTTTTTCAATTATTTTTTTCACACATAAAAATTGTTTTAAAATTTAAATTCAATTATTAAATTCTGAACTATTCTCTTCGATTCTCAATTATTTTCTTCAAATTTGAATGCCACTTTTCAATTTTCAATTATTTTCTTTATTATTAAAAATTATCGCCTTTTTTCTATTATTTTTTTTTATCATCATTAAGTTTCTTTAATTTTAAATACAATTGTTAAATTATTTTCGTTAATTTTTAATTTCATTCTTCAATTTTTATTTTTATTCTTTAGTTTTCAATTATTATCTTCAATACTTATTAATTCTCGGCTTTTTTCAATTACTTTTTTTTATTTTTTAAGTATATTCTTTAAATTTCAATTCCATTCTTCAATTGTTAATAATTATTTTCAATTTTAATTATTTTTTTCCATTTTCAATCCAGTTGTTAAGTGTGCAATTATTTCCAACAATTATTTTCATGATTTTCTTAATTCTTTAAGCTGCAATTATTTCCAACAGTTATTTTTATAATTTTTCAACTATTTTGATTAAATTTAATATTTGTTCTTTAATTTTGTAAAGCATTCTATTCTTAATTCAATTACATAATTAAAAATAAACTTTTAATCAAAGTAAAATTGTGGTAAAATAATCACTGAACATAACCTAACATTTTTTACCACAAAAATAACATGTTTGGCCTTTAAAAGCTTTTCTTTTTTAATTAAATTCCTACTGGTTTTGCCTTCAAAACTTGTGAAAACGACCCATTTGCTCTGACCGTTATTCAATTATTCCTTTGTTTATTATTCTATTTTGACCTAATAAAAAAATTTAATTATCAAAGCCGCAGACGAGAGATAAAGCAATTTTTGTCAGAAATTTAAATAACAATTTTTTTGAAAAAAACAACTGAGTATATGTGGGTATAGCCTGGAAAACTACTGCAAACGTAATTATTGGTTAGAGCACTACTTCGCTAGTCTTATTGTTTAGCTATAATTTCTTTCTTTTGTTTTAAATATCAATAATTTGTTGTCTGTACAAACCTTCTCTAAAAGCAATTTTTATTTACAATTCTTTTTTTTTTGTTATATTTTATTTTCAGCATTTTATCTGATGTGAATTTAGATACTCCTTCATCTCCATTCATCGTACGCAAAGTTAGCAAAAGGCGCAGTTTACCACTAAAATTGCGTTGGTAATAATTTTATTAATTTTTTTTATTTTTATTTTACATTTGTCTCATCACCGAAACTAATAATTACACTGAAAAAAATTTCATTGAATCAAAAAAATTTTACTTGCTTCAAGTATATCGTCGGATTGAACAGGGACAAGCTAATTATGATATTAGTTAAAGAAAACGATTGTAAAAAAAATCCGATTTTTATTTAAATCGGATTTTTTTGATTTAAATCAAAAATTGATTTTCTTAAAAAATATAATCAGCATATAAAATTTCCAAATGTTTATTTGTGAGTAGTTTATTTTTTTAACTGATGAGAACATTTAATAAGAGATAATGCAGACTAAAACCTTTAATAAAAATCAAACAAATTATGTCGAATAAATGAGAAGTTTTAAAAAAAATATCTTTAAATTCTTATGATCGCAAAATTTAGAAAATTTGGTAAGATCGACGAAAAAATAATAAATTAAAAAAAAAAGAAACATGAAACCGTAAAAAGATAAAAAAAAGTCTATGAAAATAATGAGAAAATTCTTTTAAATAAGAAATGTTATGGACATTATTAAAGAAATAAAAGACATTTTTTTAAAATAACACAAGAATGAAACAGTGACATAAAAGTATATAAACTATCTACGGGCATTTTTTTAAATAAAAACCTTGAAGTATATTACTAAAGAGAACAAATTTTTAAAATTAGAAAAATTAGAGAATTATTTTACAAATTGAAGAATAAAAAATTAGTACAATTTTAAAAGAAAAAAATAATATGAAATAGAAGAACGACGTTAAAATGAGAATATTTAGTACAAAATTAAATTTATATGAGGGTAATTTCACTGACTTTCGTCTGAAGTCTGTTGCAGACATATTTTAAAAAAAATTTCTTTTAATATAAGTGAAACTCGATGAATTTCTATACGTCCATTAACCATAATATTATAAAATAAATTTTAATTCCTTCGTTGATAATATTCATTAAAAATAGGATTCACTACATGATTTCGTAACCTCCAATTTTGAATTTTTTTAAAAAAAATTATTTAAAAACAATTTAACAATATGTATTATTACTTACAAGGAACATAAATCACTTTATTCTATTCATAGAAATTATGATATTATTCTAAAATTCTTTTATTTTATTATTATAATTAAATTGAAAAATTATTCGTTTACAAAATTTCATAATTTTTTAAAATTCGTAATTTGTTTCTGAAAGTTCAAAACTTTTTGATACTTTGCAGATCTTTTATTCTTAATATAATTTACCTGCTATTAAAGTTTGACTTTTTTTATAGTAATAAATGATAATAAGCATTTTAAAATTTTTATAAATAAAAAATTTGTTAATGATAACAATTATTTAAGTATATTACAAACCTGGAATTACTCATAATATAAAATAAAAGAATAAAAGTTTTAAAAATAGTAGAAAATTCAGAAAATTTGACCTGAGAGCACAATATTCTTGACTCAATACTTTCTGAGACTTGTCGCAGGTAAAATAGTTTGATTGAGATAATTACATATTTTACTTAAATGAAACCTGAATTTCTTATTTCAAGTACTTTCTTCAATTGTAATATTTTTTTGGGACAAAAAAATCAATTTCTTCAAATAAAAAAGTATGGGCTTGTCTCAAGTAAAGTAACTCAAATAAATGCATTTACTTGATTCAGTTATTTTTTTTTCAGTGTAGAATATGTTTCTGTAAATTTGATTTTCAGTGTAAATGTTTCCAATCATAATAGAAATAATACAAGTTTTGTTTTCTTTTGAAAATACTAATCGTTCATCAACATTTATTATCATTACATTGATTGAATTTGTCATGAAGGATTTAGAATGTTTTCATTCATTCCAGTCAATATAAAATCTCAGATAAGTGCTTCTGTTTACTTTTATTTCACATTAATTAATTAATGTTTCTTCATCTCAACAATTATTTTTGTTTTATTACTACTTTTTTTTGATTTCATGGTCATTCTGTTATTACTATTTACATTTAATATTATTTTGCTATTTCATTATCTTTTTTATTGATATAAAATAAAATGAAATAAATAAATATTACATAATATTTATTTTGCATCTGCAATTTTTTTAATATAATTAATTTTTTAGCAATAATTTCAAAAAGTTTGTTAAAAGTAGAAATAAAATTTCCACATTTTTAATCTGGTCATTACTTTTTAAATTGTATCAGTTCTTTTTTGTTGATGATTTGTTTTTGTCTGAGTAATAAACGCAAGCTGAAACGATAAGAAAACAGATTTGATTTTATTCCTGTCTTTAAATTTTTTTTTATTTTTAACTTTACTTGAATAAAGAGGATTTTTAAAATAAATTTAATTTCTCGTTTCTACTTTTTGAATATTAACATTGTGTCTTTAGCGGATTCGGAGATAAAAATTAAAGTATAAAATGGTTTTATTAAATCTAACATTACAAAAGTTCTTTAAAACAGAAACAAACGAGTTTTGCAATTAGGCTGATTATATTCAGATTTCGTGTTTATATTAGATTAACGAAATTTATGTTTTCATTTTTATCTCAAGATTTAAAGTTTGTAAACACAAAATGTAATTAAAATATTTCTTAAATTTATTAAATTTTTAATTGTTTCAAAATATTTATTTGGCATATTTTACTGTATTTTTCCATAATTTATTAATTTTCATAATTTTTTAAAGACTCTTCTTCTTTTTTTCTACTTTCTGTAAATTAATTCTTACAATAAATTTCTCATTTTATCTTCATTTTTCTATTTCTAAAAAATATTTTTCCTTTTCTCAAAAATGTTTAATTTCATTTTTCAAAGGTTTTACTCATTATTTTGAGGGAAAATTAAAAATGATTATTCGGTAGACAATTTTTAATTTAATTTAATTTTTATTAAATTAAATCTATTTGAAAACTCCTCTACATGAAATATATTTTTTTTATGCCATGCTTTGAAATGAAATTGCCACTTAGATACGTAGGTAGAAAAATTGTCGGATTTATGTTTTTTTACTAAAATTATAAATTGAATTTCAGTCCACCTAAGCAACTGTTGATCAGTGGCGTCCTAGCAAAGGGAAATGCAGATTTTCCACCGGAAGCTGTGCAGAAGTTTCACGAGAAGCCGATGCCAACTCACGAACCTCCACGTCATATTTACAATTCCAGGCCCGTGATTATTCAGCAGCCAAGGAAATAAATCTTTTAATTCTATCGATGGGATGGAATGAAAGGGAATGATGATAAAAAAAAGTGTGCAAAGTCATATAAAAAAAAATACATATATCAATATTAAAATAAAAAAATGGATGTGTAGATTGCATATCCATTAAAAAATTCTTCTTCGATCTACACGTTCTAATAATGCATTAAAGTACTTAGAAATTATCTTGAATGACTTTGCCGCAATTTGAAATTTTATTAAAGAATTTACCTGGTGGAAGATGTACTAGTTTCTATACAATAAGTTCTAAGAGAGCCGAAAACTTGAAAAGTTTATTACTGTTGCTAAAATGAAGGTTTATATTTTATCTAATGTGTGTAGTTTCAGCGCAAACTTACAGATGATGTACTCGAGTTGAGAATTTGATAAAGGAAAATATTATTATATGCTCTATTATTACTAAATCAGTACTGATTTACAATTAGTTACACTGATTTTCTAATATTTATTACGATTTTTAATTTTGAGAAAGTATACAAGCAATTGCATTTAAATGTACCATTTTTGGGACCATTGTGATGCATTTAAAAAAAAAAGAGTTGTTACAGCATTCCAATGTTCCATGCCTTCATCATTAATGCCAATTATTGTAATGTAACGTTTATTCGATTATGGTATGGAAATTGTTTATTTATGTAAAGAATCCAAGACTTATGCGCAAATTGTTGAATTGCGTTTATGCCTTGGACAAAGAGGTTTTTAAAAAATAGTCATTTCTTAGTTTTCGAGATCACATCATGCAAGAGTGTCATTTAAACAAAAATAATAATTACATTCTTTGTACTCTGAATAAGTAACAAATAAAACGAATAAAATTCAATTTTTATATAATTATTTGCTTATTCTTTCACATTATTCTTCGTTCTTATCAACTTTCAGAGAGAAGAAACATTTATAAATCTTAGTGTGGCGCTAGATCCAGTGTCAAATTAAAGCTGCATTATGTTCAGTTATTTGAATAATTTTGTAGAAGATTTATAAATATTTAAATAATTTTTTTGTTTATTAACAAATGTTTAACAAAAAACAGCACTTTTTCCAGATTTAATTCCTTTATGACGATATTAGATAATAAACATAAACACAAAATCATTTCTAGGGGGATTTTGGGGTCGCTGAATACGAATCTGATGTCAGATTTTTAAAATTCAACGTCTAATCCAATATGGCGGATAAAAAATTTTAAAATTAATAAATCTTGACGACAATTGTTCTCCGCCATATTGGACCCGCCATTTTGAATTTTAAAAATCTGACATCGGATTTGTATAGACATTTTCATCTTGAATATTGAACTTCCGATAAAAGTCGGTCATATTATGGCGAATGCTTTTTGAAAATTTATTAGAATAATTATTAGAATTTATTAAAAATCTTTGATTTTACTGAAATATTTACATCTGTGAAAAGAATTTGAAATGCAAAATGTAACACACGTTTATTATAAATAGTTTTCAGTATACACAAACTTTTGTCTTCCCCCCCCCCCCCCCTTTCCCCACAAAGTGTGACGAAATTTGTGAACATTTCCTAATGAGAGGAACAAAAATACACAAAATTATTTTTAATAATAATAATAAAGCTTTTATTGAAACAATTCTTGATATATATAAGGTCAGGGTTGCCACATACTTTGGAAAACCTGGAAAACCTGGAAAAGGTATGGAATTTCCAAAAGAGTATGGAAAATCTGGAAATAGTATGGAATTTAAAAATATTTCTGGAATTTTTTTCTTGAGATTTAAAAAATTCTGAATTTTTTGAAATTTTAAAAACGAATGGCACAAAAGACATGAAAAAATCCTTTGATTTAGCAATCACCATTTCCGTAAAATATAAACAATTCCATAAAAGAAAAAAAATTCTTGTTTTACGCAAGAATTATTACAATCTCTTTAATTTCAACTTAAAAATTAAAATCATCAATAATATTGATTATACAAATTCTCAGGGCTGTTATTGTTTTAAATCACTTTGATTAAAATCATGATTGAAATCAAAAAAACTTTTAAAAAAACTCCGTATGCCTAATATTTCATGTAAAAAATCGCAAACCATAAACAAAACCCACAAATTTGTGGATAAACCTTAAAAGTTTCAATTTTAATATTTATATATTAAAGAACAACATTAATACGCTCATTTTTTTGTAAATTTATTCAATTTGTTTTTACATCTTTTGTCTATTTTTTGCGAAATATTTTGCAAACTTACTTATTCTTCCGTAAAATTTTTAGATTTTCTTTATTTTTCTAAATTTACTGTTGGACTTGCTTTAAGTGTAATGTTATAAAAATGTTTTTGGTTTAATTTACTTAAAGTATTTTATTTTTATTAATTTTAATTTTTTAGTACATTTTAACCAAATTTTATTCTTTTTTGTAATTTTTATATTTTGTTGTACAGTTTGTTAGATTAAGGAAAAAAAATTTCACCATTTTCCTCCTATTTATTTAATTTTCTTGATGTTTCACTAGTTTTTTAGTCCTTCCTTGCGTTTTAATTAATTCTTTAAATTTTGTCATGATTTTTCCATTTCTTAGAAACATTTTTCCTTCTTTTCAATTGTTTAATTTTTATCTCGTTATAATTAAGAAATTTTGAAAATATTTATTCAATATTTCATTTTATAGATTTTTTAAATTTCTCAATTTTCTACTTTGAAAGCTTTTTTCTTTTATTTTATATTAAATACGTAAATTTAATATTGTACTAAATATTCTCATTTGAACATTACTCTTCTATTTCATAGAATTTCTTTTCTTCTAAAATTTTTTTAAATTTACCAAAATTTTTATTCAGTCTTCTTTTATTCAATTTGTAAAATAATTTTCTAATTTTCCTAATTTAAAATTTTTGTTTTCTTTAGTAATATATTTTAACGTTCTGTTAATTATCATTTTATTTAATATTTTAATTTTAAAAATATAAATAGTCAATAGTTTAGTTTTTTAAAAAGAGTTTCTACTTTTTTTATATATTTTTATGTCAACGTTTCATTTCTTGTGTTTTTTTTTTAAGTTTTTTCTTCATTTCTATAATAAACTACTTACAAATAAACATTCGGAGATTTTATATACTGATTATATTTTAAAAACAGTAATTTTTTAATTAAATAAAAAAATCTGATTTTTTTTATTTTTTGAAAAAAATTATGATTTTTATCAGCCCTACAAATTCCAGTCAAAAGTTCTAGTGCAATTCTAGTTGCACCAAAGCTTAAAATATTAGAGTAATTTACTCTGGAATTTGAGAGAATTTTAACCTGGAAAACCTGGAAAAAGCCTGGAATTTCAATAGATAATTTTTGTGGCAACCCTGAAGGTTGAATTTCTGCAAAAAAAAGGAAAAAAAAAGAAGTGTATAGTCTTTATTATTCTCAGGGTGTCTACTCACCGGGAATTCCGGGAAAAAAAATTATATCCGGGAATTGCTAAAAATTTCAGCTAATTCGTTTTCATAATTCTTCAAATTCGCTTGAAACTTATTACTCGTTTTCGAAGTCTCTGATTGTGAAAACGAAATCAGATTTACAAATTTGTCAAAATTCAAAATGGCGGATCCAATATGGCAGACATATTTTCCAAAATTGCTCAAATTACCTTCAGTTTTGTTACTCGGTGGTAATCCATGTTCCTGGTTACTAATTTGAGGTTAGATTTTCAAAATAGTAAAAGTGTAACAAGTTTCAAGCGAATTTGAGCATTTTCAGGGCTGCCAGTGACTTACTTTTATCATTTTTATTCACTTTTTTAAAATCATTTACTTTTACTCGCTTTAAAAAAAATCACTTTTCTCACTTCCTTAGTAAAATAATAATTATCTATTATTATTATAGACAATTATGTTCTTCAAATTTCAATAAATTTTGACATTATTTAATTAGTTTCTTCTAATTTTAATTACTTTTTCAAGTTTTTAATTAATGTCTAAAAATTTTTAATTTTTAAATCAGTATTGTCAATTACTTTCGTCGTCTTTCAATTTTTCCATCAAATTTAAATTATTTTTTTCATTTTTTAATTATTTTCTGCATATTTCTATTAGTTTTAACATTTAAAAATTATTTTTATCAAATTTCAATAATTATTTTCAAACTTTTTTTTATGGTCATCAGTTTCTCAATTTATTACACAGTTTTCAATTTTTTTCTTCAAATTTCAGCAATTTTCTTCAATAATTTTATTATTGTGTATCAATGATTTTTAAATACTTTACACCAATTGACAATTATTTTTTTTTCAAATTTCAATTTTTTTTTCAATTTTACATTCTTTTAATTATTTACACCAGTTATCAATCATTCATGTCATTATTCAATTATTTTTATCATTTTTGTTATTTTTCATGTATTATCTTCAAATTTAAATTTTTTGTGATTTCTCAATTTTTTTCTTCAAATTTCAATTATTTTATCATTTCTCGACTATTTTTTCCTATTTTCAATTATTTTTGTCATTTTTTAATTGTTTTTTAGAAATTTTCAATTAATTTAGTAATTTCTCAATTGTTGTCAATATTTTCGACGTTGCTTTATTACTTTCTCCAAATTTTGTATTTATTTTCTTATATCTTTAAATTATTGTCATGAATTTTTTAATTTCATACTTCAATTTTCATTTATTTTTGTCAATTCTCAATTTCTTTTCAAATTTTAATTATTTTTATTATTTTTCAAGTCTTTTATTCAAAGTTTTTATTTTTTACTTAATTTTTAATTAGTTTTGTCACTTTTCAATTATTTGTCTCAAATTTTTATTATGTTTGTTATTTTTCACATATTACCTTCAAATTTAAATTTTTTGTAATTTCTCAATTATTTTCTTCAAATTTTTGTTATTTTTGTTATTTCTCGATTATTTTTTCCTAGTATAATTATTTTCTCATTTTTTAATTGCTTTTAAAATCTTCAAATAATTTAGTCATTTCTCAAGTATTATCAATATTTTCGACATTTTTTTATTACTTACTTTCTCCAAATTTAACTTATTTTCTTATATCTTTAAATTATTGTCATGGATTCTTTAATTTACATTTAATTTTTCCATTTTTCAATTATTTTTGTCATTTATCAATTGCTTTTTATTTTTAACTTTAATTATTTTTATCATTTTTCAAGTATTTTCTTCAAATTTCAAATTTTTTGGGATTTTGCAATTATTTTATCATTATTTAATTATTTTCTTTAAACGTCAATTTTTATCTCCAATTTTTTAATTATTGATTTCTAATTTTTATTTTATTTCTCCATTTTTCAATTATTTATGTCATTTTTTACGTCTTTTTTTTCAAATTATAAATTTTTTACATAATTTTAAATTAGTTTTATCATCTTACATTTTTTTTTTCAAGGTTCAATTATTTTTGTTATTTCTCTATTATTTTTTTTTTAATTTTAATTATTTTTATTATTTTTCAAGTATTTTTTTCAAAGTTCTATTAATTTTATGATTTTTCAATTATTTAATTATTTTCTTTCATGGTCAATTTTTTTCTCCAACTTTTTAATTATTTATTGACATCAAATTTTTATTTTGTTTTCCATTTTTCAATTATTTTTGTCATTTTCCAAGTCTTTTCTTCAAATTTTTAATTAGTTTTGTCATCATTCATTTTGTTTCTTCAAATTTCTATTATTTTTGCCATTTTGGAATTATTTTCTTCAAAGATCAATTTTACCTTAAAAACTTATATATTACGCACTCAATTTTTTCACTATTTTAATATTATAGCTATTAATCATACATAAAAGAAATCCGGTAAAAATGTGATTTTAGATCCGGGAAAACCGGGAATTTGCCGGGAATTTGAAAATCATGTTTCGGTAGACATCCTGTATTCTGGAACTTGTACATACAATAAGCAAATATTATCAGGTGACACGCTTCTTATCATTCCGCCATTAAGAAAAAACTTTTAAATTGTTTGAAGATACTGACAATTGATAAAACATAATATATGTAGTTGTAAATTAGTAACAAGAAAATTTTAAAAAAATGTTCGGATAGAAAGGGACATTTTATATGAAATTTTATTTGCTAAATGTTGAGCGGAAAATTGACTGAATAAAAAAAATTATATTAAATAGAAGTGGAACAAGTAAATTAAACAGTAATTAAATGAATATAAACACATTTATTGAACACTTGTTCCACTTCTATTTAATATAATTTTTTTATTTTATTATTATTATTATTATTATTTTATTTAAAGACGGTCAGAAAAATATATTTCAAGTAAGATAATAAATTGCAAATCAATAATTAATTATTAATTATTATTATTAAATAATAATAATCTCCGTAATTATGGTTTTTGAAGAAGTTTCAAATATATACAAATTCTATTAACTTCCTAAATTTTCAGTTATTATCTCAAATTTAGATTATTGTCATCAATTTTCCATTATATAACGATTTTTCGGGTGCAGGAAATTTCCCAAAAACCCAAAAGGTCGAATATCCAAATGGTCGAATATCCATTCTGTCGAATTTCCAAATGATCGAATATCTAAATTGTCGAATTTCCAAATTGTCGAACATCCATTTGGTCGAATATCCATTTTGTCGAATTTCTAAATTTTCGAATTTCCAAATTGTCGAATATCTGCTTTTTCGAATTTCTAAATTGTCGAATATTCAAATTTTCGAATTTCCAAATTGTCGAATATCCACATTGTCGAATCTCCAAACTGTCGAATTTCCAAATTCTCGAATATCCATTTTATCGAATTTGCAAATTGTCGAATTTCCAAATTGTCGAATATCCAAATTGTCGAACGTCCATTTTGTCGAATGTCCAAATTGTCGAATATCCAAATTGTCGAACGTCCATTTTGTCGAATGTCCAAATTGTCGAATATCCATTTTGTCGAATCTCTAAATTGTCGAATTTCCAAATTGTCGAATATCCACTTTGTCGAATTTCCAAATTGTCGAATTTCCAAATGATCGAATATCCAAATTGTCGAATTTCCAAATTGTCGAATATCCAAATTGTCGAATATCCATTTTGTCGAATTTCCAAATGATCGAATATTCAAATAGTCGAATTTCCAAATTGTCGAATATCCAAATTGTCGAATATCTATTTTGTCAAATTTCCAAATGATCGAATATCCAAATAGTCGAATTTTCAAACTGTCGAATTTCCAAATTGTCGAATCCCCAAATGTTCGAATTTCCAAATGTTCGAACTTTTTTTTTATGTGAGTTTCCTATCTATGAAATGCGTTGGTATAGTAGATTGGACATATGCGCAAAATTTAAAATTTCCATAACGATTTTAAATTTTGCGCACTTGTCCAACCTACTATACCAACGCATTTCATAGATAAGAAACTCACATAAAAAAAAGGTCGAACATTTGGAAATTCGAACATTTGGAGATTCGAACATTTGCAAATTCGAAAATTTGAATATTCGACAATTTAGAAATTCGACAATTTGGAAATTCGACAATTTGGAAATTCGACAAATTAGAAATTCGACAAAATGGATATTCGACCAAATGGATGTTCGACAATTTGGAAATTTGACAATTTAGATATTCGACTTTTTGAAATTCGACCATTTGGATATTCGACCTTTTGGGTTTTTGGGAAATTTCCTGCACCCGCGATTTTTTAGTTATTTTCATTTGCTTAAAAATAAATTCTGCAATTCTTCTTTATTTTCATCAATTTATAATTATATTCATTATTTTGGCATTACTTTTAAAAATTTCAATTATTTATCCGATATTGCAATTATTTTCATCAATTTTCGTTATTTCTGCGATTTTTTAATTATTCTCTTTAATTAAAATTTGTTTATGTAATTTTGTAATTATTATTTTTTTAAACATATATTTTACGATATTTTCAGTTATTTCTCTTAAATTTTATTGAATGTTTTCAATTTTTCATATTTAAATTATTTTCATCATAATTCAATTTTCTTTCTCAATTTTTAATTATTTTCAGCATATTTCAATTATTTTTTTTCAATTTTGAATTAATTTGATCATTTTTCAATTCTTTTCCTCGATTGTTAATTATTATTCTCATTTTCTAAAATTATTTTCCAAGATTTTTAAGTATTTTTCTGAAAATTCAAATATTTTCTTCAATTTCTAATTATTTTCATTTGTTCTCAGAATTTCAAATTTTTTTTATTAATTATCGTAAATTTTAAATATTTTTAGCTTTCTTCCAGATTTTTCTTCAATTTTTAGTTTTTCTCATTTTATAAAATTAATTTCTAAAATTTTCAAGTATTTTTCTCAAATTTCTATTATTTTCTCCACATTTTTTAATTATTTTTATTTGTTTTCATAATTTCCAAAAAAATTTATTAATTATCGTAAATTTTAATTTTTTTTAGCATTCTTCCAGTCTTTTCTCCAATTTTTAGTTATTCTCATTTTCTAAAATTATTTTCTAAGATTTTTAAGAATTTTTCTAAAATTTCAATTGTTTTCTTCAATTTTTAATTATTTCCATTTGTTTTCATAATTTCAAATTTTTTTTATTAATTATCGTAAATTTCAATTACTTTTAGCTTATTTCTTCAATCTTTTCTCCAATTTTTAGTTATTTTCTTTTTTTTTGTAATTGATTTCTAAGATTTTCATGTATATTTTTTTCAAATTCCATTTATTTTTTCTTTATTAAAAAAAATTCTGTAATTTTATCAATTATCACACTTAAATGTCATTTATTTTTTACAACTTATCATTGTTCTTATTGTGTCATATTTCATTGACATCATATTTTAATTATTTTCGTCAAGTTTAAAAATTTAAAAACATTTTTCAATTATTTTCCAAATTTTATTTCCATCAATTTTCAATACTTTACATTTGTTTCATAATTTTAAGAATTTTAAACTATTTATTTGCCTTTTTAATTATTTAATTATTTATATTATTTTTTATATCATTTTCTTCAATTTTCAATTACTTTCGTTCTTTTTCATAATTGTTAAAAATTGTTTACTTATTTCTCTTTAATTAAAACTTGTTCTGTTCAATTTTAATTATGTTTATCTTTTTTCATTTATTTTCTCTAATTTTGAATTATTTTCTTTTATTTCAATAAACTTCTGAAAGTTTTGAGTATTTTTCTCAAATTTTGTTTAACATTCTATTATTTAAAATATTTTATGTAATTTGTTTAATTATTTTCTCAAATGTTAATTATTTTTTTTTAATTTTAATTTATTTATCTCAATTTTTAATCATGTTTTTTCAATTTTCAATTTTTTTCTCCAATTTTTCATTATTCAATTTTGTTTTAATTTACTTTTAAGATTCTCAAGTATTTTTTTCAAATTTAAATTATTTTCTTTATGTTTAAAACATTTTTATGATTGTTTAAATTATTTTCCCCAATTTTTAATTGATTTCGTTATTTTTTTTCAATTAATTTGCACAATTTGCAATTGTTTTGTTTAATTTTAATTATTTTTTGCAATTCTTTTTAATTCTAAAATATTATAAATTTTGTCCTAAATAAATATTTATTTTATTTATATTAATTGATTTTTAAATATTATATTTAAAATATTTATTTTTTCTTATTAGACAAATGTTATTTACCGATTTGTTATAGTACTCAACAATAAAACATATGCGGATTTTCTTATTTGGAGATTTTTGAGGTCGTAAATCAGGATCCCTATGTCAAAAATTACTTTTTTTTTTAATTGTTTACATACAATGGTAGACTCAAAATTTTGACTTTCCATATTTTCAAGGTATAATCATCTTGAATCAACGTTACCGAGGATTTTTGGAGTCTCCCAAATGCCAAATTCATGTCACAAATTCAGTTTTCAAAAAACCTGATCCAATATGGTGAATCCAAAACTTTTTTTTCGTCTTATCCTATCAACAGAAATCATTAAAAAATATTACGTAACACTTAATGTCGAAGCGGGGGGTGGGGGGGGGGGTGGTTACCAGACACCATTATACTCTTGTTACGATGGAAGAGTAGGGTTGAACGTTATATAGCATTACGTAACAAATAAAAAAAAATATTTAATCAGAAAAAAAAAAGGTAAGAATAAAACAAATGAGTGATTCAATGAACATAATAAAAGAAATTGAAACGTGGGTGTAATCAATACAATTTATAAGGACTTTTTTAATTTTATTTACTTTTAAAATATATTTTATTTTTGTTGCTGCAGTTGCCGAAAAATCGCTGTGAAAGTGACTAAATGTAATATTTAAGAATTTCTTTTAAAATGGGTTCTTATAAAAGTACGAAAAAACTTTATAATATTTTGGGGTCGCTGATTACGATTCTGACATCTATTTTATGAAGATGAGTTGAAATTTGATTTCAGGAAGGTAAATAGCACATAAAAAACACAAATATTTTTTATGTCATTTGCTTTTTTATTTTTAAGCGACGTTTCGATGATCACTGTTTATCATCCTCATCAGGCTAATCGTCAAATTTTACGTTACATAGTAACTCGTCGAACAGTTTTAAAAGGCATGTCAGATGGTAACAAGCATCTTGTCAAGACTGAAATTTTATGAAATTCAAAATGGCAGATCCAATATGGCCCACTAATTTATAAAAAAATGTTGGATTTTCTTAAAACTTTTTATCTGGGGGTTTTTGGTATCGCTGATAACGAATCTGACTTTCGTTTCACATAATTCAAAATAACAAAATTCAATATGACGGAGAAATTTTTTAAAAATTGTTGGATTTTTTTGAAACTTAGTATCCAGCGGTTTTCAGAGTCTTTGATTACGATGATTTACAAATGTTATTTTTATTAACATTTATTTTACAAAATTCAAAATAACGGATCCAAAAGGGTGACCCTTTTGTTAATTGTTTTTAATGGATTTGAATAAAATTTTGTATTGAAAGGTTTTCTGAGTCGCTAATTACGAATTTGAGGTTAAATTTATAAAATTCAAAGTGGTTGATCCAAAATGGTGCCCTTTTTTCACTATTTAAATTTGTTATTAAAAGTTTTTTGAAGTCGCTGATTACGAATTTAAATTCAGATTTATAAAATTTAATGTGGTAGATCCCAGAACGTGGGCTGTGTTTAATAGTTGTAATTTTATTTGTTTGAAATTATTGGAAATGAACAATGTGTTTAGTTGCTTTTATTACGAAGTTTTTATTTTATTTTAGTAACAACTCTTTTTTATTTCCTTCATTACTTTTATTATATTAAGGTGATTGAACGAAAAAATTTATTTTGATTATCCGATTATAATAAATTAAATTATTCGAATAATAAATTGAATTATTAGACATAATAACAATCAAAAAAACCAACAACACGAATAAAAGGAACAATGGTACTTTGATTTGTGTTTAATACTTCATTATTCAATGTAACTTGAAAAATTGAAAAGTAACCATTAATTCTCCATACGTACTGACAAATACAACAAAGAAATAGATAAAACAAAAACGAATCGACTTGCACAATGCAGAGCTTCATGTTATAGAAATTAATATTTACTGATAAAACTGAAAAGTGTTTGATTTTATTTTAACTGTATTAAAATAAAAAATTAGCAAATATGAGCAATTACATTGAATATAACATGTTCAGTTTTTGTGATACGAGGTGGTAATCAGGAGTAATATGTCTTTCGACAGCGATCATAATTAAAAAAATTTAACGTTTAATAATCAGTGATAATTAAGAACACAGTATATGGTTAAAGATACAAACATGAGTGTTATTGGTTTAATTATAAATTGCACTTTAATTTAGACTTTTTTATTTGAAAAAAATTATATTTATAGATTCAGTGGCGCCCATTGGATTTCTAGCAGGGGGAGGGCCAGACACGTTTCCAGGATACCACCCCCCTTTCATGAACCCTAATTTTGACAAGCAAAAAAAAAAAAGGTTCACATAATAAAATTATCTATACTCTCTAAATTTAAGTCAGTGAAATTTCACTGATTTGTAGGCTAAATTCTCACTGATTCAAAATTTAGAGAGTAATAATGAGTCAACTACTATTTTAAAAATGCCTTTGAATTGATCCAAATCTAAATCTTTTCCTTCCAGATAATCCCACAATGAGCAGGCACCCACCAAATCCGCACACCTCCAAACACTCTCCCCCTGCACAATCGATCGATAATTCCCCTAATTTCCAAAATCAAGGCAGCGTCTTTAGAGCAATCAAGAGGGAAACTACTCAGACTCTCAACAGCAGACTTAGAGTCTGACATTATTATTACATTATTAAATTCTGTTGAAAGGCAAAATTCAAGAGCCAAAAAGATTGCAAGCAGCTCAAGGGATCTAATAGAATAGAATCCAGGAACCCTCATGGCAAATCTGTACTCGATGCTTGGGCAATAGTAAAATATGGAACAACCAAGGTAGTGTGGGATCAAAGAAGCGTCTGTGTAAACTACAACAGCCAGTGGATCCTGTTATTTTAAGATAGCAGTTAATTCAAGCTCAGGATTATGCGCGGAACGCAACTCAAAACTCAGTTTTACGTCAGTACTAATTCGTCTAGTAACTGTTCGCCTGTGGTAGATCCAAGTAAGAAGGCAGATTTCTAGAAAATAAATCCGGACTAAGTTCCTGGTCAGACATTCAAGCCACATCTACTCCAAACTTCTGGATCATTTACTCTCCTCTCTTTCCTTTAACAGCTCCTACCGTTTTGCAAACCTTGTGGATCAACAGATTACCTGACCATTGCACATTCCTGATAATGAAATTCTGCGTCAGCAAACTTCTTCTGATCTCTGGCTGAATAATATTCGACTCGGAAAGAAAAATCGATCTTGGAGTTGTGCACATGCAGCCCAAAATAACTCTAATAGCATCGAACAAGACTCCATCTAGTCTTCTAATATGACATGCACTAGCCTTCCAAAATAGGGGTGCTCCCCAGTTCAGACAAACTCTAATCATACCCCTAAGAACAACCAAAAGCAACACCAGACTAGCACCCCAAGAAACCCTATAGCAAGGAACCTAATTACATTTACCATCTTACTGGCCTTAATTGCAATCTGACTGATGTGTTCATGCCACAATAACTTGCAATCCAACCAGATTCCCAGATATTTAATGCATCTCTCTGCTACCTATTCGTGTTCACCAATCTCCATCTCAATCTTCAATTCCAAAATACTCCTTCTAGAGAAAACAATAAACTGAGTCTTCGGATAAGAGACCTCCAAGCCGAAATCTAAGAGCCATCCCTCAAGACGTACAAAAGCCTGCTCAAGAGTTTTCGCAGAACAAACCGCATACTCGCCATCTAGGTATAGAAAGATGTCATCTGCGTACATTGAGATCCTGACCTTAGGGGGGGGGGGGGGGGGTAAGGTACTCTCAATACGTCTCAAAGCAAGACTAAATAATAGAGGAGATAGAACCCCTCCTTGAGGGACCCCAACACTCGAGGTTCTCACCTCCGGATCAAAAATTAAGTGTCTCTCCGTTATCAGAAACCCTACAAAGTTAATAATCTCGGCAGGAACTCTCAGCTCAACCAGCTCTTTCTGAATCATTTCCGGCCTAATCGAGTTAGAGGCCCCCTTTATATCCAGAGCTACAGCCACAATCGATCTGTCTCCAAGAAAGGCAATATAAATGTCCGAGGTAAGGCAAGCAACTGCATCCAATGAAGATCGTCCCTTCCTAAAGCCGAACTGAAAACTTGTCAAGAAGCTCCTCAACTTAACCAGATGTTCAATACGTCTCTGGATGAGTTTCTCAAATAATTTGGCTATACAGAAAGTAAGAGAGATGGGATGAAAATCACCACCACCCTTGGGAATGAATTTAACCCAAGTCTCCCTCCATGAGGTAGGATAATCGCCACTTACAAACATCTCATTAAACTAGGTGAGAATTATGTCCATTATATAGGTCAATCAATTCGTTTTGAGATAAGGAATATGATTTTTGTATTCATTAAGTTGTATTTTCATCATGGAAAAATGTTTTGTCAAAAAACGATTTTTTTCGATGAAGAAAGGTGCTCAAAAAATTTGGTTGGGTATTTTCAAAAATCCCTGTGTACAAATTCAGATATTCATTAGCTTAATAAGTCATCCAAATTTTATTGCAATCCGTTGAAGCGTTCTCGAGATATCTTGTACACAAAAAAACGCTATACACACACACAAACATCTGGACATTTGCTTAGGAATGAAAATTTACGCTTTTTAGATGAAAATAAGTCGATTTAGACTATTTTTGGAAATTCGAAAATCTTAACGATCACAAAGCTTCCTATATGAGGAAGCAAACGAGACGAAAGCAACTTTAAGGAGCCTGAGGGTAAGCGTTTCAAAATGTCGTAGCTAATTGCATCTATTCCCGGAGATGATTTCACTTTCACAGAACTAAGTGCCGACATAAACTCGTCCAGAGAAAAGGGGCCCGAGTACTACAGGCAAAGGATTTCACCGAATTTCAAGGATTTGAAATTTATTTTATTTATTTTATTATCTTTGAAATCCAAAGACTTTTAAAATTTCCTAAATGACTTCATTTTTATTCTCCGCGGCTCCCACCTGACTTCATTCTTAACTCGTTTATAAGACTTCAATCTATCCCCGGTCTGGTCCCTAAGATATTCTTTAAAAGCACCTCTTATTCTATCAACAAGGTCGTCACAATCTGAGTTCCACCATAAAGGTTGTGATTTCTTCAGTCCCCTTAGATGCTTAGGAGTGTACACACTATTAGCCAAAAGGATCTGTTTAACCTTACCAATAAATTGATTGTATTTCGCCGCTTGGGGGCAGCAACATGCCAAATCAACTGAATGGTAAAAAAGATGCCTTTTTAGATAAAAAACGAAAATCATGCCGTTTCAGGAAAATTGTGAACACTATGCCTTTTCGTGTTAGCGGTGAAAAACATACCTTTTCAAAAGAACGGTGAAGAACATGCCTTCACCGTTTGTCTAAAAAGGTATGTTTTTCACCGCTAACATCAAAAGGCATAGTTTTCACAATTTCCCTGAAGCGGCATGTTTTTCGCTTTTTTTTTGGAAAAGGCATCTTTTTTACCGTACAGCTGATTTGGCATGTTGCTGTCCTCAAGCGACGATTTGTTCTCGACTACTATTCCCCGGGATTCCTCATCAAAGGTCTCAAATTCAAAATCCAGATCTTCCTTAACCTTCATCTGAATAACATTTTTAGTGTAAATTCTATGTGTTTTGTAAGAATTAATAGCTGGGTGAAGTCGGAAGTCGCATATAACAGGTAAGTGATCTGAAGTATAGACATCCGGGTAAACCTCAAAGGTGGTCGTCGAGAGCAGAGAAGAAGAAACAAAGACAAGATCAAGATTAGATGCAGCTGCCCCAACATTCGGAACTCGAGTGAACAGACAATCATTTAAAAGAATCAAATTAAATCCATCTGCTACCTCAGCAATCTTATTACCCTTACAATGAACATTTATCGCTCCCCAAGCCAAAGAGTGCGCATTGAAATCACCACAAACAATCCTAAGGTCATCTATTACCCTAGGACAAAACAATTCCTGCTAGGTAGTCAAGGTTGGATCAACATCTGGTGGGGAGTAAACCGCTATGACCTGAACCCATCCACCTCTTTGCAGTCGAATATTAACTCCCACATATTCTGTGCCTAATACATCTCCAGGATCAGAGAACTCAAAAGTCAGAGGAGCCGTCCTCAGCTCCTTTCTCACCAAAACTGCAACCCCTCCACCTCTAGATCCAACTCTGTCCTGCCTATATACATTGTAATCAAACACACTAAATCCTAAATTTGGCTGCAACCAGGATTCGAAGATGCAAACCACATGAGGCTGGTGTTCCTTAATCAACCCAGCAAAATTTTCAAGCTTCGGAAGGATACTACGAGTATTTCAATTAATCAATCTCATAGCACCCCGGAGAAGCATAATACTTGAAAGAACTTCAAATTATTCCCACTAAATAAATCGCAACTTATAAACTAATCTCAGAACAGACTGTTACACTAGATCGGTCATAGTTCAAGAATCAACCTAAAAAACAAAAGATAAATCAAAATGATAAATATGCTTAAGCAAGAGGGTTTCAACTTCATGACTCAACTACCATCAATTCCTACTCCTCTTCTCCGCAGGGGAGCTAGCAGCTGAAGAAGTTCTACTCTGCTCAGCGTTACGGGAATCATTTAAAGATCCTGAAAAGCCGGCACCAGAAAAGCGCTGAGAGTGAGATCTTACTCTATCCGGGGCTGGTCTCTTCTCATTAAGGAACTGTCTAATCGCACCTGAGGCCATAGGGCCATTCATAGGGTCATCAATTGCCTGGTCAGATTCCACCCTATAACATTACCTTTAAACTGGGTAACGGGCTTAGCTATATTTGGATCTTCTGCTACAAAATTCTGTCGAATAGTATAATTGGAAACGACTTCGTGACTGTTCAAAAAGTTAATAATTAATCCCATCTCACTATTATTAATCAGTTCACGAACTTCCTCCATTACACCCCAAGTCTCATGAACCTCCCGGTCCTGCGACTCCTTATATTTTTCCTCGGCCTCCCTACACCCACAATTCACCTAAGACCTAATTTCCCTCATACTCTTTTCTCTCAAATAGACAGAACTAATTATTGAGGAGGCGATATGTTCCCTTCCACAATTACAAAAGCACGGTCTCCTATTTTGATTAGGGCAGGACTCAGTAGAGTGATTGAAAGTGCAATATTCGCATCTATATGCTTTGGATCTGCATTGGCTAAGAACATGCCGAAAGCGTTGGCAGTTAAAACACCTAGCAGTCAGCGGAATTATCGGGAATACAGGAAATTCAAAGAACTTTATAAAAATTTTATCCGGTAGAGAGTGAACAAGAATCCTAAACTCAAGCGTATCCAAAAGAATATTCTAAAAATTGACCCTTCATTTTATTGAAGCAATATGGCTAAGATCAGCATCTGATATCCTATTTTTGGTATCTAGTGACCGAATAGCTAGCGGAATTTTATAATTCGCCGTTTTAATCTCCATAAATTGAATGAGTCTGTTTGCATCAGGCCTATCATAACATATAATCTTTATCTGATTTTTCCCACTCCTACGAATCTCTCGCCACTCCTCGATGACAACATCCACCATATCCGCGACAGCGCAGAGTTGGCTAAAGTGCTATTTTTTGTGCCGAAATCGTAGAACTCGCGAACGAATCGATGTATTGAAACAAACCAAAAAATAAATAAAAGCTTACATTCTACAGAATACAGGAAAAATATAGAGAGAGATTTAAAAATTCCTAACCTATTAAAAATGTTAAAAAACTTGAAGTTTCATAAGAAATATTAAATTTTTTGCCTATAAAGGACGGAAAAATGTCAATATAGCTGTTCCAAAGAATTTACCATAAAAGTTTTCAGTGTTGTTACATACAAATTCTTTATAATGATCATTATTTTTAACAACTATTCGTTTCCAAAAGAATTCTTTCATGCAACTTGTACATTCATTAAAAATTCTTACTATTAAAAAATCAATTAACTACAATTTTTGTACTTTTCGATTCCTTTTAGAGAAATAGTCTCACAAATAATCATTTTTTAAGCAAAAATTCGGTTTACTACAAATATTATAAAGAAATAATTCGAAATAATAAGAATTCGGATTTTACAAAAATTCTAATTTTTACATTTTTGTTAAATGGATTTTCTAGATTGTGAAATTGGATTTCTTGAAAATTCGAAATAATAGGTTTTGAAGGATTATCATGCGTCCCCATTAAAAAGAGTTGTCAATTTAATTGAAAAGTAATTAAAAATTTTTCGCCGCCATATTGCTTCAGCTATTTTTTTTTAGTTAGTATACATGTGATTTGTGAGTAAAAAAATAAAAACAAGTGAGTTAATTCTTTGAAACTGCTATATTGACATTTTTCCGTACTCTATTGGTAAAAAATTAAATATTTCTTATGAAACTTAAAGTTTTTGAGCATTTTTAATAGGTTAGGAATTTTTTTATCTCTTTCTTTATATTTTTCCTGCATTCTATATAGAATGTAAGCTTTGTTTTTTTTTTGGTTCGTTCAAATACAGCAATTCGTTTGCGAGTTCTACGATTTCGGCACAAAAAAAAACACTTTAGCCCACTGTGGCAGCGATCGGATTTAATTTACCTATGATCACCGAGTCGTTAAGGCTTTCCATCAGAACCAGAAAAGGGGGTGCAGCATCAGGCGTCTAAGACGGATTATCAGAAACACAGGGATTGATCCATTCTAAACATTCCGCATTATGGATTTGAGGATCCAAATTAATATCAGGCAGTGGTTGATAAACAATAGAAATGATCAAAACGTGATTGGAGGAGAGCAAAGATAGAGCTGCTGATCTCACAGAAAAATTGGAAGTTTCCAAAAAGACTGAATTAGTATCAAGTCCCGCCTCTTACGTCATAAAGCCAGAAAAATCCTGCGAAAATTCAAGATCAAATCAAAATCTTCGGAATAAGAAGGGCAATTGCAGCAAGAATTCTTATAGAAGTAACAGAATATCCAAAGAATCTAAAATAAAAAAATAAATCAAGACCAGTTTAAAGCAAAGCAGTTTATTTGTGCGAAAATGGGTACGGTCCTGTAATCGAGTAGACGGCTCGTAAATGGGCTCCGCTATTTTGTTCTATTAATTAAGTTTCTTGAGACTTTTTTCGGATTTGTTGACTGTGGACGTGTTTTATAAGTACGTTTAGTGATATTGCAAATATTGAGTTTGTGTTTTTTCTCTTGGATTACTCTTTTCACCAAGTGTAATGTGCCAACCACGTGTTTCTTGAGCGTTATTTTCATTTTGAACTTTATTTAAATTATGTAAGGTTTTTGGTGATTGTTCTAGAATTATCCACTTTATATTAATTTTTTCTGGTGACCTCTGTACTTTTTGTTGCTCTATAATTTTATTAAGTGAGTTTTCTCTTGTCCGTGTGACTTGTGAATCTGTGAGTATACACATATACTTGACAGATACTCTTGACACTGACGAGGCACTTCGCGGAATTCGTCTCTTATCTACAATGACGGATACTACAGGGAACCCGAAGGCCCCAGCTCTACAGGTCGATATTATATGTTGTTTTTGCAAGAATAAGGTGGATGATCCAGTTTTTTGTCCTGGATGTTCGTCACCGTACCATACAAGATGCGCTAAAAAAACAAAAATGATCCCTAATGTTGGTTATAGTCTCTGTTGTGGGTCAACTAGTTCCTCTCCAAATTCTCTTGAGCCTGACTCAAACGCTTCATTGTTAGTTAATCTTACTAAAGAAATTAAAACCCTGTCTATAGAAATTAACAACATGAACACTGGATTTGTTAAATTGGAATCTTCTGTCACTTCATTGCAAAACAATTTCTAGGAGTACAATAAACGCCTTGTGACTGCGGAGGGGAAGGTACAATCTGTTGAGAAAAGTCTTGAGGAAGTGAACCAACGGATAGCAGCTCTGGAAAAAGGACCCTCGCTTTCGACAGATTCAACAGCAAAATTACTTAGTGAGTTTGAAGACAGACAAAATAGAAAATTCAATTTCTTAATTTTTGGATTAAAAGAACAATCAAACCTTAACTCAGATAAAGATTCCGAGTCATCTTCAGACAAGGACTTCATTCTTTCAATTTTATCTAAAATCATGCCGTCAGAGACTTCGATTTATTTTGATAATATAATAACATCACGCTTGGGTGCTTTTTCGCAGGTCTGAACAAAACCGAGACCAGTCAAAGTCCCCTGTCCGACCATGGACATCGTCTCAAAAATATTGTCGACGGTGAAAAGGGTCAAGTCATCGTATGCTTATGTACAACTGAACCTAATAATTGTACCGGACAACACACCCACTCAACAACAGATGTACAAGAATCTGAAACGAGAACTGACCCAGAGAATCGCGGGAGGAGAGCGCGACCTGAAAATCATATACAAAAAAGGAAGTCCAGTGATTGTTCAAGTTCGCCAGCCGCTTGACTAGCACTATCCTTGAGTTGTCACCACTTCCAAGTGCAGAGTCCTGCTTGTCATCAAGTTTTGCAGCAAGATTTAGTAGTTAATACTGAGTGTTCTGAAAGTGTCAACGCGTGTTTATATTTTGATGTTTATTATCAGAATGTTAGAGGTTTGCGTACCAAGTTGACAGACTTAAAAAAAGCAATTCCGTCAGTTTTTGCTGATGTCATTATTTTGTCTGAAACTTGGCTATCTAATAATATTATAAATTCTGAGTTGGGTTTCGACGATTATGTCATTTACAGATGTGATAGAAATCACCTAACAAGTGACCGCTCTCAGGGAGGAGTATTGATAGCGGTTCACAAACGTTTTTCAAGCTTCCAGGTATTTTGTCCTATAGTTTCAATAGAAATTTTATTTGTTCAAGTAAATATTTTTAATAACAAACACATATTTTGCTCTGCTTACATTCCGCCGAATTCAGAGATCGGTAAATATAAAGATTTTTGCTTGGGTATCGAGGGGGTCTTGCAAAATTTAATGATTGTCCCTTTTCATTTTTTAGGTGATATAAACATTCCTTTTGTCAAACGGACTGATTCAGAATCAAATGTTTTTACCTGTATTGCGAAACCCTCCTCAACACAAACACAAACCGATATAGCGTCTGTGATTTCTGACTCAATGGGCTTTCTAAATCTTAAATAAATAAATCGCATCCTAAATGAACATGGGTCTCTTTTGGATATAGTTCTATCAAATTCAATGAATTGTTATGTTTCTTTAGCTCCTGAATCTTTATTACCATGCGATAAATATCATCCTGCGCTTTGGTATGAATTTAATTTATCTAAGAAAACCATTATCGAAGAATCGTCAAATCATTTTTTTAATCTCGATTTTAAAAATGCTGATTATGCACTAATAAACTTGTTTCTGAGTTGCATTGATTGGAAATTTTTGTTCTCGACTCAGATGGAAGCTTTAAGCTCTAGAACTTTTAATGATGAGTGCCTAGACACTTTCGAAATTTTAGATAGCATGATCACTATTTTTTACTCACAAGTTTATTTTGTTATTACTAGTTTTGTACGTCAGATATATTCTCTTAATTATACTTTTCCGAAATGGTTTTCTCATGACGTAGTAAAGCTTATAAAGCAAAAAAAATTAGCGCATACGATTTATAAGCGCACAAGAGAGTTACCCGATTACGAGAATTTCTCTGTACTTCGAGCACAATGCAAACTGGATGGTATTCCGACATTTTTTCTTAAATCTTGTAGATACTCTTTGGTTGTTCCGTTGTGTATTGTTTTTAATGCTTGCGTTAAATTCGGATACTTTCCAAGCTGTTGGAAAAACGGTATAATAGTTCCGATTTATAAGGATGGTGATCCCTCTAGTGTCATGAATTATAGACGTATCACTTTACTCGATTCTATTCCGAAGGTTTTTGAGGGAAATATTAATGATAGATTGTATGATGCCTTTAAGAAATTCTTTATTGATGAGCAGCATGGTTTTAGACGTGGTCGTTCAGTTGAAACAAATCTTTGCATATATTGCACAGTTTATAGCTAATAGTATATTATTGAGTAAATTAAAAGCTTACGGTGTTAGTGGGTGTGCCTTATCATGGTTTACTCAGTACTTAACTGATAGAAAACAATATGTTAGATGCAATGGGCATCTATCAAACATGATAATAGTTACTTCTGGAGTCCCTCAGGGTTCCCATCTTGGTCCCCTTCTTTTCATGATTTTCATAAATGACATTAAGAATCATATTATAAATAGTAAATTTCTTTGCTATGCAGATGATTTAAACTTGTTTAAAAAAATTGAGTACTGCAGGGTGACCTTGAAAGAGCGTTGTTGTGGTCCAAATTAAATAATTTGCTCATTAATATTAAGAAGTGTTCAGCAATTACATTTACAAAAAAAAATAAAAACTTTAATTTTTTCTATAATCTTGAATCTAAAATATTACCAAGAGTTTATACTGTGCGAGATTTGGGTGTTTTGTTTGATTCTGCTTTAACATACTGTGACCACTTATCATTTATAATAAATAAATCTTTGAGAGCTTTGGACACGGTAATCAGAGCTTCTTGTCACTTTCACAACCCACAAGTTTTGAAAGTTCTTTATTTTTCATTAATCAGACCACATTTGGAATTTGCTTCTACCATCTGGATTCCTTATTACGAAAGTCATAAAATTAGAATCGAAAGAGTTCAGAACAGATTTTTACGATTTGCTGCCTATCAACTTGATTTACCATACGATAGATTTTCTCATGATTACTCGACTCTACGCACTGAACTAAACATCCCCTCATTGCAATACAGGCATGTTTTATCCGAACTTAAATTTTTGTATCTCATCTTAAATGGCTCTATCGATTCTTCTGAAATTCCATCTTACATTACTTTATCGGACTCTGTGATTCTCACTAGAGGGTTCACTATCTTTAAAGTTCCATTTCATCCAACAAATTATGGCAAAAATTGTCCAGTATCGCGTATGTGAGGCCAACAAGCACCAGAGAGTTGACTTTTTTAATGAATCTTTCTCGCTTTTTAAACGTCAATTACGCAATTCTTTGCCAGATGTTTTTTGACCTCCTTCCACGGAGTTGCTGCTGGTTTTTATTATGTTCAGGCCGTTTTTGAAATTTCTAGCCTAAATTTTTGTTGTTCATATTTTAAATGTATTAAAGAGGTTTTCCCCGTTTATTATGAATAAATAAATAAATCAAAATCGAATTTAGTTCAAATTTACCATTTCGAAAATCAATTAAAGTCTTTTTGACAAGAAATGGGAAGAAAGGATAAGTAAATAAAAGTAACAAAAAATAAAAAGAATTTTTAACACCAGGCGTGTCAATAACGAGAAAGCCCAGAGGTACTCAAAGGCAAGGCTCAAAGTAAACTCTACCCCAACTTCGAGTACAAGAGTTTCTCTAAGTAATTTAAGTTACATACACAGTATACTCCTTACTAAGATTCAGTTATATAATTCAGTAAAGGACGTATTACCATTAACATTAGATTTCAATTTATTCTAAAATTCTAAAAATCTGAATCATATTAAAAGCATTAAAAAAAAAACGATATTATTTGATACATGAAGACGTTTGAAAAATCGCGTCAACTAGCTAGGTCAGCCATTTTTTTATCCCCAAATAATGTATTTTGCTGCGGATTAGATGTTTAGGTTGGATCAGGGTATCAGATTATATTAGAGTGTGTTTATAATCAACAAATCCTATTATATGATTAAAGTAGTAGTAGAGGATTTCACCCTTTTTGCTTTCATTTTAGCCTCTTTTTCACCTTGTAACTTGTAAGTAGCATATAATTTTGATCTTAAACCTATAAATTCTTGTATAACTTTCCCATCAGATTCATCCTTCATTAGACCTTAAACTTTTTTATTAGCAATCGCTATTTTGTAAACTTTATTTGATGAATAAAGTATCAAATATATGTAAATCTTCTCTTTTTATATAGTCATAAATATTTGTCACAGAAAAATGATAAATTAAATTATCAGAATCCGTATGGAGTAACTTTGCATTATCACCAAAATAATTCTGAGTAGAATTATAATGGAAATCATAAATTATTATTTTTAAAATGTCTAAGATCGAAAAACTTGTATAAATTGGTTTATAGAAATCAATAAAGGTTAAATTTTATTTTATTCATTTCAATAATAACCATATCTTCATCAAATATAGTGCAGCTATGAAAACTTTGTTCGTCAATTAAATTTTATGTTTTTACTAATAATTTTACATTTAAATCTTATTATTCATAAGTTTATAATTTTTTTTCAAATTCATCCATTAATTGATTTTTTTTCTCATTTCAGTATTTAAGTCGATAAAAGGTTTAAGCCATGGTTTTTGTTTTAATTAAAAAACTCTGTGTATTTGCGTTATTTTAATTCCCAATGATAAATATTGTTTTAAGTTTTCATAGTGAACTATGTATTTTTTCTTTGGTAATAAATTTGGAACTAACTTTGAAGTTGTGCATTTTGTCAGTGGAGGAACAAGATATTCGGGGCATAAAAGTAACCCAGGCGACCTGTCGGCCCGATCGGTAATACGATGTTTTTGTGTCCTCCTTGTGTCCTACTCGCGTCTTAAATTTTTTTTGTATTTTAAATAATAATAATAAATATGCTAAAAAAAACATTAAGAAAATGATTTAGAATAATAAATCAAACTTTAATGAAGACGTTCACAAAAGGAATTAATTAAGAAAGCACTATAATTATTATTAAAAAAATGTGTAAATAAATGAGATAAACCATGTGGTTTTTAAAAGTGAGAAAATGTCAAAAAAGAGATGACAACCTATTTTATACTGACAGGAAGAAAATTTTGTTGTTTGAAAATAAAATAAATTAACCTATTTAATTTTATTAAATATTTAAGATTCAAAAGTTTATTTTAATTCTTGTCGAATTTAAGATTTTGTTATATTAAGATTCACTTTTATTTTGATTTTGTATTTAATTAATTAAATTAGTTAGATAATATTATTATTTAAACTTCCAGTTTTTACCTGCCAACTTGTCAGATCGACAATTATTTGTTTTGTGCAATAAACATTAAATGTTCGCACTTTTATTTTACACACACGAACACCGATTGACTCCGAAGTGGAGTTTTCCACATCATAATGAATCGTCGAGGACTCTCAAGAGTGCTAGGACCAGAAGATGATCCACTACACCTGATTTACGTTCCTCGGTCGATTGCCGCTCAATTTTAAAATGTGATTCGTAAGAGTGGCACCGTGGCGCATGTGTCGCTGCTCATTGACTTGACGACAAGGCGTTCTCGCTGTCGTGCGATTCTGAACTGGTGTGTTCGACCTGTTGGTCGTATTGTTTATTAAAAAGTCTTAGAAACTTTATAAAAATGTAACAAAATAAGTGCCGCAGCTCTATTTGTGGCCATTGTGCCCTATCAGGTGAGCTCCATTATTAACTTTTTTATTTTTATTTACTGGAGTTGATCTCCGAATAAACTTTAATTTCGAGTCAGTGTTCAGTGCGCGTCCTTTTTGTAAATGGCCGTGCCATGCGGCCGGCTATTTTATATTTTCATGTAATCTTTGAGATATTTAGAATTTAATAAAAGTTGTCAATTTTTGGTTAAAAATTTTGAGTGTTAGTCTGTGCTGCTCCTTACTGCCCACTCTCCCGATTATGAGTTAATCGTGGCTTTATTATATTTCAATTAAAGATTAGAATTATTTGATTAGTTTAATTAGTCTTTTATTTTACTATTATTTTTGTTTAGTTATTTTTCATTAAAATAACTTGGCGTCAGGATTTTGTTTCTATATTTTTTACTGGTTTTGATTAAATAGTAATAATTAAATTAAGAAACATCAAACATATTCTGGAAAAATGCGTCACAGCAGGTTTCAAATAGGTTGCTTTTATCTCTTGTTACTCATTTACTCTTTTTTAAAAATCACATGATTTGCTAATTTATCTACACATTTTTAATAATAATTACTGCTTTCTTAATCAATTCACTTTACGAATGTCTTCAATAAAGTTCAATTTATTATTCAAAATCATTTTCTTTATGTTCTTTAGCACATTTATTATTTAAAATTCAAAAAATTATTCAAGACGCGAGTAGGACACAAGTATGACATATTAATGTCTTAGTCGCGTTCGGCACGGTCGCTTGGGAAATCTTTATGTAAATTATGAAGTTCAGTAGGGTATTCTAGATCTACTTCAAAGAATATAACCTTCTGGAGATTCGTCTAGAATATTTAAGGAAAAGTCATTATTATAATTATCGAGCCATTTAAAATCTTTATATTGTAAATATCATTGTTCATCATGTCGTAGCAAAACGCCTGTGTTTATAATACACTCGATTAATTTTTATCACACGGATAAAAGAAAAATAAACTCAGAGAAAAGGGACTCAGTAAGAATAAATTCAGACACAGTTCGGTCCATCCTAAATGCAGAGAATTAGAGAAATACGTCCTTATTCTTCATTGCCCGGGTGGTAGTTTAAGGGGTTAGGCCACTGTAGGAGGCTAAAATTGAACAATTAAAAATTTTTTTCCGATTTTCTTTTTCGTGGAAAGAAAAGTTGGAGACTAATTATATTCAATGATGTTTTTAGGCATGTTTTAAAGCTGACAAAAATTTGTTTTCTATTCAAAATTATTACAAAATGGCGCCATGAGAGCCGTTCGTGTCAAACGATTCTTTTTTTAGAGCCTTTGCTGCACGCAGTCTATAGCTTTTAAAAATGAATGTGGGACAAAAGAGAAAATTTTCTCTTAATTTACATTAATATAGCTACAGAAATACATGGCCAATTTTGAAAATATATATTTTTGCCAAATTGGTGAGCATTCAAATTTGAATGTCATATTTTCGACCAACAAACGGGTACTTACTTGTGTGGGAAAATAGAAATTTGAACTTATTGAAAATCCGCTAAGCATTTTTGTGAGCAATGTTATTTTCAAGAATTGATATTAATTTGGAGTGAAAAAATTAAAATTGTTCGAGTTATGTTGCGTGCAGTATCGAAAAGTGTTTTGAGAAAAACACGTTTTAAGTTTTGCCGTGTATATTTTAAACCTTTCTACTGCTACCAAAGGATTTTTAAGACAATACAAAATTTTTCGATTTTTGTTAAATTCTACAGTGGTCTAACCCCTTAAGTTTCATTAAGATTAAATATCAACCAAGAGTAAGTTTAATACTGTGTCGTTCTTATTCTCTATTATTGTTATTTTTTAGAAACCTGGCTTAATAAATTTTGAAAATTGGTATAACACATCTTTTTCAATAGAGCTACCTTATTTTAATATTAAAAAAAGATTAATGCAAATCTTATCCTTTGTCAGAGGGATTTTTCATAATATTCTAATATCCGGCCTTTGTTACTTCCAAATTAAATTTTAATTATTAAATTAAAAACTCGACCATTTATAACAGAAGGTCTCGAAACGTCGAAACATGGGGAAATTATGAAAAAGTTCAAAATCATATAAATTAACAACTGCTCATTTGAGATGAGAATGTAATAAGATTAAATTTTTTAATAATTCCATATATTTCTAATTTAAATAAATCCCAAACGCTAATTAAATCAAAATTTAATTTATTCAGACTTCAACACAGATTTTCTGTAATTTTCTTCTTTTTACGCAAAAAGAAAATTTATTTATTTTTATACTTTGATGAAAAATACAATTTTTTCTTCAATTTTATAATTTTTTTTAAGATTCACTCGTTTTTTGTAAATTTATTTAATTTTCTTTATTGCAAATTTATTTATTCTTTCGTAAAACAAATTTTTTGTTGTTGTTTCAAAATTATTTTTAAATTTCCTTCATTTTGGGAACAATTTCCCAAAAAAGTTATTCTTTTTCTAGAATTGTAACTTATTTTTTTTTACAATTTATTATTTATTTATTACTGATTCTTATTATATTACTTTATTTTCCACAATTTTAATATATTTGTCATTTTTTTTAATGTTTTAATTTTTTCATCCCTTAATTTTTTTTAAAAAATATTTTACATTTTTCAAAATATTGCTTTATTTTCTTTTATTTGCAGTTTCTAGTTTTTCCCATTCCTTATAACTTTTTGACTCAGGGACGTAACTACCATACAGCGAAATTCCGTATTGCAGGGGGCCTAAGCTTGCTGGGGGACCTCGAGCCCAATATACCCTAATGCAAAAAAAATTATTAAAAATAAAAATTAAAAAAAAATTTTAATAGTGCCCGGAAGTATTTTACACTATTTAAAAAAAATGTGAAGTAGGGGGTCTCCTGATAAAATTTTTGGGGGGCCTCGTTATTTGTAGTTACGTTCCTGTTTTGACTTCTCCTTTTTCTTTAATTTTCCTTTCATTTATTCGTTCTTTCATATTTGTTAAATTGCATTTTTGACTTTTAGTTTTAATATTTCTAATTTTCACAGACTGTTTATTTGATCTATTTTTCTGTATTTTCTTTCCTAATTTATTGATTTTTTAAAAATTCTTTTCCTTTTTTCTATTTTATGTAAATTTGATCTTATAACGAATTTTTCATTTTATCATCATTTTTCTATTTCTGAAGGTATATCTCGCGATTAAATACAAGCTAACAGAAAAAAATTCCATTGTCCTTTAAAGGATTTAAAACTTTTCAGAAATTATATTTTTAGGAAGGAAAAACGTCCTTTTTTATAGGAAAAAAAGTTGTGATTTTAAAAATTGTTTATTTACACACGCTTTTAGGATAATCAAACTTTTCTCTCACATTGCTTGTTTACAAATGAATTTTTTTGAATTGTTTTTTCATTAGTATAAAATTTTAACGTTTCTTCAAGGATTGTTTTATTTACTTTCTTAATTTGAAACAGCATATATATATGTAAAGATTTTAACTTTTTGAAAAATTGTCTTTTATAGTTTTAATTCTCGATTTTTTAAAATTTTACTATTTTTTCTTATATTCTCGCCGGTCTATTGATTTAAAACAAAAAGAATTTAAACATTTTTTCTTAAATTTTCGATTATTTAAATACAGTATTATTATATTTCTGAATTTTTCTACTATTTTCAAGTTTCTTATTTTTGCGTTTATATTAGTGTTTTTAATTTTTTTTTTAAATGTATCATTTTTTCATAATTTGATCTTTTAAAGGTTTTTATTTTTCATTGTTCATTAATGTTCTCCCTTTTTTTCTATTTAATTAGTATTTTTTGTATTTTCTGTAATATTTCTGTATTTTTTTGTTGACCTTTTTCTTTTTTCATAGTATTTCATTAAGCGAATAAATCCTGAAGTTTACCGCTAAATTTAAAATAATTACTCATTAAGGAGGTTCTATCGTAAATAGAATTAACATTGTATTTTAATTATTTTCTGCAGTTTTTAATTATTTCAATTATTTCTTACTTTTTTTTCTTAATATCTTAATTAAATCTACATTCCGCAAATTTCAATTATTTTCTTTAATTTTTTCAATCTCTTTTTCAATTTTAATTATATTTTCTTTTCGACAATAAAATAATTTCAGTATTTATTGCTAAATTTTATTTAAATTAATTCTTTTAATTTACCCTTATTATTTTCATTTTGCAATTATAATCTTTAATTTTTAATAATTTTCATTATATTTCTCAATTAATATCCTGAATAATTTAATTTTCAAATATTTAGATTATTTATCTGAAATTTGAATTATTTCCATCATATTTCAATTTTTTTTAAAATTTCAAATCATTTTCATCATATTTCAATTATTTCTTTTAATTTTAAATTATTTTGATTATTTTTCAATTATTACCCACAATTTTTAGTTATTATTCTCATTATTTTGGTGAAATTATTGTTTTCAAATTTCAATTATTTTCTTCAATTTTTAATTATCTTAATTTGTTTTCATAATTTAAAAATTTTTTTTTTATTAATTACTGTAAATTTCAATTATTTTTAGCTTACACCTAGTCTTTTCTCCAATTTTTAGTTATTCTCATTTTTAAAATTAATTTCTAAAATTTCCAAATATTTATCTCAAATTATTCTAGTATTTTTTTAATTTACACAAAATTTTGTAATTTTTTCAATTATTTCTCAAGTTGCATATATTTTTTTCAATTTATCATTATTTTTATCATATTTTAATTACTTTCTTCAAGTTTCAAATTTTCTAATCATTTTTCAATTACTTTCCACAATTTTGAATTATGCTCATTCTTTAAAAAGTATTTTTAATAAGATTTTAAAACTTTTTTCTAGAATTTTCATTATATTCTTCAATTTTCCATTATATCTATGATTTTCTTGTTCTTTTCTTTATTTTAAATAATTGGTTTTAGATTTTGTAAATAACTTTTTTTTTAAATTGTTTTTAATTTTTATTATTATTTCGTATTTATAATAGATAACTCAAACTTTCAGTTATTAGTCTCAGAACCTTTTTTTTATCTAAATTATATTTGTTATGCAAAGGATTTAAATGTGCAATTAAGTTCTAATTTTAACATTTTAATTTGAATTTTCCCTCTTCGATATATCGCATCATCGAGGTTTTACTCCCCTGTTCGCCGCTACCCGTCATACATGGCCGTAGTTGATGAAATGCTATGGAAAATTGTTAATCTTCAACTGCAGAAAAAGTACATAAAATCTAAAAAAGGTTAAATTTTTTGACCTGACCTGAGTTCCTTATAATAATTGCCTTCTATCCTCCAAGTTTCAATAAAAAATTTTGATTTTTTTTTTTTAGAAAGATCGAAAGTACGCTTATTTTGATGTTTAGAACATTATCCAGAAATCTGTTCCTTGAATTTTGTTAATATTTTTTGTTTAAAATATATACATATATAACAGAACAATTTTAATTGTTTAATATTTTTTTAATCAAATAAAAATATTTTTGAGAAAATGTTTCAAATATTAAAAGGAGATATTATTTGTCAAAATTGGATGAATTTAAAATCACAATTGTTAACAAATTTTAAAGAAAAAACACAAAATGTTAAATAATATTTATTATTAAATAACAAATTTTGTGATAATCTAATTTTGTATGCAAAATGTGGTCTTTTCGCAAAATTGGGTGAAATCAAGTTTAATAATATTTTTATTTTATGTGAAAAAAAATTTCCTAGCTTGAGGTTATGTCAATGGGTTTATATTTATAATTTGCCAATCAATATAGGTACTGTTTAGCTAATAATGGTTCTTTAGCGATGCCAATAATAAAACAATAATGGTTTTGTTGGCTTTCAATATTGGTCCATTAATACACCAATTGTTTTCTTCCATTTTATTATGAAAATATCTTTTACAATTCTATTAATCTATAATAATAATCCGCAAGATTCATTCATTCTTGTCTGTCCGCACCTGAAGTTTGTCACTTAGATATTTTTTTGTTTTAAATCAGTTATGTTTGAAAAAATGTATCTTTAAATTTAAATTAGAGTCTCCTTTGATAAGAATCAATTTAACTGCATTTACAGAAAATAAATTAATTAAACTATAGTTTACCCTAAAATATTTAACTGAAATTTCAGTACAATAAAATTTTTAGTAAATTAAAATTTAATTCTAACAATATAAATTAACTTGAGATGTTCTTGTGATTAAATTAATTGATATTTAGATCATTGGAAATTGAGATCATTAAAATTTTGAAATAATTATTTTTAATGAAAATCTAAATTAGTAATTAAGAATCAATATATATTTAAGTTTTAATTTATTGAAGTTTGAATTCATCTAAATTTTTATTGGTTATTAGGCTTTAAATTATCTAAATTTTAATCAATCCTTGCATTTTTATTATTCTGATTATTAATAATTAACATTTAAACTTTTCACAATTTTAATTTGTTAGGTTTTGGTTAAATAAAAATAAGCAAATCAGAAAAATAGTAGAATATATTTTACTCGAGCAGTTCTTTCTGGTACAAGCTTCACAAAAGTTATATCGATGCGTCGCTCGACGACGCAGACGAAACAAGCCGCGCACGCGCACGTCAGCGTGTCAGTGCTGTCTATAGTAATACAAGAAAAAGGGAATGGAGTGTACGACAAATTTCTAACATAATTTTTTTTTTGTAAATATAAATTTTACTTAATTTCAAATTCCATTAGACCCAATTTTCATTGATTCAAATTGTAGTCTAAATTATTATTTTCAAAATTTGGACTGAATAAAGCTTTAATATACAATGACATTTTTTTGTTTTATTAGAAGTTTTTATATAATTATGGTTAATGTTAAAAATAATTTAAATATGCATTATTAGATTTTGAAAATATGTAAAGTTTATAACAGTTTAAGGGCATGTGCTTGATTATGACGTCACGGGTATAAGCAAAATTTTCCGTAACTTTTCTCTTAAAATATTGAATATTTTGTGATAAAACTTGGAAAAATTACTTAAAATATCATTAAGATAATTATTTTCGTCATATTGTAATTTTATCTTTTAATTGTTATCTTCAATATTAATTAATTCTCGTCTTTTTCCAATTACTTTTTACACTTATGAAAATCTTTTAAAAATTTCAATTCAACTGATGTTATTATTATTATTATTATTATTATTATTTTTTTTTTTTTACAAAACAAGTTTAGGAGAGGAAAAAATGCATTTACGCACTTGTTCGTGTGGGACTCGACCACATCCTGTGGCAATACCGCACTAAAACAACCTCTCCCAATTCTTGCTTTACATACTCTTATCAACTTTTGCTCCTTCCGTCCTGGAAGGTAAGCAAAAGTTTCTTTTTTTTACTCTGTACAGTTTCAGCATTCTGTTCTTTGGGTCTTCATGTCCATTGCCGCCGATGTTCTTATGCGGCCGACATGAAATTGTAGGATGCTTTTTTAGAGCTACCTTTAAAGATGTTTTTTTTACAAGGAACAATGCTGTCGGACCACAAAAAGAGAATTCAAAAGAACTGCTTTTTGCATTCTACCTGCTAACAAATTGGCTTGACGTTCGCAGGTTGGGATCTTCTTCAGTTGGCTCACAAATGAAGCCTTTATCCCTCCTAAGCAGCCGAGAATTAAAACAATCAAATGGACTCTATATCCTGGATGCATTTTACTCAATTCGAATAAGAGCTCTTGATATTTGATCCGTTTCTCATCCTCCTTTTTAATGATGTTTCTTTCGGCAGGAGCCGAAAACTCAACTACATAAATGATCTTACTTTTATGATCTTGGAGGACCATATCAGGCTTGGTGGCACTGATATGATGAGTGGTGGGGAAAGAAAAATTCCAGTAGATCTTGCACTGGTCATTTTCTACAACGGATTCTTGATCCATTTGGGCATACGGCAGAATGGGCTCCTTATCTATACCGTACTGGTGACGAAGGTGGTAATACAAAACCTTCAGTGCAGCATTCCCTACTGAAAAATCCTATATAGGATCCTACATAGGATCCTATATAGAATCCATATGGATTCCTATGAGAATCCACGTAGGATCCTATATAGGATCCTATATAGGTATTGTCCTATAGGAATCCACGTGGATTCTCATAGGAATCTATGTGGATTCCTATAGGTCGCCTATAGGACAAGTCCTATATAGGATCCTATGTGGACTCTCCTATAGGAATACATGTAGGATCTCATATAGGATTCTGCATAGGCGTCCCAAAAAATTTTTGTACACCCTCCTACATATGATCCTACGTAGGTTCCCATATAGGATCCTATATGGGAACCCATGTAAGATCCTACATGGGTATCCCCAAAAAAATTTTTTGTACCCCTTCCTCATGCGCAGTCGTCTTTTACGTATTCTACAATACTTACGCCTGCGCAGTAAATATTTTTCGTCCTTATAATGGTACTTAATGTATATTTGAATAAAGTTGTTTGAAAAAAAACAATTAATTCTGTGTACATAATTTTTTTTGGCGCCCATAAAAGATCCTATATAGGATCCTATATGGGAACCTACGTAGGATCCTATGTAGGGGGGTTTACAAAAATTTTTTTGGGACGCCTATGTAGGATCCTATATGAGATCCTACATGTATTCCTATAGGAGAGTCCACATAGGATCCTATATAGAACGTGTCCTATAGGCGACCTATAGGAATCCACATAGATTCCTATGAGAATCCACATGGATTCCTATAGGACAATACCTATATAGGATCCTATATAGGATCCTACGTGGATTCTCATAGGAATCCATATGGATTCTATATAGGATCCTATGTAGGATCCTATATAGGATTTTTCAGTAGGGTTGTGTCTTTCTATATATCTGTTACATGCATAAATCGGACAGGCACTTAATATATGACTAAGTGTCTCCGGGTATTGTTTGCATGCACGACAGTTGGAATCGTCAACAGGTATATGCATCACACGGCTGCGGTACACCAAAGTATTAATCACTCCATCCTGACAAGCGAACAAAAATCCCTCTGTCTCCGATTTTAATCCAGCCGATTTAAGGAATGCAAAAGACAAACCTACAGACAATCCCATTTCTCTGACGATATTATAAAATTGTCCGTGAACAGGCTTACTAACATGTTTTTTTAAAAGAAGTACATGTTCTGCATTCTTTACATGTTTTTTGAGCATCAAAGGTGGTAATGACGCTATTCCATGTTCGGTATTATTTGTATCAAATCGAAGATTAAGTTCCTTTGCCGCTCTATTTGCCGCTTGATATAAAAATGCCCCATTATTTGCAACTTCATGATGATGGACAAATTGCATTAAAGGATCCGTACTATTCATCACTGAGCATGCCGCAGCCAGTACAATACGGCGATGAAGACACTCTAAACTTAGTAACCCTCTTCCTCCCTGATCTCGCGGAAGGTATATTCGAGTTACGGAAGACCTTGGATGATGACTACGATGGATTGACATCATCTTGCGGGTTTCTCTATCTAGTATTTTCAACTCATTCACATTCCACTTAACAGCTCCAAAGGTATAGAGAAGTAAAGGAATGGCTAATGTATTTGTGGCCTGTATCTTATTCTTCCCTGATAATTCGGATGACCAAATTTTTCTGAGAAGACCTCGATATTTAATTTGGAGTTGATCTTTAAGCCCACGCACATCTTGAGTTTCCGATTGTGGAATTCCAAGATATGCGTAAGTTTCTCCTTCACCAAGATGATGAATGGTGTTGCCACCAATAAGCTGAAGATCGTCTAAATCGCCTGATGTTTCAGATGTTTCCAGTCTTCCTCTATTCATATGAACAACAGCACATTTATCAAGTCCAAAGCTCATTCCAATTGCACTGGAATACTTGGCCACTGCAAACACTAGAATTTTTAATGCTTCCTTACTGGAGCCATAGAGCTTAAGATCGTCCATGTAAAACAGGTGGTTAATCTTGTGAACTCTATGTCTTGGTTTGCCACACAAGTATCCAGAGTGTTTTTCACGAAGCACAACAGACAGAGGCAAGAGGGAGATACAAAACAATAGAGGACTAAGAGAGTCGCCTTGGAAAACTCCTCTTTTGTAGATGATGACGTCAGTCATCACCTGTTGCTTGTTTGATGTTAATACAAACCTTGTTCTCCATAAAAGCATAAGCTCTCTCAAGCATCTCACTATGTCTGGATGTACCGCAAGACATTCAAGAAGCTTAATAATAAGCTCATGACTGGTGGAATCAAACGCCTTACGGTAGTCAATCCAAGCCATGGACAAGTTTCGTCGATAAAATATCGAGTCTTGGGTGACACACCTATCAATCAGTAGGTTCTCCCTACAACCTGCCAGACCTATTATTATTATTATTATTTTTTTTTTTTTTTTTTTTTTTATACAAAACAAGTTTAGGAGAGGAAAAAATGCATTTACGCACTTGTTCGTGTGGGACTCGACCACATGCTGTGGTAATACCTCACTAAAACAACCTCTCCCCTTCTTGCCTTACGTATTCTTATCCGCTTTTGCTCCTTCCGTCCTGAAAGGTAAGCAATAGCGCGATTCCTTTGCTCGAGGTGTTTTCAGTTCACTGTTCTGTAGGTGTTCCTGTCCGTTGCCGCTGTTGTTCTTACGCGGTGGCCAGGAACGCTATTGGATGCTTTTTTAGAGCTACCTTCGTGATGTTATATTATGAAGAACAGTGCTGCCTGACCAGATGAAGAGAGCTCAGCAGAACTGCCTTCTGCATTCGACCTGCCAATGCGTCAGCTTGACGCTCGCAGGTTGGAACTCTTTGAAGCTGGCTAACAAATGAAGCTCTCATCCCCCCTAGACAGCCGAGAATAAGGACAATTAAATGGACTTTATAGCCTCTGTGTATTCTCCTCAATTCGAACAGCAGGTCTTGATACTTTTGCCGTTTCTCATCCTCCTTCTGAGCGATATTGCCCTCGGCAGGAGCCGAAAACTCAATCACGCAGATGATCTTACCTTTATGATCCTGGAGTACTATATCAGGCTTAGTAGCACTGATACGATGAGTGGTAGAAAACGAAAAATTCCAGTAGATTCTGCAATTCTCATTCTCCACAACAGCCTCCTAATCCTCTTGGGCGTATGGCAAGACAGGTTCCTTATCTACACCATATTGGTGTCGAAGATGGTAATACAATACCTTAAGTCCAGCATTGTGTCTTTCAATATACCTGGAACATGCATACGTCGGACACGCACTTAGAATGTGAGTAAGTGTTTCCGGATATTGTTTACATGCTCGACAGTTGTAATTGTCGACAGGTATCTGCATGACCTTACTGCGATAATATAAGGTATTGATAACACCATATTGGCAAGCAAATAAAAATCCCTCAGTCTCCGATCTTAAACCAGCAGATTTCAGAAATCTAAAAAACAGATCCTTAGACAACTCCTTCTCCCTAAGAATCTTATAGAATTGCCCATGAAGAGGCTTCCTAACATGTTGCTCCAATAGAAGTACATGTTCAGCCTGCTTCACTTGTCTTTTAAGCATCAAAGGTGTTAATGATGCCAATCCCTGTTCTGTATCGCTGGTATCAAACGGAAGACTAAGTTGATCTGCCGCTCTGTTTGCCGCTTTGTATAAAAATGCCCCATTATCTGCAATTTCATGATGGTGGACAAATTGCATAAGAGGATCATTACTGTTCATCACCGAACACGCCGCAGCCAATACAATACGGCGATGAAGACACTCTACACTAAGTAGACCTCTCCCTCCCTGATCGCGTGGAAGGTAAATTCGAGGTACAGAAGACCTTGGGTGATGACATCGATGTATTGACATCATCCTACGTGTCTCTCTATCTAGTAACTTCAGGTCATCCACATTCCACTTAACAGCTCCAAATGTATAGAGAAGTAAAGGAATGGCTAATGTATTTGTGGCTTGTATCTTATTCTTCCCAGATAATTCAGATGACCAAATTTTTCTAAGAAGACCTCGATATTTCTTTTGGAGATGATCTTTAAGCTTACAAACATCCTGAGTCTCCGATTGTGGAATCCCAAGATATGTGTAAGCATCCCCTACACCAAGATGTTGTATGGTGTTGCCACCAATGAGCTGAAGGTCCTCAGAGTTACTTTGTAAATCCGATGTTTCTCGTCTTCCTCTATTTAGATGAATCACGGCACATTTGTCCAATCCAAAAGACATACCTATAGCTCTGGAATACACAGCTACTGCAAACACTAAGATATTAAGTGCCTCCTTACTGGAGGCATAGAGCTTAAGATCATCCATATAAAAAAGGTGGTTGATATTATATACTCTATTTTTTGGTTTGCCACACATGTATCCAGAGTGCTTTTCTCGAAGAACAATAGACAGAGGCAAGAGGGAGATGCAAAAAAGTAGAGGACTGAGTGAGTCTCCTTGAAAAACTCCTCTTTTATAGGTGACGATGTTAGTATTCACCTGTTGTTTGTTCGATGTTATAACAAACCTTGTCCTCCACTTGAGCATTAGATCTTTCAAGCATCTCACAATGTTTGGATGTACCTGTAAGCATTCAAGAAGCTTGATAATCAATTCGTGACTCGTAGAGTCGAATGCTTTACGGTAATCAATCCAAGCCATTGACAGGTTGCGCCGATAAAATATCGAATCTTGGGTCACGCACCTATCTATCAGTAGGTTATCCCTACAACCTGCTAGGCCTCTCTTACACCCTTCTTACACCCTCTTACACCCTCTCTTACATTTTTTTTTTTTTTTTTTTTTTTTTTTTTTTTTACAAAACAAGTTTAGGAGAGGAAAAAATGCATTTACGCACTTGTTCGTGTGGGACTCGACCACGTGCTGTGGTAATACCTCACTAAAACAACCTCTCCCATTCTTGCTTTACATATTCTAATCCACTATTGCTCCATCCGTCCTGGAGGGTAAGCAAAAGCGTGATTCATTTACTAGAGTTGTTATTTTCGTTTCTTACACTGTTGTTCTCACCCATTGCCGCCGATATTCTTAAGCGGTGGTCAAGAACGTTGTTGGATGCTTTTTTAGAGCTACCGAATAGGATCTTATATTGAACAGTGCTGCCGAACCAGATTTAGAGAGTTCAGAAGAACAGTCTTCTGCATGCGAACCGCCAACGCATTAGCCTTGTGCTCGCAGCTAGGAATTTTTTGTAATTGGCTCACAAATGAAGCTCGCATCCCTCCTAAACAACCGAGTACAAGAACAATTAATCTGACCCTGTAGCCTGGATATATTTTACTCAATTCAAACAGAAGGTCTTGATACTTTGTCCGCTTCTCATCCTCCTTTTGAGTGATATTGCTCTCAGCAGGTGCCGAAAACTCTATCACACAAATGACCTTACTTTTATGATCCTGGAGCACTATATCAGGTTTATTGGCGCTGATACGATGAGTGGTGGAAAAAGAAAATTCCAGTAGATCTTACACTGATCATTTTCCACAACGGACTCCTGATCCCCCTGGGCATACGGCAAGATGGGTTCTTTATCTATACCATATTGGTGTCGAAGGTGATAATACAACACCTTAAGCGCAGCATTGTGTCTTTCTACATATCTGTAACATGCATACTTCGGGCACGCACTTAGAATGTGACTAAGTGTCTCCGGGTATTGCCTGCACGCTCGACAGTTGGTATTGTCGACAGATATATGCATCACTCGACTGCGATACACCAAAGTATTTATCACTCCATCTTGGCAAGCAAATAAAAATTCTTCAGTCTCCGATTTCAAACCAGCAGACTTGAGGAAAGCAAATGACAAAACCTCAGACAGTCCCAACTCTTTGATGAGACTGAAAAACCGTCCATGCACAGGCTTGTCAATATGCTCCTGTAACAGAAGCGCATGTTCTGCTTCCTTAACACATTTTTTAAGCATTAATGGTGTTAAAGATGCTAAACCGTGTTCCATATCCCTGGTTTCAAATGGGAGACTAAGTTCACTTGCAGCTCTTTCTGCCGCTCGATATAAAAACGCCCCAACATTTGCAATTTCATGATGGTGAACAAATTGCATAAGAGGATCTCTACTGTTTATGACTGAGCATGCTGCAGATAAAACAATTCTACGATGAAGACACTCTAAATTTAAAAGACCTCTTCCTCCCCGATCGCGTGGAAGGTAAATGCGAGGTACGGAAGACCTAGGATGATGACTTCGATGTATAGTCATCATCTTGCGAGTTTCTCTATCTAGTTCCTTCAACTCATTCACATTCCACTTAACTGCTCCAAATGTATAGAGTAGTAAAGGAATGGCTAATGTGTTTCTTCAGTAGTATAGTGGTCAGTATCCCCGCCTGTCACGCGGGAGACCGGGGTTCGATTCCCCGCTGGAGAGCCACCCGAAATGGGTTGCTTGGTTTATCCGTTACCAAGCAGCTCAAAGATACTGGTCCGACTTGGCTCAGTACTAAGATGACCATTACAGAACATCGTGTAGGTATTTGATCGGGTTGGTGAGGGACTTGTGGTACCCTTTACGGGATATCACAGAGTTTCTTAGCCGACTGGGTCGGGTACTTGAATGTCATTTGAGATGGGGTTTCTGATACCCCAATCGGGCGCCTCCTCAGGTGGCGGATAGGGGAAGGCCTCTCAGATATGGGAGGTACCGAGGAAATTAGAATACCCGGGGCGGACCAAAAGTCAGATAGGGGTGGGCACCCGATATAATTGTCCACTCTGTGTTGGGATAACCTCCCACACAGAGTATTTGCGGTTACGACGACTGTAACGCGCAGTGCCACCCACAATAGGTCTCTCTCGGATGGAGATCAGGGTTCAGTTGGGAGTGGCAATAGGACAGAACCCAGGCAACGACCAGGCATTGACCCGGGACAAGCTAGAGTACGTTTTAAATGGACGGACCAACTTCGGAAGGACATCATGCTATGTTGGCAAAACAGTAGTCCTTGCAGAAGAGGATACATGCTTAGGTTGCATGAGCGATGGGTCAATATGTACCCCCAATACGCTCAAATGACACCTCAGTATTTAAGAGACCAAGTATCCTTTCTGCGAAAAAAGGGACATGAAGCTTTTCTTCAGCAGGAAGAAGAAGAACCCTCCGCGAACCTTTAGGTTCCGACAGTAACACCTACACCAACGACCGAGGAAGGGAACATGAGGTCTAGGGAAACCAAAGTACATCTAAAGGTTTCCATTAAAATGGACAAAATCGCTGAAGGGAATAACGAGCTCTCATTACTCCCAGAGGATGTAGATCTCTGGACATTAAATTGTGCTGTGTACGAAAAAGCAAAGGTCCTGCTTCGTGAAAGTAACAGAAAATCTGTTTCAGACCGCGTCGATAGGACCTTTAAACGAATCAAACAAGTACAGTTTAAGATTGGGGTGGCTCGAAGGCATGCTTCTCAATTGCAGAGTGTGATTGTATATCTTGAATCGAAAAGAAAATTTACATCCAGGGTTTTGGAAATAGCCCAGACTCTAAAAAGATTGCATCACACTCTGAAGAAATCGAAGTTGCAGACCATCAAGCAACATTGGATATAACAATAAGCGAACAGCGAGGGTGCAAGAGAGGTCTGGCAGGTTGTAGGGAGAACCTATTGATTGATAGGTGTATTACCCAAGACGCGATATTTTATCGACGTAACCTGTCAATGGCTTGGATTGATTACCGAAAGGCATTTGACTCTACAAGTCATGAGCTGATCATCAAGCTCCTTGAATGCTTAGAGGTACATCCGAACATTGTGAGATGCTTAAAGGAGCTAATGCTCATGTGGAGGACAAGGTTTGTTGTAACATCCAACAAACAGCAAGTGATGACTAACATCATCTCGTTTGGAAGAGGAGTTTTCCAAGGAGACTCCCTAAGTCCTCTACTTTTTTGCATCTCCCTCTTGCCTTTGTCTGTAGTACTCCGAGAAAAATACTCTGGATACATGTGTGGAAAACCCAGAAATAGAGTCCATAAGATCAACCATCTGTTTTATATGGACAATCTTAAGCTATATGGATCCAGCAAGGACGAATTAAAAATTCTGGTGTTTGCAGTAGCCGTGTACTCCAGAGCTATTGGTATGGATTTTGGATTAGATAAATGTGCTGTTATCCATTTAATTAAAGGGAGACGAGAAACAGCTGAAATGTCGAGCGACTCTGAGAATATTCAGCTCATTGGTGGCAATACCATTCATCACCTTGGTGTTGGGGAAACTTACACATATCTTGGAATTCCTCAATCGGAAAGTCAAGATTTGTGTGGGCTTAAAGATCATCTCCATATGAAATACCATGGTCTTCTCAGAAAAATTTGGGCTTCTGAACTATCTGGGAAGAATAAGATACAAGCCACAAACACTCTTTATTATTATTATTATTATTATTATTATTATTATTATTATTATTATTATCGCCTTTTTTCTATTATTATTTTGATTATCATTAAAATTCTTTAATGTTAAAGTTAATTGTTCAATTATTTTCTTTAATTGTTAATTCCATTCTTCAATTTTTAAGTATATTCCACAAATTTAATTTCAATTCTTCAATTTTTAATTGCTTTCTTCAATTTTTAATAATTTTTTTCGATTTTAAATCCAGTTGTTGAATGTGCAATTATTTCCAACAATTATTCCTTCAATTTTCTTAATTTTTCAATTTGCAATTATTTTCCTTAAATTTAATATTTCTTGTCTTATTTTTTCAATTATTTTTTTTCAGTTGTCTATTAATCTAGTCATTTTTCGAATTTTGTTTTCAATTGACAGTTATTTTCATTATTTTTCACATATTTTCATGAATTTTTTAATTATTCTCGTCATTTTCCAATTATTTCTTTCAATTATTAATTATTTTCCGCAATTTTCAATTATTTCCTACAATTTTTTCAATTTTGAATTATTATATTAAAATTTTATAATTATTCATTGATTTTTTAAATTATTTTGTTCGGCTGTGTATTAATCTAACCATTTTTCGAATTTTGTTTTCAATTGACAATTATTTTTGTCATTCTGTAATTTTTTTTTTCTTCAATGTCAATTTTATTTTTTCAATCTAATTTTTCAACTATTTTTTTTAAATTTAATATTTATTGTTAAATTTTTTAAACTATTCTTTTTAATAAATTTGCAAAAATTTATGATTTTTAATGTCGCTAGTTTTTAATAATCTGCGGTGCAGTATATAAAAATTAAAAATTGCACATTATTTTTCAGGGGTCTTGAAACAAGTTCTGGAAAAATGCGTTATTGGAGCATCGGTGAGGGAAGCTTGCGAATATGGTGATCAGTGACTTCTGGAAGAGACGAGTAAAGTCTTCAAGAAGGAAAAGGATTTGAAGAAGGGAATTGCTTTCCCCACGTGTATATCAGTTAATAACTGTATTTGTCACTTTTCTCCGATTGCCAGCGAACCAGACCTTATTTTGAAAGATGATGATATGGTTAAAGTGTAAGTTTCTCAATAAGAAAATAATAAAATTCTGTGAATTTTTCATAAATTTTTTATTTTCGTGGCTTTTTTAACGGTTTTGATGTATAATTTAATTTATGACATGTTTCGGCTTACAAAGTCCTCTTTTTAAAAAAAAACTATTTCTATTCATAATTAACGTAATTTCAATAATTTGAGAAAATGGTATTTTTTTTTTAATCTATATACTATATAAAAAAAAAATTTTAAAAAAACATTATTATATATCACGGTGGTAAGTGTTGATGTAATTTAAAAGTTAAAAGGCCACGAAAATAAAAAATTTACAAGATTTAAAAAAGACATGTCTAATAATTTTCTATCATAAAATACTGTTTTTAATTGCTTTCTTTAATTTTGAATTAATTTTTTTAATTTTAACAATTTTTTTCGATTTTTAATCCAATTGTTAAATGTGCAATTATTTCCAATAATTATTCCTTCAATTTTCTGAATTTTTCAATTATTTCTTTAAATTTAATATTTCTTGTTTTTAATTTTTCAATTATTTTTATCAGTCATTAATCTAGTCATTTTTTTAATTTTTTTTTTCAATTGACAGTTATTTTAATTATTTTTCACATATTTTCGTGAATTTTTTAATTATTCTCGTCATTTTCCAATTATTTCTTTCAATTATTAATTATTTTCCGCAATTTTCAATTATTTTCTACAATTTTTTCAATGTTCAATTATTATCTTAAAATTTTATAATTATTCTTTGATTAATAAAATTATTTTTTTCGGTTGTATATTAATCTAGACATTTTTTTAATTTTGTTTTCAATTGTCGAATATTTTTGTCATTTTGTAATTTTTGTTCCAGTTATCAATTATTTTTTTCCAATTTTAATTTAATTCTTAAATTTTCAATTTTATCCTCGATTTTTTATTTTTTTTTCAATTTTAATTATTTTTTTCGATTTCCAATCCAGTTGTTCAATTTTCAATTATTTCGTACATTTATTCCTCTAATTTTTCATCTATTTTGCTTAAATTTAATATTCATTTTTTAATTTTTATTTGTACTTGCAAAAATTTATAGTTTCAAATGACCAGAAACAATCCAATGTTTTACATGGATTATATTGCTAAAATTTTCAACAGTTTTCAATATACAACTATTCTCTTTAAATTTTATAATTATTCTTTAATTTTTTTTAGATATTTTGTTGTTTTGTCTATTATTCTCGACAGATTTTAAATTTTTCTTTCGATTGGCAATTATTTTCCTCATTTCTAAATTATATTCTTTAATATTTAATTAATTTAATCATTTTATAAACTTTTTTTCAATTATCAATTATTTTATTGAAATTTCAATACAATTCATCAATTTTCATTTATTTTCTTTTAATTTTATCCATAATTTTCATCAGTTTTAATTTGACAATTTATTATTCTCCTTCAATTTTATAACTATTTATTAATTAAAAAAAAACTTTTTCTATTATCGATTATTCTCACCATTCTTTGATTTTTTTCAATTGTTAATTATTTTCGTCATATTGTAATTTTATCTTTTAATTGTCAAGTATTTTCTTGATATTTTCATTTAATTCTTTAATTTTCAATTTATTTCTTCAATTTTTAATAGTTTTCTTTAATTCTCAAATATTTTCTTTAATTTTTAATTATTTTTATCGATTTTCCACTAATTCCTCAATATTCAATTCTCAGATTTTTTCAATTACTTTTTTCACTCATCAAAATTGTTTTAAAATTTCAATTCAATTGTTATTATTATCGCCTTTTTTCTATTATTATTTCCATTATCATTAAGTTTCTTTCATTTGAAATTTAATTGTTTAATTATTTTCTTTAATTTTTAATTACATTCTTCAATTTTTATTTTCATTTTTCAATTTTTAAGTGTATTCCACAAATTTAAATTCAATTCTTTAATTTTTAATTGCTTTTTTTAATTTTGAATTAATTTTTTTAATTTTAACAATTTTTTTCGATTTTTAATCCAGTTGTTAAATGTACAATTATTTCCAATAATTATTCCTTCAATTTTCTTAATTTTTCAATTATTTCTTTAAATTTAATATTTCTTGTTTAAATTTTTCAATTATTTTTATCAGTTATTAATCTGGTCATATTTCGAATTTTTTTTTCAATTGACAGTTATTTTCATCATTTTTCACATATTTTCATGAATTTTTTAATTATTCTCGTCATTTTCCAATTATTTCTTTCAATTATTAATTATTTTCCTCAATTTTCAATTATTTTCTACAATTTTTTCAATGTTCAATTATTATCTTAAAATTTTATAATTATTCTTTGATTATTTAAATTATTTTTTTCGGTTTGTATATTAATCTAGACATTTTTTTAATTTTGTTTTCAATTGTTGAATATTTTCGTCATTTTGTAATTTTTGTTCCAGTTATCAATTATTTTTTTCCAATTTTAATATAATTCTTAAATTTTCAATTTATTTCCTTGATTTTTTATTTTTTTTCAATTTTAATTATTTTTTTCGATTTCCAATCCAGTTGTTCAATTTGCAATTATTTCGTACAGTTATTCCTATAATATTTCAACTATTTTGCTTAAATTTAATATCCATTTTTTAATTTTTATTTGTACTTGCAAAAATTTATAGTTTCAAATGACCAGAAACAATCCAATGTTTTACATGGATTATATTGCTATAATGTTCAACAGTTTTCAATATACAACTATTCTCTTTAAATTTTATAATTATTCTTTAATTTTTTTTAGATATTTTGTTATTTTGTCTATTATTCTCGACAGATTTTAAATTTTTCTTTCGATTGGCAATTATTTTCCTCATTTCTAAATTATATTCTTCAATATTTAATTAATTTAATCATTTTATAAACTTTTTTTCAATTATCAATTATTTTATTGAAATTTCAATACAATTCTTTAATTTTCATTTATTTTCTTTTAATTTTATCCATAATTTTCATCAGTTTTAATTTGACAATTTATTATTCTCCTTCAATTTTATAACTATCTATTAATTAAAAAAAAAACTTTTTCTAATATCGATTATTCTCACCATTCTTTGATTTTTTTCAATTGTTAATTATTTTCGTCATATTGTAATTTTATCTTTTAATTGTCAAGTATTTTCTTGATACTTACATTTAATTCTTTAATTTTCAATTTATTTCTTCAATTTTTAATAGTTTTCTTCAATTCTCAAATATTTTCATTAATTTTTAATTATTTTTATCGATTTTCCACTAATTCTTCAATATTCAATAATTCTCAGATTTTTTCAGTTACTATTTTCACTCATCAAAATTGTTTTAAAATTTCAATTCAATTGTTATTATTATCGCCTTTTTTTATTATTATTTCCATTATCATTAAGTTTCTTTCATTTGAAATTTAATTATTCAATTATTTTCTTTAATTTTTAATTACATTCTTCAATTTTTATTTTCATTCTTTAATTTTTAAGTGTATTCCACAAATTTAAATTCAATTTTTTAATGTTTAATAGCTTTCTTCAATTTTGAATTAATTTTTTTAATTTTAACAATTTTTTTTCGATTTTTAATCCAGTTGTTAAATGTGCAATTATTTCCAATAATTATTCCTTCAATTTTCTGAATTTTTCAATTATTTCTTTAAATTTAATATTTCTTGTTTAAATTTTTCAATTATTTTTATCAGTCATTAATCTAGTCATTTTTCGAATTTTTTTTTCAATTGACAGTTATTTTAATTATTTTTCACATATTTTCATGAATTTTTTAATTATTCTCGTCATTTTCCAATTATTTCTTTCAATTATTAATTATTTTCCTCAATTTTCAATTATTTTCTACAATTTTTTCAATGTTCAATTATTATCTTAAAATTTTATAATTATTCTTTGATTATTTAAATTATTTTTTTCAGTTGTATATTAATCTAGACATTTTTTTAATTTTGTTTTCAATTGTTGAATATTTTCGTCATTTTGTAATTTTTGTTCCAGTTATCAATTATTTTTTTCCAATTTTAATTTAATTCTTCAATTTTCAATTTATTTCCTCAATTTTTTTTCAATTTCAATTATTTTCTTTGATTTCCAATCCAGTTGTTCAATTTGCAATTATTTCGTACAGTTATTCCTATAATTTTTCACCTATTTTGCTTAAATCTAATATTCATTTTTTAATTTTTATTTGTACTTGCAAAAATTTCTTGTTTTAAATGATCAACAACAATGGAAAGTTTATCGCGCGCTTAAGCGCGCGTTAATGTTGGTAGTATTTACATATATATTACATTAAAGTAAAATGTAGAATAAAAAGTTAAGTATATATAGGGTTTTTTTCAAGATGAATTGTCCCTTAGAAAGTAATTCACGAAATTTTTAATAAAAGGGAGGGTTCATAAATTATTGTCTTTTTAAATTGATATTGTGAAAGAGCAGAGAAACACCTGTTTGTTTTTATTAGTCACATGACGTACAGTTGGTAGCCATGCACGCCGAACGCCGTTGCCCTGGCAACCAGAATGTATACCTTCAACACATTCACATTCAAGTGTCAAAGGTTGAATTAAAAAACTACCCGACTGGATTTCCCTTCTTCCTGATGTGTAAAAATGTGAATACCCTTCAGACCCGTGCCGCATCCCCTTAATACTCTTTCGGCGGTCAGGGTCCATCTTTTTTAATTGCCGGTCTACTGATTTATCTTCAGTATCGGTTCCAAAAGACGTCAAAATGTCAGGGAAAAATAATGTTGAAAAAGTGTCCGTGATTGACAATCATGTCACCAAGCAATACGATATTCTTAAACGTCTCGGAAAAGGGGTAATTTATTTTATTTTTCATTTAATATAACAATTTTATTATTTGATATATTGCTAATTATCAATAAATAATTTATTAAATAATTGCTTTTTTAAAAATTATTCACTGTAAAATTACCGTGCTAAATAACCTACATGACATTTTAAAATCAAAACAAATTTTTGAAAATTCTGTTTTTTTTAAAAAGAAAGAAAAATATTTACATTTAAGTATTATAAAATGTTATTGAATTAATATAAAATAGTAATACTAATGGATTATAAAAAAGAAATATTTAAAATTTATCAAGATTTAATTTTTTCATTAACTTCAATTAATTTTCGATTAATTCTTTTATTTACAGTTAGTTTAATTAATTTAATGTAATTAATGAATCGTTGAGAAAAATAAAAAAAATTTTGAAACAGGTTAATAATTATAGAAAATATACGTTTGTAAAGTAAATAACATAATGATATTGAAAATTAATTTTTTGGATATTTTACGATGTCTTTGATTAAATTGAATGCGTGATATGTTTTATTACATACATATAATTTATATTTATTTTAATAACTTTCTATAATTTAATATAATTTCAAAAATAATTAATTTAATAAAAATTAATGACATTTAAAGCACTGTATTCTCTATAATTGCAATAAATTGAAAATACACAGTATTTCAATAATTTTATTCTAATCATTATCAAATTCTCCATTTAACAATTTTAAATAAATTACAATTAAATTCAGTTCATAAGATAATTAAATTTAGATTTTCAGTTTTTTATTGTTTAAAATAGAGTAATTGTACTAAAATAATAAAATGAATAAAAAATTTACTCAATAAAACTTCAAAAAAAGAATACTTTTCTTTCAAAACTTTTTTTAAATTAAATATCGACCAACGAAATAAAATATAATCACACGAGTCATGAATTATATCTATACAGAATGTGGTTTTTTATAACGTTTTATTCTTGATGTCGATATTTGAGTTTTATGTATGAAAAACGTGTTTAAATTCACATTAAGGACTAAAATTTAATTTTTATTTTTGTAGAACGATGTTTATCTTTCAAACATGTTTTTATCCTTATTATATATTCACTAAATACATTATTAATTATAAAATTATAATTATACAACCTCATAAAATTCATTAAATGTTTAATGGAGAATTACAAGTAAATAATATATGTTACATATATTAACAATCTTGGTAAAAAATATTATTTATTTAAATTTCTATTGAGTTTATTTTTCATTCGTTTTATTGATATTTTGTATATTTACTCTATTTCAAATACTAAAAATCTGAAATTTTGGATTTCATTTTTTTATCAATTTTTTTAATTGAGGTTCAAATAAATTTAATTCTTATATTTACACTATTTAAATAAGTTTGAAACTGGTGAATCTGATGAATTTTAGATAATGTTTGTGATTTCTAGCATGAAAATGCTCTGAGAGAATCATAACTACTCTCCAAACACAAACCATTGATGTTTTAGTCTTCATTCCGGTCAAAATAACATATTCAATGTAAACTGATTTTATAGTTTTACATAATTAAAAAGAAGCTTTTAATCAAATAAAACTATCACTGAACATAACCTACAATTTTTCGCTGATTAGGTTTCTTTCTTTATAACGCGTCACATATACTTAAAGTTTTTTTTTATAATTATAATATAATTACCAATATATTAAATGAATATATCTATTATCATAATTGTGAGTAAAATAAAAAATAAAAATAAATAAATTAAAAAATAAAATTTGTAAAGCATCTTTTTTTATCAAAAAATATCGTTTTTTGTCAACAATTTTTTGCATGCGAAAAGAATGTAATTAAGTAAAAAAAAAATTATATTTCTTGTCTCAAAGAGAATCAACTGACGTATATAAAGTATGTAATTTTACAAAAATTCGTAAAATATAATATATTCATAATTTTCAGTTTTTTTATATTGCCAATTTTTTTTTCTTTTTATAACTGTTTTTATTTTTATTTTTTAAGCACATATAAGATATATGTTTTTTTTTCTACCAAATCATAGTTTATATCTAATTTTGAATTTCAGAATTTCAATTTATAAATATTATACTTTTACTATGATATCCTTTACATTATTAACAAATTCAAACCTATTAAATTTGCTTTCTAAATCTTAATTAGTAAAAAACTACTAATTTCATAATAAAATCTAGTTTACCATATTAAGTAAAGATTTTTTTACTAATATTTGAGTAAAAATGACTAATTCAATTAGTGAAAGTGATTTAGAGGTTAGGTTAAACCACTAAATAAATTAGATTATTATTTGTGGATTTCAGGGGCGTAGCCAGAAACAATTTCGGGAGGGAGTTTTAAAAAAAAATTTGCATCCAAAGAAATAGAATAAAAAAATTTTCAATACAATTTTTTGATTTCGGGGGGGGGGGGGGGCTACGCCTCTGGTGGATTTATAAGTCTTCTATAATTTATTAAATAATTTTTCACTAATCAATCTAATTTTACTACCAAAATATCAATTTTCTACTAATTAGTTTAAGAAAGAAAGTTTCAGAAAATTTAAGATGTAATAATTAAGTATTAAATACATAATTAAATAATTTAATAACAAAATAATTATTTTCTACTAATTTAATCAATGATATTATTTCCGAGATGCAACACGTAGAGGTAACCAATTACATTAAAATAAAAAGAAAATATATTATATTATTATATTATTTTATTATTATTACTAGCAATATAAACGCGCCCCCAAGCGCGCGACAAACTTTCCATTGTTGTTGGTCATTTAAAACTATAAATTTTTGCAAATTCAAATAATGGAAATTACGAAATTGAAGAATATACCTGAAAAATGACGAAAATAGTTGACAAATGAAAGACATTTAAAAAAATGACTACATAGTTATACGCAATTGAAAGGAATAGTTTAAAAAATTAAACAATGAATATATTAAATTTAAACAAAATAGTTGAAATTTTATAGGAATAACTGTTCAAAATAATTGCAAATTGAACAACTGGATTGGAAATCGAAAAAAATAATTAAAATTAAAAAAAATAATAAAAAGTTGAGGAAATAAATTGAAAATTGAAGAATTAAATTAAAATTGGAAAAAAAGAATTGATAACTGGAACAAAAAAATTACAAAATGACGAAAATATTCAACAATTGAAAACAAAATTAAAAAAATGTCTAGATTAATATACAAACCGAAAAAAATAATTTAAATAATCAAAGAATAATTATAAAATTTTAAGATAATAATTGAACATTGAAAAAATTGTAGAAAATAATTGAAAATTGCGGAAAATAATTAATAATTGAAAGAAATAATTGGAAAATGACGAGAATAATTAAAAAATTCACGAAAATATGTGAAAAATAATTAAAATAACTGTTAACTGAAAAAAAAATTCGAAAAATGACCAGATTAATAATTAATAAAAATAATTGAAAAATTTAAACAAGAAATATTAAATTTAAAGAAATAATTGAAAAATTCAGAAAATTGAAGGAATAATTATTGGAAATAATTGCACATTTAACAATTGGATTAAAAATCGAAAAAAATTGTTAAAATTAAAAAAATTAATTCAAAATTAAAGAAAGCAATTAAAAATTAAAGAATTGAATTTAAATTTGTGGAATACACTTAAAAATTGAAAAATGAAAATAAAAATTGAAGAATGTAATTAAAAATTAAAGAAAATAATTAAACAATTAAATTTCAAATGAAAGAAACTTAATGATAATGAAAATAATAATAGAAAAAAGGCGATAATAATAACAATTGAATTGAAATTTTAAAACAATTTTGATGAGTGAAAAAATTAATTGAAAAAATCTGAGAATTATTGAATATTGAGGAATTAGTGGAAAATCGATAAAAATAATTGAAAATTAAAGAAAATATTTGAGAATTAAAGAAAACTATTAAAAATTGAAGAAATAAATTGAAAATTAAAAAATTAAAAGAAAATATCAAGAAAATACTTGACAATTAAAAGATGAAATTACAATATGACGAAAATAATTAACAATTAAAAAAAATAATTAACAATTAAAAAAAATCAAAGAATGGTGAGAATAATCGATATTAGAAATTTTTTTTTTAATTAATAAATAGTTATAAAATTGAAGGAGAATAATAAATTGTCAAATTAAAACTGATGAAAATTATGGATAAAATTGTAGAAAATAAATTAAAATTGAAGAATTGTATTGAAATTTCAATAAAATAATTGATAATTGAAAAAAAGTTTACAATTAAATTAATTAAATATTAAAGAAAATAATTTAGAAATGAGGAAAATAATTGCCAATCGAAAGAAAAATTTAAAATCTGTCGAAAATAATAGACAAAAGAACAAAATATCTAAAAAAAATTAAAGAATAATTATTAAATTTAAAGAGAATAATTGTATATTGAAAACTGTTGAAAATTATAGCAATATAATCCATGTAAAACATTGGATCGTTTCTGGTCATTTGAAACTATAAATTTTTGCAAGTACAAATAACATTAATAATTTAATGAAATTTGTTATTCAAATAAACTTAATATTTTAGAGAAATATAACTTTCATTCTATGCAAATTAAAATCGACTTCAATAAATAGACAAATAAGTAAAAGTAAATAAAAATTTTTTCAAAAGAGCACAAATTTTTTCAATTTTATATTTAAAAATGAAAAAATAATAAAAAAATAAATAAAAGGAGAAAATAGCGTAGGTAGAGACATTACAAAAAGTTGAAATATTTTTGTTGAAAGAATAGTCTTTTAACAAAATGTATTCAAACTTCTATAAATAATTTAGATGAACTTCAATCGTTCCAAACTTCTATTGAGGATTATTTCTAATTTTCAAATGTTCTAACTAAATTATAAACTTAATTTTATTTATACGATTTAAAATTGATTTAATCTTTAATTAGTATAGGAATTATTAATTTAGACTATATAGTTTGAATTAATGAAGATTGGGCCTAATAGTTTTTGAAATTAAATATTAAAAAAAAATTAAAATTGTGAAAAGTTTAAATGTTTAGTTATTAATAATCAGAATAATAAAAACGCAAGGATTGATTAAAATTTAGATAATTTAAAGCCTAATAACCATTGAAAATTTACATGAATTCAAACTTCAATAAATTAAATCTTAAATATAATATATTAATTCTTAATTACTAATTTAGGTTTTCATTAAAAATAATTATTTCAAAGTTTTAATAATCTCAATTTCCAATGATCTAAATACCAATTAGTTACAAGAACATTTCAAGTTAATTTATATTGATAGAATTAAAATTTAATTTACTAAAAATTTTAGTGTACTGAAATTTCAGTTCAATATTTTAGGGTAAACTATATTTTAATTAATTTATTTTCTGTCAATACAGTTAAATTAATTTTTATGAAAGTAGACTCTAATTTGAATTTAAAGATACATTTTTTCAAACGTAACTGATTTAAAACAAAAAAATATCTAAGTGACAAACTTTAGGTGCGGACAGACAAGAATGAATGAATGAAAAAAACATTTTTTTTTTCAATTTTAATATTAGTATATTAAAATATGATTATCGACCTAAAAATCTAGGTATATAAAGTTTAGGAGTGGTACATCAAAACATATGAAAAATATTAAAATTTTTAATTTTTCGATTTTTTAAAAAAGTGCCATAACTTCCGTTTAAATTAATATTTTTTGAATTTATACTCTGTTATTATTAATATTAGTATTATTAAAAATGAAAAACAAACATTATACAATTGTTAATTGTAATTAATCCCTTAAATGTTTTAAAAAACTTTTTGTAATTGATTAATTATATTAATTAAAAATCTTTTATATATTAAATTTTAATTAATTTTTTATTGAAAATATTTCGCTTCTTATAGGGTAAAAGTACCGGTTTTGGCCATCTTAGTACCATTAGTGGACACTTGAAAAAAATATGCCTATTTAATAAATAAAGAGAGAAAATAAATTAGGGACATTAAAAATTGATTAAATTTAAATGAATTTTGAAATATATACAATGAATTTCAAATTTTAAAAAAATAATATGTAGAAATATATTTGAAAGTGGTACACTGGCCACAAACGGTACATCTATAATAATATATTTAATATTTAATATAATATAATGCAATACAATACAATATAATATAATGCAATAGAATGCAAAATAATGTAATATAATATAATATCATTATAATAAAATTATCATAATATAAAAAAGTAGAATATAATTCAATTTTTATGATCGATATACAATTAATACTGTTATATAACATAACAAAATTTAAAAAATAATAATTTAATACAAGTAACGCTATGTGCCAAATTATTGATAAGATATTTATAAATGCATTAAGGCCGTTGGAGACACAGAGTCCGCAGAGAATCTGTAGGGAGGAGCAGTGGTTCTCAAAGACTGTCCCCATGCGTTTTGAAGACTTAGGAATTTTTCGCGACAAAGTCCAACACTTTTCCCACAAAAGAACATCGTACTGCAAATTCTATTGAAATAAAGATTCAGAAAAATACTTACTTTTGATAAATCAAGTATTTCCTGAGCTTTAGTGTCTCGAGGAAATTCGTGTGATGAAAACAACCTCCAATGATGTTCCATGTTTGGCAATTTTTTCCAATAAAACCAGACACTTTTTCCGAAAATGAAAATCGTAGTGAAAATTTAAATTTAATTAGCACTTTTTCACTTATTTTGTTTTTGGCATATGAGTTTTTAAATCGCGTCAGTCTCTCGAGGAAATACAAAATCACTTGACACTTCACTCACTGATTCCCACTTTGACAATTTTTTTCGGCAAAACCAGACACTTTTTCCGAAAATGAAAATCGTAGTGAAAATTTAAATTTAATTAGCACTTTTTCACTTATTTTGTTTTTGGCATATGAGTTTTTAAATCGCGTCAATCTCTCGAGGAAATACAAAATCACTTGACACTTCACTCACTGATTCCCACTTTGACAATTTTTTTCGGCAAAACCAGACACTTTTTCCGAAAATGAAAATCGCAGTGAAAATTTAAATTTAATTAGCACTTTTTCACTTATTTTGTTTTTGGCATTTGAGTTTTTAAACCGCGTCAATCTCTCGAGGAAATACAAAATCACTTGACACTTCACTCACTGATTCCCACTTTGACAATTTTTTTCGGCAAAACCAGACACTTTTTCCGAAAATGAAAATCGTAGTGAAAATTTAAATTTAATTATCACTTTTTCACTTATTTTGTTTTTGGCATTTGAGTTTTTAAACCGCGTCAATCTCTCGAGGAAATACAAAATCACTTGACACTTCACTCACTGATTCCCACTTTGACAATTTTTTTCGGCAAAACCAGACACTTTTTCCGAAAATGAAAATCGTAGTGAAAATTTAAATTTAATTAGCACTTTTTAACTTTTTTTGTTTTTGGTATTTGAGTTTTTAAATCGCGTCAATCTCTCGAGAAAAGTAAATTTTTTTCAATTTCATCAATGAAAATGTCAAACAATGTAGCAGAATATAGTTTGTCGTGCGCTGTTCTGATACGGCATTTTCGGGTACTATAATTCACACGGCGCCGCCTTTGAAATTATAGACAGGCGTACATTATATTCATTATATTAATCAACCTATTTATAAAATTCAATGTTTAGATATTAATTGTAAAAATTTAATATAAAAAATTAATGTCAAGTTCCAAACATAATTTTGCTAACTTTGTACAAAAAATAAAAGATGTTTGTTATTTGAAGTGTAATTAGCTCTATTGAAAAGACGCATTTAAAATAATTTAAACCATTTAAATGCAACAAGTACATTATTTACTGTAAATCATGCATTAATAATTTCTAAACAATTTAAATATTTTTTAAAATCTAAGAGTTGAAGGAAAAATAGTAGAGCTTATTTAGTTTATCAGAAGAATGCAACCCGACTTACAGAGGAGATGGGAAATAGATATTGTATAGGAACTGAAATAAGTGTTTCTTTTAATTTTTTAAAATTAAATAAACAGAGCCCACACAGCACCAGAAATTCCCTGAATTTCCCCTGAATATTGGTCCACATTTCCCGAATATTCGAACCTAATATTCAGGGAAGTTTCATGGAAGCATCAAAATGTCCGCCATAAAGAATATTGGACGCTAAATTTCCCTGAAAATGTATTTCTAATTTTCAGGGAATTTCCGCATCTAATATTCCTTCAATATTCACAGTATTCGTAAATCTTCTGTACATGATGCGCAATGGTCGAACTTGGTTTCTGTGACACTTACGGCTGCGCAGTAGTTTTTAATGTTCTAGAATCCTACGGGTGCCAAATATGACATACAATTTTTATCAATTACCAGATCAAAAAAATTTTGGAAATTTTTTTTAACTTTCCCTGAATATTCTAGGAATATTAGATGCGGAAATTTCCTGAAAATTAGAAATACATTTTCAGGGAAATTTAGCGTCCAATATTCTTTATGGCGGACATTTTGATGCTTCCACGAAACTTCCCTGAATAGTAGGTTCGAATATTCAGGAAATGTGGACCAATATTCAGGGGAAATTCAGGGAATTTCTGGTGCTGTGTGGGAGCATTCGATAAATATTTTATACATAACGTAAAAATTAAAGAAATAATTAAAACGCAAGAAAGGACTAAAAAAATAGTGTAATATCAAAAAAATTAAATGAACAGGAAGAAAATGGAGAAATGTTTTTTTCTTAATCTAACAAACTGTAAAAAATGTAAAAAGTAAAAAAGAATAAGTAAGTAAGTTTGTAAAAAAACTCTCAAGAAATAGACAAGATGTGAAAAGAAATTGAATAAATTTACAAAAAAATAAGTGTATTTACTTTTAAAAGTATAGAAATAATTATTAAAATTAACGTAATAAAAAGTTTAATGAATGTATAAATAAGAAAACTGTGTAATATAATATTAAATAATTTTTATAAAAAGAAGAAAATTAAAGAAAATCCTAAAAAGAACAGAGACAAATACCAAAAAAAAAAATATCAAGAATACCTAAACGGAGAAAAAATTTTAAAAATGTTGTAAAAATAATAAATTATAATATAAAAATGAAAGTAAAATCTCTTAAAAATCTTGTAAGAATATTACCAAAGGAAGGATTATTGTGAATATGGAAATTAAGTAATATTATTGAATTAAGATGCATTGAAATTTAAATTAATTTAAATTTAAAAGTTGGTACAAATTGAAATATGAGTTCATTGACGTTTGGAATTTATATAACTTTTAATGACTTGAAGATATACAAATCTAATATTATTTTTTGATAACTTGATACCAAAAATTTGTAAATTGTAGGTATTTTGATCATCTGTATTAATACAATTTTTTAAATTTTATAACGAATAAAATATTAAAATTTTCAAGATTTATCCACAAATTTCTGTTTTTTTTATGATTTGCGATACTTTACATGCAATATTGGACATCCGGAGAATTGAAAATTTTTTTTTCCATTTAAATCAATAACAGCCCTGTTTATAGATTACATTTATTATATTTATTTCAAGCAATCTATACATATATCTTTGATGAATAATTTGATCTCTGTTTCCGAACTTCTATGTAAGTCGGGTTGCCTTCTTTCTCTGCACTAAATAAACCATAAGGATTTATGATGTAACTCTTAGTATTTAAGAAATAATTTAGCAAAAAAAAGATAAAATTTTTTCCTACATAAATTTTAATTTGTTAATTTTAAATTATGCAATTCTTTATTACAATATTAAATATAATAAACAAATTAATAATGTTCTAAAACAAGTATTAAAGTAAATTTCTTATTTCTTTAAAATAAAAGGGAGAATTTTTGTTACATAATATAAATATTATATAATTTTTTTTTAATATATTGAATGTTTTAAAAATAAAATAAATTAGTTCAAAAATGATATTAGATTAAACTACATATCTTTTAAAAATAAAATGTAAAAAACTACTTGGTAAATAAATTATATTTACTTATTTAATTTTAAATCATACATTTTTTAAACCACGTTTTTTTTCTTATAAAAAAAGAGATATACATTTGTCTGTGTAGCATAAAATATATACAATTTATTGACAACATTTTCAGAAAAAGCTGTCTCAAATTCGACCAATGCAGATGAAAATTCTAAACATGACAGTTAAATTTCAAAAATATTTGTTAACATGCCCAAGTTATTAAATATTTAACAAAAAAGATCTATAAAAACGATTTAGCTTTCAAGAAAGTGCAACATTCGCAGTTTACAAAATTTTTTCCACGACATTTGTAGAAAAGTTTAATTTTTGCTTCGGTCAGTAAGCACAAAGTTTCTTATTTCTGATCTAAATTTGTTAAATATTTGATAACATGACCAAGTTATTAAATATTTAACAAATTAGACCAATAAGAACGATTAACCTATCGTGAAAGTGAAAAATTCACATTTTACAAAACTTTTTCCACGACATTTGTAGAAAAATTTAATTTTTGCTTCGGTCAATAAGCACAAAGTTTCTTATTTATGATCTAAATTTGTTAAATATTCGATAACATGACCAAGTTATTAAATATTTAAACTGCGAATTTTCCACTTTCTCGTAAGCTAAAACGTTTTTATAGATCTAATTTGTTAAATATTCAATAACTTGGGCATGTTATCGAATATTTAACAAATTGAGATCGGAAATAAGAAACTTTGTGCTTATTGATCAAAGCAAAAATTAAATTTTTCTACAAATGTCTTGGAAAAAATTTTGTAAACTGCGAATTTTGCACTTTCTCGTAAGATAAAACGTTTTTATAGATCTAATTTGTTAAATATTTAATAACTTGGTCATGTTATCGAATATTTAACAAATTTAGATCAAAAATAAGAACTTTGTGCTTATTGACCGAAGCAAAAATTAAATTTTTCTTCAAATGTCGTTGAAAAAGTTTTGTAAAATGTGAATTTTTCACTTTCACGATAGGTAAATCGTTCTTATTGGTCAATTTTGTTAAATATTCAGTAACTTGTGCATGTTGTCAAATATTTAACAAATTTAGATCAGAAATAAGAAACTTTGTGCTTATTGACTGAAGAAAAATTAAATTTTTCTACAAATGTCTTGGAAAAAATTTTGTAAACTGCGAATTTTGCACTTTCTCGTAAGATAAAACGTTTTTATAGATCTAATTTGTTAAATATTTAATAACTTGGTCATGTTATCGAATATTTAACAAATTTAGATCAAAAATAAGAACTTTGTGCTTATTGACCGAAGCAAAAATTAAATTTTTCTTCAAATGTCGTTGAAAAAGTTTTGTAAAATGTGAATTTTTCACTTTCACGATAGGTAAATCGTTCTTATTGGTCAATTTTGTTAAATATTCAGTAACTTGTGCATGTTGTCAAATATTTAACAAATTTAGATCAGAAATAAGAAACTTTGTGCTTATTGACTGAAGAAAAATTAAATTTTTCTACAAATATCGTGTAAAGAATTTTTTAAACTGCGAATTTTGCACTTTTTCGTAAGCTAAAACGTTTTTATAGATCTAATTTTTTAAATATTTAATAAGTTGGTCATGTTATCGAATATTTAACAAATTTAGATCAGAAATAAGAAACTTTGTGCTTATTGACCGAAGCAAAAATTAAATTTTTCTACAAATGTCGTGGAAAAAGTTTTGTAAAATGTGAATTTTTCACTTTCACGATAGGTTAATCGTTCTTATTGGTCTAATTTGTTAAATATTTAATAACTTGGTCATGTTATCAAATATTTAACAAATTTAGATCAGAAATAAGAAACTTTGTGCTTACTGACCGAAGCAAAAATTAAACTTTTCTACAAATGTCGTGGAAAAAATTTTGTAAACTGCGAATGTTGCACTTTCTTGAAAGCTAAATCGTTTTTATAGATCTTTTTTGTTAAATATTTAATAACTTGGGCATGTTAACAAATATTTTTGAAATTTAACTGTCATGTTTAGAATTTTCATCTGCATTGGTCGAATTTGAGACAGCTTTTTCTGAAAATGTTGTCAATAAATTGTATATATTTTATGCTACACAGACTAATGTATATCTCTTTTTTTATAAGAAAAAAAACGTGGTTTAAAAAATGTATGATTTAAAATTAAATAAGTAAATATAATTTATTTACCAAGTAGTTTCTTACATTTTATTTTTAAAAGATATGTAGTTTAATCTAATATCATTTTTGAACTAATTTATTTTATTTTTAAAACATTCAATATATTAAAAAAAAATTATATAATATTTATATTATGTAACAAAAATTCTCCCTTTTATTTTAAAGAAATAAGAAATTTACTTTAATACTTGTTTTAGAACATTATTAATTTGTTTATTATATTTAATATTGTAATAAAGAATTGCATAATTTAAAATTAACAAATTAAAATTTATGTAGGAAAAAATTTTATCTTTTTTTTGCTAAATTATTTCTCAAATACTAAGAGTTACATCATAAATCCTTATGGTTTATTTAGTGCAGAGAAAGAAGGCAACCCGACTTACATAGAAGTTCGGAAACAGAGATCAAATTATTCATCAAAGATATATGTATAGATTGCTTGAAATAAATAAAATAAATGTAATCTATAAACAGGGCTGTTATTGATTTAAATGGAAAAAAAACTTTTCAATTCTCCGGATGTCCAATATTGCATGTAAAGTATCGCAAATCATAAAAAAAACAGAAATTTGTGGATAAATCTTGAAAATTTTAATATTTTATTCGTTATAAAATTTAAAAAATTGTATTAATACAGATGATCAAAATACCTACAATTTACAAATTTTTGGTATCAAGTTATCAAAAAATAATATTAGATTTGTATATCTTCAAGTCATTAAAAGTTATATAAATTCCAAACGTCAATGAACTCATATTCCAATTTGTACCAACTTTTAAATTTAAATTAATTTAAATTTCAATGCATCTTAATTCAATAATATTAATTAATTTCCATATTCACAATAATCCTTCCTTTGGTAATATTCTTACAAGATTTTTAAGAGATTTTACTTTCATTTTTATATTATGATTTATTATTTTTACAACATTTTTAAAATTTTTTCTCCGTTTAGGTATTTTTGATATTTTTTTTTTGGTATTTGTCTCTGTTCTTTTTAGGATTTTCTTTAATTTTCTTCTTTTTATAAAAATTATTTAATATTATATTACACAGTTTTCTTATTTATACATTCATTAAACTTTTTATTACGTTAATTTTAATAATTATTTCTATACTTTTAAAAGTAAATACACTTATTTTTTTGTAAATTTATTCAATTTCTTTTCACATCTTGTCTATTTCTTGAGAGTTTTTTTACAAACTTACTTACTTATTCTTTTTTACTTTTTACATTTTTTACAGTTTGTTAGATTAAGAAAAAAACATTTCTCCATTTTCTTCCTGTTCATTTAATTTTTCTGATATTACACTATTTTTTTAGTCCTTTCTTGCGTTTTAATTATTTCTTTAATTTTTACGTTATGTATAAAATATTTATCGAATGCTCTGTTTATTTAATTTTAAAAAATTAAAAGAAACACTTATTTCAGTTCCTATACAATATCTATTTCCCATCTCCTCTGTAAGTCGGGTTGCATTCTTCTGATAAACTAAATAAGCTCTACTATTTTTCCTTCAACTCTTAGATTTTAAAAAATATTTAAATTGTTTAGAAATTATTAATGCATGATTTACAATAAATAATGTACTTGTTGCATTTAAATGGTTTAAATTATTTTTAATGCGTCTTTTCAATAGAGCTAATTACACTTCAAATAACAAACAACTTTTATTTTTTGTACAAAGTTAGCAAAATTATGTTTGGAACTTGACATTAATTTTTTATATTAAATTTTTACAATTAATATCTAAACATTGAATTTTATAAATAGGTTGATTAATATAATGAATATAATGTACGCCTGTCTATAATTTCAAAGGCGGCGCCGTGTGAATTATAGTACCCGAAAATGCCGTATCAGAACAGCGCACGTCAAACTATATTCTGCTACATTGTTTGACATTTTCATTGATGAAATTGAAAAAAATTTACTTTTCTCGAGAGATTGACGCGATTTAAAAACTCAAATACCAAAAACAAAAAAAGTGAAAAAGTGCTAATTAAATTTAAATTTTCACTACGATTTTCATTTTCGGAAAAAGTGTCTGGTTTTGCCGAAAAAAATTGTCAAAGTGGGAATCAGTGAGTGAAGTGTCAAGTGATTTTGTATTTCCTCGAGAGATTGACGCGGTTTAAAAACTCAAATGCCAAAAACAAAATAAGTGAAAAAGTGCTAATTAAATTTAAATTTTCACTGCGATTTTCATTTTCGGAAAAAGTGTCTGGTTTTGCCGAAAAAAATTGTCAAAGTGGGAATCAGTGAGTGAAGTGTCAAGTGATTTTGTATTTCCTCGAGAGATTGACGCGGTTTAAAAACTCAAATGCCAAAAACAAAATAAGTGAAAAAGTGCTAATTAAATTTAAATTTTCACTACGATTTTCATTTTCGGAAAAACTGTCTGGTTTTGCCGAAAAAAATTGTCAAAGTGGGAATCAGTGAGTGAAGTGTCAAGTGATTTTGTATTTCCTCGAGAGATTGACGCGGTTTAAAAACTCAAATGCCAGAAACAAAATAAGTGAAAAAGTGCTAATTAAATTTAAATTTTCACTGCGATTTTCATTTTCGGAAAAAGTGTCTGGTTTTGCCGAAAAAAATTGTCAAAGTGGGAATCAGTGAGTGAAGTGTCAAGTGATTTTGTATTTCCTCGAGAGATTGACGCGGTTTAAAAACTCAAATGCCAAAAACAAAATAAGTGAAAAAGTGCTAATTAAATTTAAATTTTCACTACGATTTTCATTTTCGGAAAAACTGTCTGGTTTTGCCGAAAAAAATTGTCAAAGTGGGAATCAGTGAGTGAAGTGTCAAGTGATTTTGTATTTCCTCGAGAGACTGACGCGATTTAAAAACTCATATGCCAAAAACAAAATAAGTGAAAAAGTGCTAATTAAATTTAAATTTTCACTACGATTTTCATTTTCGAAAAAAGTGTCTGGTTTTATTGGAAAAAATTGCCAAACATGGAACATCATTGGAGGTTGTTTTCATCACACGAATTTCCTCGAGACACTAAAGCTCAGGAAATACTTGATTTATCAAAAGTAAGTATTTTTCTGAATCTTTATTTCAATAGAATTTGCAGTACGATGTTCTTTTGTGGGAAAAGTGTTGGACTTTGTCGCGAAAAATTCCTAAGTCTTCAAAACGCATGGGGACAGTCTTTGAGAACCACTGCTCCCCCCTACAGATTCTCTGCGGACTCTGTGTCTCCAACGGCCTTAAATTCGATGGGAAACACGACATTGGAGTGCATAGTGATATAGATAAAACAACGGAAGGTCCGCTTTATTTCTCTGTGGAATGGCACAAGACAATCGATATCTATACCAGGTTGTCATGTCACAAAACACAATAATAAAAATAAAGGACATATTTACAGAAAAAATATATCGCTAATAATTTTTGTCATGCTCCTTCTTTTATTTTCTAACATTATTTTTCTGCAGAGCTTTTCTCAGAGGTTGTTGTGCTATTTTTTGTTCAATATATACTCTTTCGAAACTGCAACATTTTAAACTAAAAATAAAATATTTTCATAATGCTACCACTGTATGGAAATCAATGTTGAATTATGTCAACCTTCCGCGAAACGATATACATCTAATTGTATCATAATTCTACAGCACAACGATACAGGAACTCTCTGCAAAATCAATTTTATTTTAAAAATATGAAAAATCATCTCTTTCTGTGATTTCAATGATATTTGTTATGAACTGTGCTTTAATTGGTCAATTACTCTCTTAATTTGAATTAGTGGAAGGTATACAGGCTTTTGAAAACAGCGATTTTTTCACTAATTAATAGCGGAATTCACAAATTCATTAGCGTATATACGCTGTTTTGAAAAAGGTTGTGAAAAAGCGAATTTTTGCTGTTTCATCGCAAGTCATATTTTTTTCGGATTTGTTTATTTTTTTATTAATAACAGTACAATAATTTTAATATTAACAAGGTGTAAACAAAACATTAATATTCATTCAAAAAAATGTAAAAAAAAAATTTAAACATTAGAATTTATATGGAAAGAATAAAAATACAACGAGAAAATAAATAAATTTAAAAAACAGCCAAGAAGTCTGAAGAAATAACAAAAAGTGAGAGCATTTATTAAACAATATAAAAAAATTTAAACAATGAAGAAAATTTTCAAAGAATCTAACAAAATGTGACAAATGAAATTTTACAAAAACTACAAAAATTACACAATTTTATATTAAAACTAATATTATGAATGAGCAGAGAAGAAAGATAAGAAAGTTAGGAATACTTTACATTGAAATGGAAAGATTAAAGCACAAATATGTAAAAAGTGTAACAATTTAAAAACCTGTCAAAAAATAAAAAAAATTTTTCTTCTAGGGAATAAAATAGGTAAAAAAAAATTATATTTCTCCACCTCTTAATTATAATAGTAAATAAAATTAATCACTAAGAAATGTAAATAAAATTTTCTAAATATTATAAAAATAAAACTTTTTAAAATTAACTGAGGTACGCAATTTACGTAAAAAGAAGAAAAAATTTAAAAATCCAAAACATAAAAAGTATGATTAAATGCATAAAAAAAGGAAAATTTTTTTGAAAAGAGATAAAAGTTAAGTGACTATAAAAATACAGAAAAACAATGCAAAATAAAATACTCACAAAATTTTGTTTAAAATTAGAAATTACAAGAAAAAAAATTAAATATTTAAAAAAAAGTGATATAAACTAGTAAACAAATCTACAATTTTTTCTATAATTTTAAACAGTTTTTAATTTACAATTATTCTTATTAAATTTTATAATTATTCTTTAATGTATAAAATAATTTTATTCTGTTGTCGATAATTGTCCCCAGTTTTCGATTTTTTCAATTGCCAATTTTTTTCCTCGTTTTATAATTTTTTTATCAATTATATTTATTTTTTTAATTCAATTAGTCTATTCTTCAATTTTCAATTACTTAATTCAATATTGAATAATCCTCGCCTTATTTCAATCATCAATTGTTTTTTCGAATTACAATTTTACAATTTAATTCTTCAATTTTTATTATTTTCTTTAATATTCAAAAATTCTCGCCTTTTGACAATAATTTTTTTCGATTATGAATAAGTTTCGATAATTTCAAATTGTTTTCTTAAATTATCAATTTTTTTTTTTTTGAAAATTCCAATTCCATTTTTCAGTTTTTAATTATTTTTTTATATATTCAATAACTCTCGTCTTTTTCAATTACTTTTATGAATTTTTAATTATATTTTTTAAATTTTAATTTCATTCTTCAATTTTTAATTATTTTTTCAATATTATTTTCTATTTTGAATCCAGTTGTTCAATGGGCAAATATTTCCAACAATTATTTCTATTATTTTCTTAATTTTCAATTTGCAATAATTTTGTTTAAATTTAATGTTTCTTGCTTCATTTTTTCAATTATTTTTTTCAGTTGTCTATTAATCTAGTTATTTTTCGAATTCTGTTTTCAATTGCTTTCAATTATTTTCGTCATTTTTCAAATATTTTCTTCAATTTTTCAATTATATCTTTCAATTATTAATTATTTTCCGCAATTATGAATTATTGCCTACAAATTTCTCAATTTTCTATTGTTCTCTTAAAATTTAGTAATTCTTTTTTGAGTTTTTCAACAGTTGAAATTATTTGGTTGTGTATTAATCTAGCCATTTTTCAAATTTTGTTTTCAATTATTCCTTCAAATTTAAAAAAATTTTTAAATGCTTTAAATTAGCCTTCTTTTGTCTGGAAATGTGTTATATGATTTCCTGATCAAATGTCCGTATTCATTTATGTATGTCTTTGTATATGTGTACGTATGTACTTTTTTTTGTAAACACGATACTCCGAAAACGGTTTAAGGGATTTAAATAAAATTTGATATGGTTATTTTTACTGCTAAAACCTGGAATCAGACACAAGGGTTTTTAGAAATAACCAGTAAACAAATTTTTTATCGAATTTTGATTTTTTTTGGAAATTTTTTTTTCTTAAAAAAGATTTTGTTAACCTATAAATTAATGCAAAAAATATTAATGAAATAAACATAATTTTCGGCTTATTTAAATTTTTCTACACTTTTAAGATTGTTTTATTCAATTTGTAAATTTTCATTCACTTTTTAAACATAAATAATCATAAAATGTTAATTTCAGGCTTATGGTATTGTTTGGAAAGCCATTGACAAAAAGACGAAAGAAACAGTAGCTGTGAAAAAAATTTTCGACGCCTTCAGAAATCAAACGGATGCTCAGCGAACGTTTCGAGAGATTGTCTTTTTATTGTCCTTCGCCAATCACGAAAATATAATTCAGTTGATTGGATTGCACAAAGCTAACAACGACAGAGACATTTATTTAGTTTTCGAATTTATGGGTAATTTTTCTCGTTTCTAATACAATTTTAAAAATCGTCAATTCTATACGACTATCAGACTATTTATCTTTAGTCTGTTTATTTATAATAAAAGATAATTAAATTGTCAATAAATATTCAGTTTGCAATACTAAAAGTTCAAATTGATTTTTTAAGAATGGTGAGTAAATGTTTTCATAACATTGACTCATTTACTTTATTCACTATAAAAAATTCGTGATTTAATTCGTATTTTTTGTATTTTTCCTCAAATCTCGAGATAAATCATGATATTTTTATAATACAAAATTTAAAATCAACTTTTGATTTCAGAGACAGATCTCCATAATGTAATAAAAAAAGGGAACATCCTCCACGAAATTCACAAAGTTTTTATTATGTACCAGTTATTCAAGGCTATAAAATATATCCATTCAGGAAATGTTATTCATAGGGATCTGAAGGTTCGTATTTTTTCATTCCGCACGTATTAAAAGTTTTTCTGATTTAAAAATTCTTCGTGATTGAGAACAATTTTTACAATATTTGATCAAACTCACTTATTTTCAGTGATTTAATTTTTTTAGCTTCTGCAATTTTTTAATCCTGTAAATGTTGGCTCATTGATTTTCAAAAAGAGAAAAAACCAAGCAAAAATGTTTGCAAAATAACTCAAATGAATTGACAAGGTATCTAGCGATTCGGGAAAATTCCAGTTCGTTAAAAAATTCTAAAAATTTCAATTAAATCTTGTAGTTTTAAACTTTTAGTTTAAAACATACTAACTTTTTTATTTTTTTTTTAACTTTTTTTAGTTTTAACTTTTAGTTTTAGTTATTAAACTTTAATTTTTATTTAAACTTTTAAATTTGAATTAATTTAAATTTTAATAGTAAAAACTTAATAATTTTGCAGTTTACTTTGTCATTTTTTAATATTTCCAACTTTTTCTAATTTTCTAAATTTATCATACATTTTTTCCTTCTTTCAAAAAATTTCTAGATTTTATGATAAAAAAAAAATAAATAAATAATATTGTCAGAATTGTTTTAAAAATATATCTAATGTTTTAATCAAATTTCTCTTTTTTAAAAGTTGTTTCCTTTATTATTTTTAAATTTGTCTTCATATTGAGAAGGCGTTTTCATAATTTGATTAATTAATTTTTTTTTACTCATTTTTCAACTTATTAAAATTTATATTGCTGTGTGGTATACATTTTTTTTTAACATAACTTAGGTTATAAAACTACGGCATAGTGTCAAAAATAAAAAATAAAAAAAAAATTTTCGAAAATTGAATGGCTTCTACAATTTAAATTATTTTACATTACTTTTCTTTTTCTACACTCTTTTAATTACTCTGCATAATCTATGGTATAGATTTTCAAACATTTAAAGTTTTGAAACAAAAGTTTTTAATGTGCAAAAAAATGTTCTTTTAATATTTGTTTTTTTAATATATTTTTTAAAAAAAAAATTTAAATTCCATTAGTCTTTTTTTTTAATGACTCCAGAATCAAGGGTATAGATTTCTAAAATTTTAAAATGCTCCTAAAATTTTTTTTTCAATTTTTGTTAAAATAAAATAATTTTAAACAACAAATATGTCAGAAAAAAATTGAGACCTTTGAACAACGTATATTTTGATGGGTTGAAAATTAAGGTGTTGGTCCTCTTAATTTATTCGTTTTTTTATATATAATGTTTGATTACTTTTTTAAATTTTTTATAATTTATAATTTTTTTATAATATTTATTTAATATACTTTTCTGCATTTTTTCATAACACAAGCCAGCAAAATTTCATTCATGTCAGTTACAAAAAAAAGGAGGTGATTTTTGTAGATTTTTTGACGCAGAATTAAAACCTAACCTTAAAAATTACGTCAGGATTTTTTGTAATATTAACTTAAATGGACAAAAAATGGCAATTTTCGTGTTTTTTTTGTGGCTTACCTAATTTTTTTTCATTTTCCTAAACGGTATCGTACAGTTCCTGATCAAATGTTCGGATGTGTGTGTGTGTGTGTGAATGTAGTCTTTTTTTGTGAACACGATAACTCAAAAACGCTTTAACGGATTTAGATAAAATTTGGTATGATTATTTTTACTTCTAAAATCTTAAATCAGACACAAGGGTTTTTTAAAAAAACCTTTACAAAAAGTTTTACTGAATTTTGAGTTTTTGAAAAATTCGATTTTTCAAAAAAATTGTTTTTTACCTGTAAATTCAACCTAACATATAAAAAACCATATTCCTTGCTTCAAAATAAATCGATTGACCTATATAAAGAATATATTTTGTCAAAATTTTAAAGATTAAATCGCAGTTTTCAAATTTTTAAAAAATGGAAATTTTCAGTTTTTAAAAAATTAGGTACTTTTTTGCTTTCTTTATGAGGAAGCAAAATTTTCATGAAATGAACATAATCCTCGGCTTGTTTATAATTTTTTAAAGATTTTTTCATTTTTATGTTTCATGCAAATTTGATCTTATAACTCGTCTTATAATAAATTTTCCATTTTATCATCATTTTTCTATTTCTTAAAAATATTTTTCCTTTTCTCAAAAATGTTAAATGTGTTTTTATTTCATTTATTTAAAAAAAATTCTTTTTTTTTCCTTAATTTTAAAAACAATTTTTTCAAAGTCGGTTCTCAATTAATAAAATTTCAAGGTTTTTCTTATTTATTTTCTTAATTTGAGAAAAGATATCCGTAAATATTTTTATTTCTTGAATACACTATCTTTTAATTCTTTTGTAGTTTTAATTTCTAATTTTTTTAAAATTGTACCTTCTTTACATATTATCGCGCATACATTTTCTTTTTATTTTAAATTCTTCCAGATTATCCTCAACTTTCTTATTTTTGAATTTACAATATTGTTTTTAATGGTTTTTATAATTTTATCGTTTTTTCATAATTTGGTGGATTTTTTGAAGATATTCATTCTTTCATTGTTCATTAAATGTTATTACAATTAATTTAATATAATTTAATGTTTTCCTGAATTACGATCCGGGAAATTCAAAATGATTATTCGCTAGATATCCTGAATTTATTATAATGTTCTAATTATTTATCAGAGAAGTTTTTAAAACAATAATAAAAAACTACATAAAAGATATAAAAGTTTCAGAATCTGTTACAAAGTTTAAACTTAAGTTAAAACTTCTGATAATAATTTAAGCGATAATAATGATAATAAAACTTGTGAAGATTAATAAAAGTTGCATGTTTCTTGAAAAGGAATAGTTTTCTTTTTTTCTTTTTCAGGAAACTTTTTATCAGAAGTAAGAAACTTTAATTTTACTTTGATGTAATTTTAAAAATAAAATTTATAAATATTATTGTTTTTAGCCGTCCAATATACTACTAAATTCACAATGTCATTGCAAAATTGCTGATTTTGGATTAGCTCGTTCAGTGACACAAATCGGTGAAGGTGATGGTGAAACCGGAAGCGATCCAACCTTAACAGATTACGTTGCTACCCGATGGTATAGAGCTCCTGAAATATTGATTGCTTCGAAAAGGTATTTATTACTAGTTACAAGAAACTATTAATTAGAATTTTCTCTCTGTGATTGACATTATACGATTCTCTATTATCACGTTAGAATCAGAAATAGAAGGAAATTACATATATACCCTTTTCTCAGAAACTGCCAATACATTTTATAATCTAAAATTTCTCTGACCATTGTCTACTTTTATTTTTTCTAAGCAAAATTATTTCCAGTCACTTTCAAGGAAATTGATAATAATTTCCAACAAACCATTTTTCAGTCATTGAGTCGAACAATCGATAAATAGAAGTTCTGTTCTTGTTTCATGTCTAAAGAAAAGCTTAATTTAGAAGAATTTCTCAAATTTTTTTCAAAATAAATTTTAAAAAATAATTTTAATAAGTTAAAAAGAAGGAGAGTTTTTAAAAGAATTTTATAACGACTGTTTGGTTTTAAATATTTGTCGGATAAAAGAACTTTAAAAGACAAAAGAAAATTTTGAAAAGCTGAATTATATGTCCAGTTGGATTTTTTGGAAAAGATTTTTAAGGATTTTTTGATGTTAAGGGCATGTGATGATAATGCTAAATTTGTCCGTAAACTTTCTCTTAAAGTACTCAATGTTTTGACACCAAACTTTGTATAATTACTCAAAATACCATTAGAATGGTCTCTCTGACCCAAATTTATTTCATTTTTATCTTTAAACTAATTTTTTTTTTCAATTTTACAATTTTTGGAAAATTTTGAAAAAAAAGTAAATTTGAAAAATATTTAGTTCAAAGACAAAAATGGAACAAAATTGGGTCAGAGAGACCATTCAAATGGTGTTTTGAGTAATTCTACAAAGTTTGGTGTCAAAACATTGAGTACTTTAAGAGAAAGTTTACGGACAAATTTAGCATTATCATCACATGCCCTTAACACTCACTACCATATGTACAAACAAGTATTATCCGTTTCTATCAACGGATATAAAAGTTTTAAGTTTTCATGTCGAGTCCGATTTCGTTTTCAGGATTATTTACTAGTAGAAATGTTTTATAATTCCTAAAGCTTAAAATGAAAAGTAAACTTTTATGAAGAATTAAATTAAAAAAAAAAAACCGGACAAGTGCGAGTTGGACTTCAGCAAGGTTTTCCTACACGAAACTTAAAAATGTAATAAAAATGTTTAAAACTATTTATATTTTTAATTAAAAGAATTACATTAATTCGGCATAAACTAATCTTTAAGTAATTAAAATTTATGATTAGAAAAAATGTTTTTACTTAATTTTTTTTTTAATCTTTAATTTTTAAAATAATTTGAACATGAGAATGCACATTGGTCATTTACATGTCAAAAAACAATAAATCTGCAAGTGGTCCTTTAATTTTAGTGCTATTCAGAAGAATTATAGTTCTATACTAGAGGTAATTCGACCCCAAAGTATTTGTCAAAATATTGAAAATTGTGAGAGTTATAGCAGTTTGAGTTTTGGTGGTACTTTTTTTCATTTATGGATAACTTGATTATTATTAAACCGATTTTAATAAATCCAACGCCAATAATCAGAGAATATTGTATATTTTATGTTAATTGTAGACAAAAAATTTAATTTTTTAATTTGGATTGGAAAAAAATTATAAAACGTAAAGATAATATTACGGTCAACACTGGATTAGCAAAAATATACAGACTACCAAAAATCCATAAACCACACACTCCCTTTCGTCCTGTCGTTTCTTCCATAAACACTCCTACATACCGTATGGCCAAAATTTTTAACGAAATCCTTAAAAAATCACTTCCGAATCCAAACTCATTTGTAAAAAATTCTTTCCTTTTCAAAAAAATCATTGACCAAACCTTTATTCCCAATGATCACATAATGATCTCTTTCGATGTTAAATCCCTTTTTACTTATATACCTTTTGAATTGGTTGAAATTCATATTTATTTATTTATTTATTTATTTATTTATATACAAGTTTCTAGGGCTACATAGCCCTCCAAGAAACTAAATAAGTACAAACATAACCATTCGGCATATAAAAATATGATTATTAAAAATTAACAAAAGTAGTATTCTTAAAACTAAAAACAAAGGTATCCGTAGATGACCGAAAAAAAAGATATTAAGGAAGAAAAGATTTCTTCAATATAAATCTCAATAAGAACAAACTAATATAATAATAAAGAGAAAAAAAAAAGAAAAATAAATAATAAATCAATAACAGACGTAATTATTGCTACTAAGAAGTTATTTCAAAGTAAGACGAATTTAAATGAAATATAGAAAAAGAATAAAATATTAATAACAATTACAAATATTTTACCAAAATGTTATTTCAAAACAAGACGAGTTTAAATGAAATAGAAAGTAAAAATACAGAAATTTAAATTTTGACTGCGTTGTGACATTTCTAATACGGTCAGGAATTTTATTCCATAACCGAGCTCCTCTAACAGAAAACGTTTTTTGAAGTATGCAGAAAAACTGACTTGGATCATTTTAATCCTATTTACAATGCAATCTTAGATATTTTAAAATAATCAATTTTCTCAATATCTTTCTCCGTCTATTAAATTGTCTTTATTTATTATTGATCTCACTTCGTTGTATAAATCCCTGTTTATAAATATAAGTTATTGTCAGTAGCCAGTCTGAACTTCTACTAACAAGAATTATATTAGAATACACAAAATCTCAAATGTTAATTTTTCTTGACATAAAAGAAAAAAGTTTTTTTTAAAAAAAAATCGGTCATTGTAAAATTACATACTTTTGATCGTTTTTGATTTGTGATCCAATTTATCTTGTGAAAATATTAGTGAGTGTTTTTATAAAAAGTGCGATATATATTATACAAAAACTAGATTTAATTTCGTAAAAATTTCATTGTTATTTTTTTACAGTCCTTGAAAATGAGAATGGTTTATTCTCGAAACGTCGGACTAATGTAATTTTTTTTATCTTTTTAATAAAAATGCATAATTGAATAACTGACTTGTCCGAAAGTGTCATTGGAATTTTTTAAAAAATTATTTATGTTATTTATTAATTTTTGAAAAAATAAAGCTATTTTTTCCATTATATTTATTTTTTAATTCTTTTATGTCAAAATAAAAATCTTTTGTTATGATTTGTCAAACATAGATTAAATCAAAATAGCCGGGAAAATATGAGCACTAATGAGCTGAATCTAAAATCAATATAAAAATTCCCGCAACATACGACAGATAACAAATTTTTCAACTTTTATAAGAAATTAAATATTTAAGAAAGATTCGATGTGTATTGCAAATTATATTTCTTAGATATTAGATTTATTAGTTAATTTTTTAGAGTCTCAGATATTTGTGTTTATTCAAGTACATGGAAAAATACAAAATATCGCGATAATACCTTCTGTTACCCTATGAATTAAAATAATAGCACTCTTTTGTATAATAGATTTCTTTTACGTTACAACTAAATTGTTTTCTTTGACGTGATAAATACCAGAATTATAGGACTTTTGGTGTCAAAATGAGGTGACAAGTTACGCTTCAATAATTGACAAATTGCTCTATTTAGGTACACGAAAGGAATTGACATGTGGTCTTTAGGTTGTATTCTTGGTGAAATGCAGCTTGGTAAACCTCTTTTTCCGGGATCTTCGACGATCAATCAAGTTGAAAGAATCATGGCCACTTTGCCTCCCCCAACCGAAGAAGGTACCATATTTTTCATTACATTTTCTCCAATAGTTTTTTATATTTCTTGGATCTTTTCCAATCAAACAGAAAATTATTGCGCTAAGATACCGGGTTTATGCAAATAATTCTTGATTCTTATTTTCCAGTCGCTTAGACTTCCATTAAATATGTAAATTTTACTACTTACTTTTTTCATATTTCGTAAAATGAAAAGTTAACAGACTTAATATGTAAATTACTTTTATATACTAGCAACATTAACGAGCGCCCGAGCGCGTGACAAAATTTACATTGTTTTTAGTCATTTAAAACTATACATTTTTGCAAATTCAAATAATAAAAATTACAAAATTGAAGAATATATCTGAAAAATGACGAAAATAATTTACAGTTGAAAAAAAATTCGAAAAATGGCTACTTAATTACACAATTAAAAAGAATAGTTTAAAAAATTAAACATCATTTCATTATTAATTTTTCACTAATTCAGATTTAGAGAGATTATTCTCATATTAAATTATTATAATTCCACTAGCAACATTAACAAACTTTGTATTGTTGTTGGTTATTTAAAACTATACATTTTTGCAAATTAAATAATAAAAATTACAAAATTGAAGAACATATCTGGAAAATGACGAAAAAAATTGACAGTTGAAAAAAAAATTCGAAAAATGGCTACTTAATTACACAATTAAAAAAAATGGTTGACATTTCTCTTCCAAGTAAGCAAACTAATTTGCTTCCTCATACAGAAAGCAAAAAATTAATAATATATAAGTTAATTGAGGAAGTTATTAAAAAATGAAGAATTTTAAATTCAAAAAAATGTAAAAACATAAATTATTTTACGAATTCTTGATCAATTATAAACTTTATATAGGTCAATCAATTCGTTTTGAGATAAGGAATATGAATATTGTATTCATTAGGTTGTATTTTTATCATGAAAAAAATTTTTGGCAAAAAACGATTTTTTTTTCGAGGAAAAAAGGTGCTTAAAAAAATTTGGTTGGGTATTTTCAAAAATCCTTGTGTTCTAATTTAGATATTCATAAGCTTAATAAGTCATCCAAATTTTATTGGAATCCGTTAAACTGTTCTCGAGATATCTTGTACACAAAAAACGCCATACACACACACACACACACACACACACACATAAATCTGGACATTTGCTTAGGAATGAAAATTTACGCTTTTTAGATGAAAATAAGTCGATTTAGACTATTTTTGGAAAATCGAAAATTTTAACGATCTCAAAGCTTTCACTATGAGGAAGCAAATTTAAAGAAATCAATTAGAAATTGAAGAATTGCATTGAAAGAAAATAATTGATAATTGGGAAAATGCGGGAATTAATAAATATTAAGGAATTAATTAAAAATTGATATTATTATTATTATTATTAAGAGAAGGGGAATGGTTGTACAACCAACAGCGCTTGGGTAATCCCTTTACGCTCCACAAAAAACGAACCATCTAATCCTTAGCCGAGAGCTCCCTCCACAAGGAGAGAACCCGAGCCTGAGTCATGGCAGCGATATCTCCTCCTCATGGAATGGTTTTCCTGTAAGGTGAAGTCGTTCGCTAGTTAACGAAGGGCAATGGCAAAAAACATGAGTAGAGGTTTTATCCTCCTTCCCACACTTCCGACACTCGAAGTCATTGACAATGCCCAGTTTGTGTCGGTGATAGCGAAGATCCCCATGGCCAGTTAATATTTGCGTTAGGGTCTTGGCATCTAACCTGCTGAGCTTACAGAAGTCTGCAGCTCGTTTCAGGTTAATAGTGTTATCAAGGAGTGACTTAGCCTGTCTGGTTCCAGCATAGCCATTCCACTCCTTTTGGTGTTGTGCACGTAGCCATTGTTTGAATTCTAAAGCCAACACTGCATTAGAGACATTTACAGGCGGGTCAGGGCCAACAATGCGGCTCCTGCTACCCGTCTTTGCTAGTCGATCTCCTTACCTCCAATCCCAGAGTGACTTGGGACCCATAGGAGCGTGACGAGGTTACTCTCAGCTAGGTGATTTAGTACACAATGGCACTCCCAAACTAGATGAGATGTTGTTAAGTAATGATTCAAGGACAGTAGAGCCTCCTTGCTATCCGAGAGGAAAAATATATTCCTACCACGACAGAGCTCCGCGGTCTCACCGGCCGCATAGAGCACTGCCGTTATCTCGGCTTGTAAAACAATTACAGTGGATCCAAGCTTAAATGCAGAGTCTTCCATAGTTGTTTCAAGATATAGACCTGCACCCGCAGCCACTTCCCCTTTGGCTCCATCCGTAAACCAGATGTCACCGTCAGTGGGGAGGACCACGAGTCCATTTTGCCAGTCCTCTTTTGCTGGTAAGCTGATCTTATATTTCTTGTCAAAGAGGTATTGCGGAGAAATTCTATCTCTTGTTATTTTGAAGATAGATTTTCCACCAAACTAGCGGAAAGTGTCACGTAACCCTTTCCCCTGACATACTTCCGCCCAAGTCCATCATTTATTCTCAGGGTAGATTTAACCGTCTCTGCTTTGATGTAAGGTGTAGTGGTTCCAGCCCTAGAAATGTATCCAGGGACATTATGGGTGTGGTACCCAATGCCCCCGTTATGCACCTCAGGACCATTCCTCTTACACTTTCAAGTCGATCGATAGTCGACAACAATTCGACTCTGCTCCACTAGACCACAGATGTATAAGTTAGCTTAGGGAGCAGAATCGCCTTATAGATCCACATTAGTGTATCCGGTTTTAAATCCCAGCTATGCCCGATGGCTCTTTTACATTGCCAGAGGGCTGCCATGAATTTCTTGCACTTATCTTCTAGGTGTTCATTCCAGGCCAGTTTACTATCCAGAATGACTCCTAGATACTTTGCTCGCGCTGACAGTTGAAGTTCTTGTCCTGAGACGGATTGACGGACAGGTTGACCCGTCGGCATAAATTGTCGACAAGGTTCAGTGTTGCTGTACTATTCCAAATAGTTCCTCCAGGTGCTGGCCACGGACAATCAACAAATTGTCATCCGCGTACCCAATTACATGGAAGCCGTTTTCTATGAGTAACTTTAGCAGCTCATCAACCACCAGGCACCACAGCAAAGGTGAGATAATTCCTTCCTGCGGACAGACGGAATTAACGACCCTCCGCAGGGTGGTATCACCTTTACTCGTTATAAGTTTCCTATTGCCTAACATGTGGCAGGTCCAGTCAACGATTGTCTCTGGAATTTCAATGACGAGCATAGCCCTTTCTATTACATCTCTAGAGGTGTAATTAAAGGCCCCGACGATATCCATAAAAACCCCAATAGCAAAACCCTTTACTTCTAGCTGACCATCAATTGGACGCACAGCTCTAGTTTAGGCTGTTTCTGTAGAGCGTCCTGCTCTATAGGCGTGTTGATCTTTGTGAAGCGGATGTCTAGACAGGATCTCACAGCGGATATATCTATCAACTAGTCTTTGTACAGACTTTAAGACGAAAGATGTTAGGCTGATCGGTCGAAAGTCCTTCGGTGAGGTGTAACCAATTCTGCCTGCTTTAGGTATGAAAACCACTTTCGTACCCCTCCATATCTCTGGAACATATCCCAGAGTCAAATTCGCCCTAGTAAGCCTTACCAACAGGCCAACTACACTTTCGCCCGCCCTTTGTAAAAGAACGGGAGAGATGCAGTCCGGTCCGGGAGACTTGTAGGGACAAATGGATTCAATGGCCCACCTAATCTCGTCTGCGGTCACGATCCTGTTAGCCAACCTCTTCGAGGACCATAATTACCCCTCGGGAGATCAGCCGTAGGCCAGGATACGGTATCACCACTACCTTACCTTGTGAAGCTCGAAAAGTGTGTCAGGATCAGGTGCACCAATGTCACCTCGTCCGACTCTGAGAAGGTTCCATCGGGTAATTTTATAGTGCCTCTGATTGAGTCAGGGCTTTTAGAAAGAAACTTATCCAATCTGGACGCGTTCCTTCCCTTGTTTATATTGGAAAAAAAGGAAGCTCAGCTATCTTGCTTAGCCTTCCTAATTGCAACCCTATAGTTGTTCTTTGTCTTGATATAGATGGCCCAATTTACCTCCGTGCGACTTTATCTAGCACGTCCAAACAACCCCCTAGTTTCTTTAAGCAGGTTGTCCAATTTATTATTCCATCAACAGGTGGTAGTAACCCTATGAGTTTTAGTTGGAACACAACAACACTCAAAGGCCGTTTGAACGGCTTTTGTAAAAATCTCCGCCGCCCTATCAAGAGTCTCAGTATCCCTGATTTTCCGTGGAAATCCAGACAGCGCTTTTTTAAGCTCAGTCCCATATCCAGCCCAATCCGTTTTCCTGGGATTTACGGAACCATTTAGGTGTGGAGCTAACCATGGTCATCAGCTTGAAGGTTATCTGTAAATGATCAGAAAGTGAAGGTTCATCAGATAGTCTCCAGTTTCTTATCTTATTGGATATGGAATCAGAGCCGAGTGTAATATCTAACACCTCCTCTTTATTCTTAGTCCTGAAAGTCGGTGTTGAACCTGTATTTAGGATGTTTAAATTAGTATTAATTAGATTGTCCAACAAATTCAAACCTCTTTGATTAATATCAGAGCTCCTCCATAGTGTGTGGTGCGAATTGACATTACACCCCAACATCAGGGGAAGTCCAACAGTACACAACCAGTTTTGCAACCTCTACTGGTGGATTGGTCCTGCCGTCGTCACTCGTCCCGGGTTCATTCTCCACTCGGCCAGTGACTTTAAAAGTCACTCTGCACAGGTGGTAGAATGGCCTGTAGTCTAGGACTGCTAGAGCCCTCGTCTGATTCTCAGGGACCTGTACAACTAAGAGGAATTTATTCCCTACAGCTGCTCCAGCCACATGAGTGTCTTCCGTCCTGACTATTCGCCAGGACGAAGTTTTAGTGAAGGGTTGTACTCTTCCAGTGCCTTTAGTATCTCCTACACTTGTTCCGGCTCGCCTGGAATCCAAGAGGTGGCCTTTAGCATCCTTTGGAGTACCTCCACCCCACTAACACGAAGCGTCGACCTTTCCCAAAGTTTCAGACCTTCCACCGCACTGATGAGCCGGTCCTTAGCCGCTGGGTTGGAAGCGACAAAAATAAAGACTCCTCCCCTGCAGAAGAAAGCCTCAAACCTCGGCAATCTTTTAGCCGTTTCTCTTACAAGGAGAGGCATTACGGACCTTCTAAAGAGCCCGAATTGCTCCTCAGTAAGAGCCACGTCGGGGTAGCCGACGTCAGAGACCACCATCGTCAGGGGATTTGCCCTGATGGCCGCACTAATACCTCCCTGTGTCTCCTGAGAAACAGCAGTTTGGCTTTGTTTTGGTCTTTTAGATCCGCCTGGTTTACTCAAACCCGGATCGCCATCCGTCGCTTTGCAGAACCGGGGAGGTGTTTCTTTTCGAGAGGCCTTCCAGCCAAGTCGGTAGGGTTAGCTGCATTTTCACCTGGCTCAGCAGACCCCGAAGAGTCCGAAGTTCCAGGTGATAGGTCAGTACCAGCTGCCAGGATAGGGACCTTTGAACATTTTTAGCCCCAGATGGGATCTTAGCCTCAGCCACCATATCCTTTTGGCTGGTCTCAAGGTTTACATTTTTAAGATTTAAATTATTTGGGTCCGACATTTTGTTTCCACGAGAAGCTAGTGAAAAAAATTCGGCCCCTGTAGAGCCCCGCTTGCAGGGGTAGCAATTTATTAAAGAAATATTTGGGGGATTCTTCGGAAAATTTTCATTGAAAAACTAGATTTGCCTGGAATAATTTTTTTTGGATTCTATATTGAAAACTAATACATACGTATTTTTTTTATTTCGTGATTTGATGGAAATTACAGAAGTTATAAATTATTGAAATTTGATGTTTTCAAATATGCAATAAAAAATATTGTAACTGCAATGAAATACCTAAAAAATTAAAATTAAATTCAAAAAGCGTTTTTTCTCAAAGAAACACCATGTCGATTTTCAATTTTTTTTCTTGAAAAATAACATTCTATTAGTAAGGAATTTTTCTCTGTTTATGAGAAAGTGGAGAGTTTTTTCGTTTAATTGTTATTTACAATTATTTAGCTCAGTCCACGCATTCTAGAACTGCATTTTAAAAATATATAACGTAGTTTCGTTCGTTTTCTGTTGAATGTCATTTGTTTATTTTTTTGTAGTTTAATGTTATTTGTTTTGACAGGCGTATAAACATTCATTGCAAAATCCAATATTTTATATTGTTATTTATTTTCGATGTCTTCAATAAAGTGTTTTAATGATCGTTATTGCAATCCATTTGAGTTAAAACCACATTTGGTTAAAAAAAATTTACGTAAACCAAACGAACGTTAGTTTCAAAATAATGTTCTTTAACTAAGTGTTAAATCTTATGTATGAAATTGCGTTTAATACAATTACACTGTGTTACAAAATAAAAAAAGTAAAAGAACTTCTTATCGGACCTAGTGGAGGTTATAGGTCATAAAAAACTAAAAAGAATGGTATATATTGAATCTTTGATACACCCTCAAAATCTTGTTTTAGAGTCAAAAAACCATTTTTAGGTAAATTCATGTACATAATACTTTGAAACTTCGCCATTTTTTACCCGAATCAAAAAGTTTTTTTTTAATTTAAAGCTTAAAATATACCCTTTAAAGCTGCGTAAGACTTTTTTTATTATCATTTAAATTCATGAAGATATAGACCAAAAATCATCAAAAATTTTCATTTTTTGATTGATTTTTCAACTTTGAAGCCAATTTAAATGCCTTATCTTATTGAAATTATATTTTTTTTCTTGATACACATCAAAAGCTTAACAATTGCATTTTTAAATGACCCCAGATTGAATAAAATTCAAATAAAATTATCAAAGTTATTCCACTTTTAACTTTATAGTAACATCATTAAATTTTGACTCTATGAACAGTTTTTCATTATTTCCTTCCTGGGATTCATAATTTTGACTAATTTTCAATTTTTATGTATTTTTGAAATATAAGAAACACTCTTTAAAGGTTAAGAATTACCTGATAGTACCTAATATTAATTTTATTAAACATTGTTACCAGTATTTATTAGATGATGCTTAAACTCTAAAAATTGTATCTAAGCATTGCAAAAATACATAAAAATTGAAAATTAGTCAAAATTATGAATCCGAGGAAGGAAATAATGAAAAACTGTTCATAGGGTCAAAATTTAATGATGTTACTATAAAGTTAAAAGTGGAATAACTTTAATAATTTTAATTGAATTTTATTCAATCTGGGGTCATTTGAAACTGCAATTGTTAGGCTTTTGATATGCATCAAGAAAAAATATAATTTCAATAAGATAAGGCATTTAAATTGGCTTCAAAGTTGAAAAATCAATCAAAAAGAGCCATCGGGCATAGCTGGGGTTTTGATTCGGGTAAATAATGGCGAAGTTTCAAAGTATTATGTACATGAATTTACCTCAAAATGGTTTTTTGGCTCTAAAACATGATTTTGAGGGTGTATGAAAGATTTAATATATATCATTCTTTTTAGTTTTTTATGACCTACAACCTCCACTAGGTCCGATAAGAAGTTTTTTTTCATTGTCACACAGTGTTATTGGTGTTGTAATAAATAACTCTATTTTTCATTTGGTTTTAATTATTAATTCTTCATAAATCTAAATATTTTTCAAAACTTAATATCAAAACAAACTGATTGTTACAATATTTACAAAATTAAAAATTTTCTTTATACTGAAGAATCATAAGCATAAATAAAACAAAAAATTGATTTTAAATGTTCTTTTAATTAAGAAAAATTTACACATATGTGGTTTTCTGTCGTTTTAGTACGAAATCAGAAATAACTATAATCAAAATATAGCATTTTATAAACACTTTGGGATCAAAAGATTTTTATTTTTTTTTATATTAAGTAATATAGTAATTTGTAAATTTTATATTAATAAATATGCATTGAATTTATTAATTTTACTAAGATCATTATTTAGAAAAATATTATTATTTAATAATAAGAGATTAAAGATTTTAATAGAGAAAACATAAATTAAAAAAAAAATTGATTTTAAATATTCTTTTAGTTGAGAAAAATTTACACATATGTGGTTTTCTGACATTTTAGTACGAAATCAGAAATAACTATATACTCAAAACTCAAAATAATGGATTTTATAAAAACTTTGAGATATTATAATGAAAAGTGTGAAAAACACAATTTATTTTCTAAATCGATTTTCAAAAAGATATCAATCAATAACTGCAGGGTTATTAACCAAAACTTTTTTTTTGGTTATAGATGGAAGTTTGTTGAACAATTGTTCGTTTAGTTTACGTAAATTATTTTTAACCAAATGGGGTTTTTACTCAAACGGATTGCAACAGCGATCATTAAAACACTTTATTGAAAACATCGAAAATAAATAACTATAAAATATTGGATGTTGCAATGAATGTTTATACGCCTGTCAAAACAAATAACATTAAACTACAAAAAAACAAACAAATGACATTCAACAGAAAACGAACGAAACTACGTTATATATTTTTAAAATGCAGTTCTAGAATGCGTGGACTGAGCTAAATAATTGTAAATAACAATTAAACGAAAAAACTCTCCACTTTCTTATAAACAGAGAAAAATTCCTTACTAATCGAATGTTATTTTTCAAGAAAAAAAATTGAAAATCGACATGGTGTTTCTTTGAGAAAAAACGCTTTTTGAATTTAATTTTAATTTTTTAGGTATTTTCATTGCAGTTACAATATTTTTTATTGCATATTTCGAAAGGTTGAGAATTTGTCAACAAATTTCATGTGGCATGTAATTTTGAATTTATTCTTATGCAAGGAGAAAAACGTGTTCAAAAAGCACCCTGCATTTGAAAACATCAAATTTCAATAATTTATAACTTCTGTAATTTCCATCAAATCACGAAATAAAAAAATACGTATGTATTAGTTTTCAATATAGAATCCAAAAAAAAATTATTCCAGGCAAATCTAATTTTTCAATGAAAATTTTCCGAAGAATGCCCCATTTGTGAATTGAAGAAAATAATTAAAAATTAAAAAACTAAATTGAAAATTAAAGAATTGAATGGAAATTTCAAGAAAATAATTGATAATTTAAAGAAAATTACAGTTTGACGAAAATATTTAAATATTGACGAAAACAATTAGCAGCTAAAAAAATTCGAAAAATGTTGAGAATAATTGGCATTTGAACAAAATTTTGTTTTTAAAATTAATGAATAATCTTAAAATTAAAGAAGATTATTAAATTGTCAATTGAAAACTGATGAAGATCGTGGAAATTATTAATGAAATAATTATTATTAAATTAAATTAAATTATTATTATTAATGCAAATAAATGCATTTTTTAAAAAGTATCTGATTTGAAACACAAATATCTGTGTGACAAACTTTAGGTGTAGACAGACTGAAAGAATGAATGAAAGAATGAATAAATCTTGTGGATTATTATTATAGTTTTTGAGAAACTGCATTTTAACTTGATGTACAACTTTTAGATTTACTTTCGGTTTGTGCTGGTTATGGATCTAATTTGTTGGACAAAACTCCAGCGGGACCGAGACGCAGTTTGGAAGATCTCCTACCTAACGTTTCAGCGGAAGCTTTAAACCTCATTAATAATTTGATCGTGTTTAATCCAAATTATAGATTAACAGCTGTTGAGGTTCTTGAACACCCTTATGTAGCAGCGTAAGCATTAACTGTTTATTTTGAAAGGAGGTATTTTATTTGACATATATGCGTTAATTCTTTATACTTCAGCTTCCATATTAGAGGGGATGAGCCTGAAAGAGGCTCCAGTGTGATTCCCCTTTTGAGGGACGATGTCCAATTACCAGTCGAAGAGTATAGGAATCAATTATATGCCATGATGGACGAGAAACATAAAAAACATAAAAATATGTAAGTATCAATGAGCCTTAAACAGTTGCACTGATCTTTTTAATGAAGTTGTTGAATTTATTCTTTTTATTATTATCAGAAAATACTCTTCTTGATGAAAACAATTGAACACGGTTTAGAACGAATGAATATTAATTGCTAAACTTTAGATAAATGTGTCAAAAAAGTAAGAAAAAAAAGTGCTGAAAAGTCAAATATGTTATTGTTATACATAATATGTTATGACAACATGATTAAGAAACACGATTGGTAACGAAAGAGATTTTTAACCCTTAGGGTACGGACTTAAAAATGTGATGGCTTTGTCAGATTTGTGATATTTTTTTATTTACGAAAGTTATTATTAAAAATACTAACAGAGTTCCAAATATTTTCATGAAAAAACTTTTTTTTTTCAAAATCTGCTACTTCTGATAAAAAAACATAAAAACATTGTATATAAGGGTTTTGGAGAGGTGTAAAGTTTATCTTTAAGATAGGATTAGCCGTTTTTTAATTCATTCCCAAAAGTATATATTTTTTTAGATTTAAAAATGCTCTATTTTTGAAGTATCAAAAAAAAGTCAATCAACAAATTAAAAATATCGTGAATTTTTTTTTTCCATAATGTAGAAAACATTAATTACGGAAAGAGTTGATGATTATAACATAAAGAAACATCAGAAATTAATTAGAAAAAATTTTATTCTTAAAATTGACAAGGTTTTATAAAAATCGTAAAATTACAAAAAGAAAATGAATTTCGGTTTACGCAATTCTTGGACGTGGCGTCTTTAGGAAAAAATTTAACAATGAATATAAAAAAGAAACATTGGATTAAATATATTGAATGTAATATTTTTAAATACATTGCAAAATGTGTAAATATACATACTAGTCAACAATAGTGTCTAAAATCCTTTGAAAACATTACAAAGAAGGTCCAATTTTACATAAACACTTCTGCTTCACACTTTAATAAATCGTTATAAAATTTATAAGTTATGTTTATTTATTTTTGAAAACTTTCGATATTTCAAAAAATTTTGATACCCGAACGTAAATTATCAACAATACCAACTTAAAGAGCAGGCTTTGACTTGGAAAGTCTTTTTATTACTAAGTTTATTTAAGACAATCACTTTTTTAATCGCTTAGGTAAATTCTTCATATTTTTAGGGGCTCTAATATATTTTTACAAAATTCATACTTATGTACGTACTACTTAAACCAGAATTTCCAACAGGTCCAAATCGAGAATTAGGCGTCTTTCGGAACACATCAGGAAGGAGACCAGTGTTGGTCAAGGGGACTCTATTTCTAACAAAAAAAACTTTCATTCGTCCTGTGATGATTTGCAGAAACAAAGGCGAAATGACGGTTACAGACCTTCAGAAGCTGAAAATGTTGGTAAGGGATTATAAAAATTTTTAAAATAATTTTAGCAGAAGCGGAACGTAAGCAAGACTCCCCACTCTCGACTTTTTGCTATATACGCTTCGGTGTTACGTCATGTCATGTAAATGCAGTCAAAGTCAAGCGTCGTTTTTAATTAATCACGCGTACTTTTGTAAAAATTGTATATCTCTGTCATGTATGAATGAATCAATTTGAAAATTTCCAAAAACTTCCTCAAATAGTGATTACCAAGAGGTCTGAATTTACATTAACAAATAATTAAACAAAGAATGTTTTTTAACTTTTTAAGCATGTTATGAGCTTTAATAGACTGAAATACGAAATCATACCAAGTTTCAATTAATTTAATTCAAGATTTGTCCAAGATATGATGAGTTATGTTTTCAAACTAAATTAAATTTAAAAATCAAGTTGTTCAGGTTTTTTTAAAGTTTTATGTAAAATATTTTTCATAAAGAAAATTGTCAAAGAGATAAAAGTTTTATCACCGTTGACTTTAAGCTTTCATTTATTTAGTATGTTATAATATTGAATTTATTTTAGGGCTATCAATTTTCTTAGTCTATAGAGACATACATGATGTATCTTCGGCAAAATAGTGCATTACTAGATAGTGTTTTGATAAATCACTAGTATAATAATATAAAAATAGGCAAAGAGCCAAAATTCCTTTCTGTGGAACTATTTTGCTTTTAGATTATTTGGTCTTATTAACCGATACTACAATGGTTCTATTCTTATCGTAGTTTCAAATTATTATAATACATCAAGAAAATTTAAAGTTGGATATAATATTATCCATTATATTAAGAAAAATAATAATGTAGAAGCAGTTTTATTTAATGTTGAGAAATAATTTGATAATGTTTGGAATTACGGTCACTTCAAGAATTTAATTCACCGCAAATTACTCTGCAATATCATGCCCTAATTTTTACCTCGTCTTCATAAAAATAGTTAAACACAATTTAAGTGAGAATATATTTGCTTTGGTATTCGAACCAAAGCTCTTCAGTTTATCAATCAATAACTCACTTTAAAGAATCTAAAATTGACACTCTCAAGTTGGAATCAATAGTATCAATTCCAAATTTAGATTATATGCAATAAAATATAAGTCTTTAATTCTTAAATTATGACAAATATTTTATAAAAGACAACTGACTTCGGCTAAAAAAACACGTAATAATAATAATAATAGCAAATTTAGCTTAAATCTGGACCATGACATTCAAAGGTATAAAACTTTCATGAGTAGATATGTATGTCAGGCTTGAGCAAAACATTAACAAATTTGAATCATGTTTAGGATTATTCAAAATAAATGCAAATGAATGCAAACATTTAGAAACAAATGAATTCAAATTTCCAAGGGTGTTGATTATGTATAATCTATAACCTTCTTCTTAACTCCTTCTCGTTTCTCTCACTTTTACACGGAAGAACTTTTGGTTTTAATAGTTAATATTATAATATGTATTTTTACAAAATTTCGATTGTAAATCAGGATATAACTGTAAAATGGTATTTTATACTACAGGACTAGAAGAATATACTTTTTTAAAAGTTAATATTTATATATTTTGAAATTAAAATTTACTATTTAAAACTGGAAAGATTGCTTTTTTTAAAAGGAAAATGAAACTAGGAAAAAGTATAATCTAAAAAAAATAATTAAAATTATTTAATTTTTATTAAATAATAATTTTTATAAAAATATTTACAAAAATAGGTTAAAAATATTACTATATTCAATAGGAAGCAACAATAAAATAAGTTCATCTTGAACATCTTACTATTAAAAAGATTATATTTCAAAATAATGCTTTGTTGAAATTTGTAACGGGTCTCATTTATTTAAAAACTTACACTAGACTCGAAACACTTATTTCTCCATTCGACCTTTCACCCCGGAACAAGAATACAAAATCCAACGCTGAACCAAAAGGGGAGATCCTTCAAATCCACGATTTAGTGTTGAAATCGATTGAGACACGAAATTGATAAATTTCCACTTACCAACGGCTTTCCGCTGAAAAATAGCACCACGTATTGCCGGCCTCGGCAACGCAGAAAAATCAGAAGTCGACACCAACAACAGGGTAAATTTCACAATAACACTCGCTTTACTCTTATCTCAAGTTTTATTAAATCAAACACCCCTTTACTATAATCTCAATTAATATTACACCACTTTATTCAACACCTTTTCCGAGCACCTGTGCTTAACGCGTGGTTCTCCCGGAAGATTAAGTAACAATAATAATGATGGCCGTGACCTAGTCCCGAATTCGATCAGCCGGTCGTTCCCCTTTTTTCCGTCCTTCTTCTTATCTCCGTCCTTGTCCCTCAGTCCTCTAATTGGTCCCTTGATCCAAGAATCCGAAGACCTACGAAAAACGCTCGGAAAACGAAGCTGACCTCACGCAACTCATTTTTCATTGGACACTCAAGCCAACGACCAAAATCACGCAGAAACGAATATGAAAAACGATAGAATTCAAGGACGAAAGAGAAAAGAAATACTCTCTGCAACCTTGAATATTCTAACTCTAAATTATCTTAAATATTAAATTAACCAAGTAACGATCCACAACGTTACAATTCCCCCCCCCCCCCCTAGGCCGATAATGATTTGAAAATAAATCAAGATCGCCGACATTAAATTAATACCCCTTATTTATAAAGAAAACATAAATGCACTGACCATTATGATCAAAAATAACTTTATTTTTCTCTCTCAATAAAACTTATGTTTTTCCCGGGAACAAAGAAAAATAAAAACGGAATCACAACCCGCTTCCCGGGAAATAACAAAACAAAAAGAAAACTCAGAAAAATATTAAAAATAATCAATAAAAACTCCCCTCTCACACGCAGATAGTCTCTCCCTTCACTTCACTTATTAATCTTCCCTCTTCCTCTCACGCAGAAATTGGGACATCGCTTCCTGGGCGATTTCGGGCGGATACCCCCTCAGGAGCTCCGTTAACTCACGGAGTTCAACCAAAAACTCCCTGCGTTCGCCCTGGTTATCAGCCTCCGGAAGTGGCACCGCCAACTCGACGTCTACTTCTTCCACTTGAGGCGGAAGCTCCACGGATTGGATGCGAGGGATGTTATTCGCCTCCGCAAATTGCTCAAAATCCGCGAAAACCTCCGGACGTATATCAGGAAGAGAAAATTGGCCAACTTCCCCAATATCCGGTATGATTGGCACAATCTCCTCCTCACCTCCTCTTGCTTCGGCCTCTTCTACTGGCTCGGGTAACTCGTCAGACGTCTGCTCCTTTTTCTCTCCATTCCTGCTCTGTTCTGGTCTGCTTTGGGGAGAACCTCCCTTCTGTGGCACGAAGGGCTGACCTTCAAGGCGATCGACTCCACTAGTTGACTCTTGGTCTCGTTTGGCTTTGTAAAACCTGGAGCGCTTCTCCCGATGGCGGATCATCCGCTGAGAACCAAACCGAGCCTCCATATCCAGCCGATGACGCTCGGAGCATCAGATGCACTGTTGCAGGGTTGCACCACGCCTCCCACAATTCCAGCAAAAAATACCGCTGACTGGATCAGGGCACTGCCTCCTATTATGGCCTTAGCGCCAGCAATTTTGGCAAGCACCAAACGGAGGATCTAGATCCGGATCAGTAGGGATAATGCGGAGATTGCCAAACATTACCCCATGCCTGATCACCTGGAGATGGCGAGGCTTCTTCTCCACCTCCATTTCGCACGCAGAAACGGTCTCCTGTGATTCCGGAGGTCCTGGGGGAGTCACTGGCCTTGTTGGTGGAACTGGTGACTGGTCCCTCGGACTGACCAATTCCAATGCCGGTCTCCGACGGCGGTTAGATTCCCTGGCCTGCCTCTCACGCAAATGCCTTAGCTCTCTTCTAGCTCGTCTCTCTGACCGGCTCACCGTTCGCTCTAACTCATCCACGGCTAGACGGCTTTGCCATTCTTCATTCGACTCCCCCGGCCGTTGAGGCGAAGGAGAATCATGACGCTTCTTCCTTGACCTTCCTTCCTGGTTCGCCCCAAAGGAAACTCTTTTTTGGATAGCTCCCCTTGAAGAGTGGCCTCGTACGACCTTCGGGTCCTCGTCTTCCGAGACGACAGGAGAGGGCGTCACCCTATCTGCGGAAAAATCCTCATCTCCTGACATCACCTCTTCTGACCTCTTCTCGTCGTCCGACATTCTCACGCAGATACTCGACTCTAAAATAGAAAATTATAATCAATTAATAATTACATCAACCAATTACACTTAAACATTGCGAGGAGGCAGATAGCGTTTTAAATCTGATACGTGAACTTTAGCGACTCTACGCGTATTTTCGGCTCGAAGCATATATACTGATTGTGAAAGTTTTTCAATTATCTCGAAAGGACCTTCAAATTTCGGTGCTAACTTCGCTGAAAATTTCTGACTCGCGTTTGATAGTTTATGAGATTTCCATAGAACTAAATCGCCAACGCTAAAATTTGCTTCACGCTTATTTTTATTATAACACCTCGTTTGTTTCTCACGCTCCTCATCGATAAATCGCGCAACTAAATCTCGTAACGCATCCAGTCTTTTAAGTCGATCCGCCCACACTTCCGGATCGATTTTAGTTACCGATGATTTGTTCTCGATCTCACGGCGCAAACTCTTTACAGGCTTAGGTTGTCTACCATAATTTAAAAATGCCGGAGACATTTTCGTGGTAGCCTGAGTTGCTGTATTGACAGCGTGCCTAAACTCGTGCACATTTTTGTCCCACTCTCTGTGGTCAGCGCCCACATAAGTCGCAATCATAGTCTTGAGAATCCGATTGCTTCTCTCGACCGGATTGGCTTGCGGATGATAGGGATGAGTTGTTAGATGACGCACGCCATACTCTTCCAGAGTCTTTTTAAGAAACTGATTATCGAACTCCTTCCCATTATCAGTGAGCAGGAAATTTGGAGTTTCCCACCTAAACAAAATCAATTCTTCGAACGCTCGTGCAATTGATTTGCCGTCAGCCCTTCTGAGTGGTTTGACTTCGATCCATCTGGAGAACAAGTCTTGAAATACCACCAGATACTTACACTGACTCTTACTCGGTGGAAACTCCATACAATCCGCTGCCACTACTACCCACGGTCTCTCTACGATTCTCTGACCCATTAATCCTTGCGCGCCCTCTTGTGACACTTTGTGGAGCTGACAGTTTGGACACCTTCTCACAAAATGGTGTACATCGTTCTAGACTCCTTGCCAATAATACTCTCTCGCAACTCGGTAATAGGTCTTCTCTATCCCAAGATGTCCCGCTGATTTTTCAGAATGTGCATCATTCATAATTCTCTCACGATATTCGGCTGGTACCACAAGTTTCCACCCATCTTCGTCTCCGATGAATGGAATTAATAATGGATCACTTCGAAAATGGTACAATCGGCCATCTTCCACTTTCCAGCCTGGAAATCGTTGCGGAAATTTCTCGACTAACTCACGCCTTTTTATATACCATCCGTCAGTGATGTCCTCAAACGCTGCTACGTCATCCTCTGACTCTTGCGTTAGCACTGCGCCCATAGCAAACCCACTGGCATCACACTGAATGGTAAACGGCTTCGTAAAATCTGGTCGAGCCAACACTGGAGCTGAAGTAAGTTTCAATTTCAACGCTTGAAACGCTTCCTCTTGCTCTTTTCCCCATTCCCACGCTTTATCTTTTCTCAACAATTTTAATAAAGGTAATTTTAACTCACTATCGTTTTCAATGAAACGTGAGTACCAACCGACCATTCCCAGAAAGCGTCTTAGTTCTTTTAGATTTTGAGGTGCAGGATAATCTAGAACTGGCGCTACTTTCTCTGGATCTGGTCTGAGACCTTCGCTATCGAGAACATACCCCAAATACGCTACTCTGGAACATCCAAACTCACACTTCTTAGGATTGACCACTAATCCGGCTGACGCTAATCTCTCTAATACGAGTTTGAGCCACTTCTTGTGTTCCTCAAAATCGTCAGTGACAATGATGATATCATCAAGATATCCGAACACTACGGGCTCAAATTCTGGACCAAACAGGGCATCTACCAAACGCTGAAACGTCATTGGAGCGTTTGTTAAACCAAATGGCATTCGCTTAAATTGCCCCAGTCTTGACCCAGGAATGGCAAACGCTGTATACTTTTTACTCTGTTCTGCCATTGGTACTTGATGATACGCCTGCTTTAAGTCTATTTTTGAGATAAACCGCGCTTTCCTGAGCTTGTCCAAAATTGAATCCATGCTCGGGATTGGATAAGCGTCCCGGACGGTCACTTTGTTAAGATCTCGGTAATCCACGCAAAATCTTAATGATCTTTTTCACAATAACTGGAGCACTGCTCCAATCACTCGCTGAACGCTCTATAATCCCCTTCTCGTGCATTGTCTGGACTTCTTGTTTTGCCCAGTCAAGAATTGCAGGTGACATCCTTCTTGGTCGATGTTTGATCGTCCTGTGATCCGTAACGCAGATATTGTGTTCGGTCATAGATGTCAGTCCATGCTCTTCGGTTTGTGGTAGAATTAACTGATCAGTCATACGCTGAATTTCGGAACGCTGATCTCCGGTCAACTCCGAAATTCCTGCACACTCGGCTAGGATCTCCCCATCGTTGCTCTGATCAATGTCTGCAAACTTGTGCCATTCTTGTCCGTCTATTCTCCACAAACCTCTTTTAGGCCACAATTGAATATCAATTTCACGGAAGAAATCATTACCCAGGATAATGTCCTGTTTTGTAGTGTCGACTGCTTTTAGTTCCAAGGAGCTCGAAATGCCATCAACATTGACCCACAAACGTAATTTCCCAAGAGCACCACTTACACCACCAAGTACACTCTCAATGGCGGAGTTCGCTGGTTTCATTCGATCTTTATAAAGTTCGAATAATTTTCTTCCGATAATGGAAACTGTGGCACCCGTATCCACCATCGCTAAATAAGAACAACCGCCGATTGCTATTCTCATATAGCGTCTATTTTCGTTGGTTGTCCCATCTAGCATCTCACTCTCTACATTTTGATCAACTGCATTAGATGCAGTTTCTCTCCTCCCCTGGACTTCACGTGCTGATGCACCATCAGCACTGACTGTCCCACACGCTTCAGGACTCACTGTCCCAATCACACGCTCAAAAATTTCATCGTTTTCCCCTGATACAGGTAGCGTTCCATCGACTGACGTATCCAACGGCAGGCTCACGCTATCCTGAGTAACCTCTACAGGTGTCCCATCTGTCCCACCTGTCACTCTCCATGAAATCCTTTGAGTGGACTGTACGTTCACGTCATCATTGACCAACTCGTTCATTATCTCTTCATTAATCCCCTGGTCAACATTTTGTGAACTTGTCCCACTCTCTGGTTCAGTGGCCACACTCGCAGAAATTTGTCCCCGTTGACTAGTAGAAGGTTCATCTTCATTATTTTCGCTATATTTCATAACTACTAATGAAGTGAACGCTTCTCTCTCCCCGGTTGGGACATCTACTGTCCCGCCTGGGATTGGGGGGGAGGGTTGTTCTGTCCCCCCCCCTATCTCGTTTCCCAACATCTCGCGGATCAGCACACAATTGGGACAGTATTTAAAAACCGCGCCTTGTGTCCCACACACTTGGCAATAGCGGTTGTTTGGCTGGCGAGTTCTAGGACACTCCGCCGCATAATGTCCCTGCTGATTGCAGCGTCTGCAAGTTCGCAGACTGCACTCAGCTGCACGGTGTCCCACTACGTTGCAATGGTAGCATGCGCCTAAAAATGAACGCTGACCTTGCACATTCACGCTGGGAACACCCGCTCGCGGCATCTGCTGCCGTGGCGGAAACACACGCTGATTTTGTCCCATATTGGGAACCGCTAGAGGGACACTCCTCACCGCTTGAGCGTAGGTCACTGGCACGACAGGTGCTGGCTGGGATGGTCCCGGCTGAGAGGGCCCAGGTATTTCCGGTCTTGTCCCAGTTTGTCCCACACGCATCCCACTTGTCCCCACAGTTCTGAAAGCGTCGACACTTGCTTGTTTTGGTGGACCTGACGCTTTGGCCTTGTTTTTGTTCCCCGTCTTACTTTTGGGCTTTGTCCCACTCGCTTGTCCCGGTTGTCGCGGAGACTGGCTGGAATCTGAGGACGTCTCCTCGATCATAGCATCCAGCTTTATTACTCTCTCCGTTTTAGGAGCAGCGAACGGAACTTTCATCTTGTCCCTGGAGGGGGGTGGTGCGTAGCGTTTGTCCACCTCCTTGATTTTCTCAAGGCGTCTCAACACACGCTCAAATTCAGCCACTGTGGACACACTCTGGTTCACAAACTGTCGCCTATACTCAGGAGTGAGCCCCTCAAATGCAATTTTTAAAAATTGCTCCTGTGATATGGGACACTTCATAAGTCCCATAATTGTGCGGAGTCCCAGCATGTACCCGGACACTTTTTCACCCTTTGCTTGCGTACGCTGTTTTAACTCCACAAGCAACTCATCATCTCTCATGGACGCTGAGAACTCACGCTTAAACACACGCTTAAAATTTCTCAGCGACGAGATGTCCTTTTTTACCACGCGATACCACCTACTAGCAGTACCACGCAAAACGCTGGGCAACGCCCCCAAAATTTCTCGATCCGTTAAACGATAACAATCCTGGCAGTCATTTAGACGCTCCAGGAAATCGTCCGGATCCTCTCTCTCACTCCCGGAAAATTTTATCTCCCACTCTTTAAAACATTTGACTGCTCTATGGTCAATTCCTCGCGGGGGACCACGCTGGTACCGTGATTTTTCCCGTTCAGAGAAAAGGTCAGATTCTGACTGGTAATATGAGTCAGAATCACTCGACGAGAGCTGAAGTGGCGACCTTGGTCGACTCCTTGTGGTCTTCTCACTCACGTCACTTTTATTCCCCGAAGGTGACCTCGCACTGGGTCTTTTCTCTGAGGAAGCTCTTCGCTTCGTATTCCTCTGTTTCTCGGGCGACCCCCTCTCTTCCACACTCATTTTCGCCCATTCTTCTCTTTCCGGCGGCACCAATTTCACCTTCTGCTCCAGTGAGAGTGGGGGTGGACGCACTCTAGATTTGGTAGATGGAAGCTTTGATGACTTCTTGGAGGGCCCGGGGGGCAAGTTGTCAATGGGGTTTTTAAGGAGCCCGAGATTTTCGCTAGTGGCCATATTATAGCCTGCTTGCCGCTGCTGGTAAAGCAGTGACTGCAAGTCCGTACTCAACTGCAAACGTGCCCTGATCTCACGCAAATCTTTCACGTTGGGGGACATCGTAGCAGACATTACCGACCCCCCTGGTCCTGAGAACACGGTCGAAGTGATCACGCCCGAGGTATTTTGACACATTCCCGACGTCACTGACGTCGTCACGGGAATCGTTGTGGTAAATGACGTCAATGGGAACGCACTTATTGTTCCTGTCATGTTAGATGACGTAACACACACGCTAGTCATCACAGACGTTGACGTCGTCATGGTACTCGGCCCCTGAGAAGTACTCGGTAGTGTCACATTTGCGGCTATTGACGTCACAGGCACACTGCCAATATTGATTTGCTCGCGAAACAAATCATTTAATTCCCCCTCTTGAGGTCCACTATTAGCCGATTCACCACCTGCATTCAGATCACTCGCCGTATTTAAATCCGATTGCCCCACTCCCTCTCCGTTCAACGCTTCGATCAAAAAAATTGACTTTGACTCGGCCGAATCATACGTGTCATACCACGGCACGTTTAATGATTCCGGAAAAATCAATTTTATTTCCAACCGTAAAAGTCTTTCGCGGAGGACTTGGAGTGAGCCTCTGGTGCTGCACTCTTGAGCTGTCAATTCCGCGATCACTTGGTCCGGCGACATTCGCCTAATCCCCGTCCATACCTGACTCACTTGCTCGGTTGTTAAAAATTCTAACAATTTCCGCCGATACCCTTCCATTGCGACCGCTTAGGAATTTCGAAAATTAAAAATAATCAAAAGGTCTGACACGACACTAAATTTCTCCACAAGAAAGAAAAATCTTTTAAAATCCTTGTAAATTACACACAAGTTAATAAACACCCGTTATTGATTTTTAAATCGTTACACACGCAGAAATTCCAGTATTGAAATCAATGGTCAACTGGACTGGGGGAGGTAATCGTGAGTACCGCCCCTCAATAACCGAAATCTCAACTCCGAAATATTTTCGCGTTGGTTTAAAAATCAAATAAATTCCAATAATTCCGAAAAGGCAAACAAAATTCGAAAATTCACTTTCTAATAATAATAATTTCCGACCGGTCACAAAAGAAGTCCGAACGAAAAATCAAAATTTCACTCTTAAAGAAAACGAAAATTACACGAGGTCTCACTCGCGCCAAAATTCTTCCGTTGCGGTGACGAAATATCGCGAAAACTGGGGGAGGTAACTACCGTTGGTTTCCACGATCACCTGTCACACGCTAAATTCGCAGAAAGAAAATTTTAAACACAAATTTCATTACTAAATTTCAAATTCAAAAATCAAATTAAACATATATAAACAATTTCCACAATTTAAAACAATATACAATTTATAAAATGTTTCTGTAAAAAATAATTCTGCTTACAGAACTAATGAAATTCTCTTTGAGACAAATTTCTCACACGAAATCTACTCATTCGAGAATTTTCTGAGAAAAATGAAGAATATCATTTCTCAGACCTCGGCGAAATTTTCTGAAATTACTCAAAATCAGAAACTCGATTCGCCATAAATCAAGAATTTTTCACTAATTCGCGAACACGTGTTTAACGAAAAAAAAAAAAAGAATCTTCACGTCAATTAAACGAAATCTCTTAATTTATTCTCACACGCTTCGCGAACTAGAAATCTCGAAAATTCTCCACGGAACTAAGTTAAAACTTAACACAATTTCTCTACTCGACGTTTTTCATTTTTAAATCAAACCGATTTTAAAATCTCACGATCATTAACACTTTAAAATTGGCACTTATTAAAATTTTCTTTTTGAAATCTTGGCACTAAATTTTATCTTAAAATCCAATACTCACTTTTTCTAAATTCTCAAATTTTATAAATTATTAAAATTCTCAACAATTTAAAATCATTTTCACACGCAGAAATTTCGAAAATTTAACGTCTGTCTGACGTCACTCCCGAGCACATGTTCGCGAAAACTTATAAAAATCGGAATTTAATATATTTTCCGATTCTAAAATGAAATAAAATGCGCGGAAACCGAAAAGCTTAATACACAAATTTATTTAAAAATTTTATTTAGTGAAAATTCACCAATAATGGCACATTTCCGTTTCGCGCACTTTTTTTTTTTCGAACACGTTTTCTGCGATTTAATATTCCGAAAAAAAAAATATTCAAATTTTTAACAAAAGAAATTTTCACTTGAAATTGTTCAGAAAACTTGCTTTCTGAAATTTTACCAGCTCATTTTACCGGTACGCTATCTCTCTCCTCAATTATATTTTATTTTATTAAATTACTCACGCAGAAAGTCGTGTCTCGTGGATTTGGAGAATTTCCCCACAAGGGATGCCAATTGTAACGGGTCTCATTTATTTAAAAACTTACACTAGACTCGAAACACTTATTTCTCCATTCGACCTTTCACCCCGGAACAAGAATACAAAATCCAACGCTGAACCAAAAGGGGAGATCCTTCAAATCCACGATTTAGTGTTGAAATCGATTGAGACACGAAATTGATAAATTTCCACTTACCAACGGCTTTCCGCTGAAAAATAGCACCACGTGTTGCCGGCCTCGGCAACGCAGAAAAATCAGAAGTCGACACCAACAACAGGGTAAATTTCACAATAACACTCGCTTTACTCTTATCTCAAGTTTTATTAAATCAAACACCCCTTTACTATAATCTCAATTAATATTACACCACTTTATTCAACACCTTTTCCGAGCACCTGTGCTTAACGCGTGGTTCTCCCGGAAGATTAAGTAACAATAATAATGATGGCCGTGACCTAGTCCCGAATTCGATCAGCCGGTCGTTCCCCTTTCCTCCGTCCTTCTTCTTATCTCCGTCCTTGTCCCTCAGTCCTCTAATTGGTCCCTTGATCCAAGAATCCGAAGACCTACGAAAAACGCTCGGAAAACGAAGCTGACCTCACGCAACTCATTTTTCATTGGACACTCAAGCCAACGACCAAAATCACACGCAGAAACGAATATGAAAAACGATAGAATTCAAGGACGAAAGAGAAAAGAAATACTCTCTGCAACCTTGAATATTCTAACTCTAAATTATCTTAAATATTAAATTAACCAAGTAACGATCCACAACGTTACAAATTCCATTAACTATTGGAAAATTAGCGGCCATGACAGTTTAACCGTTGTGCGCGTCTTGTCACTGTTGATTTTCTTATTCGGATTATATAATTTCTCTCTTAAAAGAAACGATTAAATAATTAACGTTGTCGTAAAGTGGGTGAAAAATAACACAATAAATACTTTCTACGTGATAGTTTTATTCAATATAAACCGGTTATATCATGTAAAAACTTTTAAGTGAAGTTTGAATTTGGCGGATGTCAAACTTCAACTATTGTTCACAGATGGAAACTTGTGATTTTTGTGGATTTTTCTCAAAAGTGGTAATGTATTATGTCGATTAGTATATAAGAAAACTTTTCCCTTCAAACATTATATGTATTGTGCGATTCGTTAAGCATATATATGTGCGTGCGTATTATCGTTAGTGTTTAGGTTATGTTAGGATTTCGTTTGTGACGGTAATTGTGTTTATATGTATATAAAAGTGTTAAAAATAATTATATGGAATGTCAATTACCACAGGTAACCTATAATAATATAATAATCATGAAGATCGGTTTATTTGCCTTTTTATAGGAATTACTTATTAATCTCGATTTTACTAATTCCAAAACTCAATAGCAATTTTCCCAACAAAATGTCGATTCAAGTTTCTTTTAACATTTCCTATCGAAAATAGTAAATATTAAATAGAAATAGTAAATTCTGAAAATATAACGATATATCCTGGTTTCCTATCGAAATTTTGTAAAAATAAATACTATAATATTAAGTATTAAAATCGAAAGTCTTTCCGTGTAGTTTCATTGATTTTTGTTTACAGTTTTGAAGATAATAATAAAGGTAAAATACCCTTTAAACTCACCCCTCAGTAAAATAATCGAAATTATTACTGAAAATCATTATTTATTTCCAAAAAATAACTTTGTTCAGCTCTATAAAACGATCAAACATAATTAGTAAGTAGCCCTCTAATTGAGCAGCTCTCCAACCCTTAAAAGGCACCTCTAAAAAGAATGGAAAAAAAATCTGAAAAATATTTTTTTCCACAAAAAAATTGTAATCATGTTTTCTAACCATGAAATTTACTTGGGAGAATATCCCCTAGTTATTCTGGATGATAACAAGAGGTATCTATCCTTAAAAGTGAGGACTGAGATAAATAATAAAAAATAATTCGGAAAAAAATTATATTTTTAGGGGTGACTTTTAAGGGTAGTTAACCCGCGTTATCAGTTTGGTTTACTAGAGGATATCCCCACACGTCACTTCCATGGTTTTAGAATTTGAAAAAAAATTTGTTGTGGGAAAAGATACATTTTTTCAGAATTATTTTCAATTATTTATCTTAGGGTTGTCTTTTAAGAGTAGTTTACCCTTGTTATCATTTTAAATTTTTAGAGGATATTCTCCCTTGTCACTTCAATGGTTTTAAAACTTGAACAAATTTTTTTGTGAAATGCGATTATTTTTTTGAGAATTTTTCTCGATTATTTTTCTTAGGAGTGACTTATGGTTAGTTGATCCTTGTTATCATTTTGAATAACTAGAAGATATCCTTCCACGTCATTTCCATGGTTGAAGAATTTGTTTATAATTATTTTTTGGAAAATAATAATTTTTTTCAGTATTATTTTTGATTATTTGTCTCAGGGGTGACTTTTAAGGGTAGTTTACAGTTGTTATCATTTTAAATAAAAAGGGAATATTCTCTTACGTCACTTTCATGGTTGTAGAACTTGATCATAATTTGTTTGTGGAAAATGATAATATTTTCCTGAATTATTATTATTTATTAACGGATGGTTTTAAGGATTGTTATTGGGGAAATTATTGGGTATTTTTCTGATTATGTTCTATCATTAAAGAACTTGATTAAAAATTTTTTGTGGTATTTGGTAATTTTTTTAAATTTATTTTTCATTACTTTACTTAGGGGTGGTTTTTTAGGGATTGTTATCTCTTGTTATTACATGGAAAAGTTAGAGGGCACCACCCGTCATGCACGCCCATATTTTATGAAATGTTAAGGATTATCGTTAATCTTTAACTGCAGAAAAGCATATGAAAACTAAAAACCGTTGAACTTTTGGACTTGACCAGTGGTCCCTATGATATTTGCCTTCTATCCTATAAGCTTTAATCCAAAATTCTGTTTTGTTTAGGAGAAAGTTCGAAAATACGATTGCGTGTATTTAGACTTGTCATGACGTCATAACCTACCATATCATATCTGCTAAATAAGGGTACCAAATTTTACTGTGAAATTTTGAATATTTTTTAAGATAATTGCTTTAACAGTTTTTAGCGATTTTCTTTTTTTTAACTTATAACTTTTTACTATCAGCTATAGAGAAAAATGTTATAATAGTTTTTTAAGCAGAAAATGTGAAATTTTCTGAAAAAAATTATTCCAAAGAAAAATTATAAACTTTTAGTTTATTTATTTAAATAAAAATTTTTATTTATAACATTTAAACGTGTGCTACCTGTTTTTCAACTACAAACAAAAAATCAACAATATTATTTAACTCATAATGAAGCTAAAATGCTTTATATCTCAATGGTCTTATTTTTTGTTTTCGAGAAAAAAATATTCAATTTCAACGCTTGACGTCCGTACACATAACACAAGCTTGCAAAAAAAAGAATTTTTCGTTGTTTGAAATCGACAAGTTATTTTCTGTAGTTTTCAGTGCACTGAATCTGAATCTACAAAGAAAACCTCCAATCTACTGAGTAAAACTAACTCGTTAGAGATTTTTCGTAGGAGTTAAATTAAAACTTGAACTATGTACTTTACGAAGATATAACGATATTGGAGGCAACAAATTAAATTAACTGTCCAGACGCGTAGGACTAGGTATCAACTACCAAAACTACTTACAAAATTTAACTTATTGGCGAATTCGACACTTGTCAAGTTTTAGCACACATTGTGCTGCCCGGCATTTGCTATGTTGGTTCATGCGTTTGCGGATAGGTGGCTCTGGCCTGCTTTTGATATGGCGCTATGAGCAGACCATAACGTCGTTCCTTCCCGGACCCTACTACTGAACTCATCAGTAAGGCTGCGTAGTGGGAGGCCTGCCTTATACGACGGGGATGGGAATTTTGGAACTTGTATATATAAGTTACAAGTCGTGTGTAACTTTCACTTGCGAGTGTAGGGATCGTACGGATCTAGCGGAATGCGAACTCTATTGGTGGATCCCCACAGTACTCACCCTTAGTAACGTCAAGTCGATGTTACGATTGGTCAAGAAACTAGGACGAACAGAATTGAAGGATCGAGAAGCAGGACGGATATACTCGTAGTCTCGTTGTGTTCTCGCTATTAGGCTAATGCACGTCTTCGATGAACGAGAGTTTTTGAATCTACTCGCGCCGATTCAGACCGAAGAACGTGCACTGTAAAGCGACTCGTTCGGAATCACCAACTATGGAGCAATGAGCAGACCATAACGTCTTTTCGTCCCGAGCCCCACTACTGGACTTAACAGTAAGAGTACGCAGAGGGTGGTCTGTCTTATACGACGGGTATGTGAATTTTGAACTACTAGCGGTCGTTCATAAGATCTCATCACCCTATTTGAATTGGCCATACCCCGGCTTAGTGTTTCATTTCGATCACAGGAAAACAAAATTTCCGAACGATTTTGTTCATTATCGATTGACATTTGTCAAACGATAATCTCGTTTATTCTTTTGTTAAATGTAAACTCGGATCGTAAAATTGATCGAATGCCATAGAACGAATTTCTCGGTTATCGCAAAAATTAACATTTAGTAAAAATAAAACTTGTAAACGATGCCTATTAATTAAACGAATCAAAGTGATAATGATATTTATGAGCCATGTTCGAAAACAGGGGTAGATCTTAGAATCAATTTTTGAACATGAATATTCAGCGACAAAGAATAAAACCGCCGAATACAAAGCTTGCGCTTTATTACAAAAAGAAGTGATCAAAAAAATGACTTACGGTAACACAACTGGAACTACTAGGCATTTTAAGAAGTTCTATGTCGAAGAATATTTAAAAATACAAGAGTCCTCGAAATTTTCAAATGAACCAAAAATAATTATCTATCAACTCTTGTTTTATTTGTATTGAATTTTTACAACTCCTTAAACTTAATGTAATTAATTAATAAAAATATATAATGAAATAAGTTACACTGTTTTTAGGGTTCCGTACCGTAAAACGGAACCCTATTAAAATCACTATGTGTGTCCGTTATCGCACCCCCTCTAACTTCTAAACTATATGAGCTAAAGTCTTCTAATTTGGTCCACATATGTGATTTCACCTTGGATTTACGAAAATGATATGGAAAACGCAATTCGAGCTCATCAACATGCCGAAATCCAGCAAAAACCACTTTTTTTGCCCTAAAATTAAAAAAAATGACCATGTCCCCCCCCTAATCTTCTAAACTATTTGACTCAAAATGCTGAAATTTGGTACACATATGTAGATTTACGTGTAGATTACAGGAAAATTATAGAGAACTCTCGTAAAGACAGTCTTCATAGTGTTTACTAGCCAAAAAGTACGATTTTTTGAAAAAATTCGAAAAAATAACCATGCCCCCCCCTAATCTTCCAAACTATTTGACTTAGGATGCTAAAATTTGGTACACATATGTAGATTTACTTGTAGATTACAGGAAAATTATAGAGAACTTTCGTAAAGACTGTTTTCATAGTGTTTACTAGCCAAAAAGTACGATTTTTTGGAAAAAATTCGAAGAAATGACATTGTCCCCCCACCCTAAACTTCCAAACTATTTGACTTAGGATCCTGCAATTTCGTACACATATGCAGATTTACGTGTAGATTACAGGAAAATTATAGAGAACTTTCGCAAAGGCGGTCTTCATAGTGTTTACTATCCAAAAAGTACGATTTTTTAAAAAAAATTCGAAAAAATGACCATGTCCCCACTAGTGTTGCACGTCGAGCAAACGATCTGATCGACTTCACATCTGATCGTCTGTTGTTTGCTCGATTATGATTGATTTGAACAAATTACTTTTTATTTATCTTTTAATAAATAGCATAATTTTTGAAAATATCTTCAAGTAAGTATCCTTTCTTTTTGTTGACTTTTTTTATCTGTCACGTGGGTAATTCCATTGACTTTTGTCTGAGGGATGTTGCTTGCATATCTCAAAAATACTCTTGTTTTATATATAAGTCATTATTAAACTCTATAGAGTTTATTTTAAATAAAGATTTTTATAAATATTTTTTTATTCATTTAAAAATTCAATTTTTAAATGATAATTTAAATTAAAGTAAAATATTTTTAGCAAACATCCCTCCGACGAAAGCCAATGGAATTACCCACGTAAAAAATAAAAAGTGTCAACAAAAAGAAAGGATACTTACTTAAAGATATTTTAAAAATTATGCTATTTATTAAAAGATAGATATAAAGTAATTTGTTCAAATCAATCATAATCGAGCAAACAACAGACGATCAGATGTGAAGTCGATCAGATCGTTTGCTTGACGTGCATCACTAGTCCCCATCCCCTAAACTTCCAAACTATTTGACTTAGGATCCTGCAATTTCGTGCACATATGGAGATTTACGTGTAGATTACTGAAAAATTTTAGAAAACTTTTTAAAGGCGGTCTTCATTGTGTTTTCTATCCAAAAAGTACGATTTTTTTAAAAAAATTCAAAAAAATGACTATGCCCCCCCCCCTAATCTTCCAAACTATTTGACCTAGGATGATGAAATTTGGTAGATGTATGTCGATTTATGTGTAGATTACTGGAAAATTATATAGAAGTTTGTTAATGTTCTTCTTTATAGAATTTACTAGCCAAAATTCGTGTATTTAAAAAATAATATCGAATAATAATTGGTGAATTAAAAAATGACCCTGATCCCCAGCTCCAAAAGTTTTGTCTTATAGTGCTAAAAATTTGTACCAATAAACTTTTATTTAGTGTATAATAAAAATTATTTTTAAAAATGGTTTCCTGGTGGATATTTTTAAATCTCTACCTCATATAATTAAAAAAAAATTAGAGAGGTACGGAACCCTTCGACTTGGTACTAGTGTAACTCGTACTTGCCCAATTTTTCTTATATGTAATACAATGCCTTGCTTTTAATTTAATCAGAAATTTGATCAAGATGTGTTCAGTCGGATTTTAGTAGAATGGACGGCTAAAAGATAATTGCCATTAAGCTTTTTTGACGACGATATTAGCAGGTAATTTTTGTCTAACTTGAAAAAAGATGCGAAAATCGCCCAAAAATTCTTTACCAGAAATGGTTTCTTCGACTTTTGAGATAAAAAATGACGTCATCGTGAAATTACAAAAAAATTCGTCGAAAATCTCATTCACTATAGACAGTTGGACGTCTGTTGCTGCAACTTCTTTTTACGGAATAACAGGTTAAATATGTTTAAATCTTGTTTAACAAAGTTATAAATTTTAATTATAATAATAATTTATTTGTTTTAAGCGGTTAAGCTTTACAAATGAGATATATATCAACAAATACACAATTTTTTTTTCATTATTTAATGTTTTCGATCATTTTTTGAATAAACGCATACAATCTGTTCACGCACTTCTGATTTCGGGCGTTTAGTATTTCCAGCACATGTTGCCTGCAATCGATTTCGTCGTCTGGCAAATTTGAAAAATTTAGTCTTGGGTACAAAGTTTCTGGCATTGGTCTAAAACAATAGCTATTTTTGATAAATTAAGTAAATTAGTAGATTTGTATGATAGTCTATACATAAAAAAAAATCAGTACGAAAATTGAGGGTTTCGTGGCTATTACATGGCTTAATTTATTCTTTTATTTATTTATTCATTCATTCATTCATTCATTCATTCATTCATTTATTCATTCATTTACTTATTAATTAATTAATTAATTCATTCATTTATTCATTCATTTATTCATTCATTTATTCATTTATTCATTCAGTCTCCATGTTTCATCTCTACTGTCTCTCGAACACAACCTTAAATGCACAGCTATTGACTTGAAAGGAAGAATTGACGCGAAAGTCTCGGTATAGGGGTTTTGCCCTTAGCCACGCAACCATAAAAATTAAATATTATTAAGTTAGATTAGTTAAGATTGCTTTTATATTGAGAAAATTTTTTTTAAATTTAGGTCATTATATTAATTAACATTGGATCTTGCAATCCCTAACTTTGGATTTTATTCCTGCAAATGAAGCCTACGATGGAAAATCTATTGCTGACTTATTTTGGAAGTTCCTTAAAGATTATGAGCTGCTTCATAAAGTACAGGGAATTACTATGGATAACGCAGCAAATAATACTACATTCATTAGTGAATTAGAGGTTCTAATCGATCAAGAAGGTATTCCATTCAATCCAGAAGATCAACATTTCAGGTGCATAGCACACATTGAAAATTTGGCAGTTCAAAAGTGCCTTAAAACTTTAAATTTACAAACCGAAAATGAGGCTTTAGCAGGTTATGAGATTGAAGATGATGACGAGGAACTGGAATTAGAACAACCTGAAAAAACTGATTTTAAGTCATTTGAACACAACTTTAAAATGGTATTAAGAGGGTGTTAAGAAGGTATTAACTAATACCCCACTAATACTACAGATTCCGGTAGGGCTGACGTCAAAACGCGCTAGAATTCAACGGACGATCTGATTAAAAGGGCATTGAAACTGAAAAAAGCACTAGAGCTTTTGTGTCTCGCAAATTCAGATTTGAAGAAATTTTGTTTAGATGAAGATGATTGGTCCATGTTGGCAGCATCCCACAAGCACCTGAAACACTTTAAATATATAACTCAAACTCTTTCCGGAGAAAAATACGTAACACTCCCATTGGTCACAGTGGTATTTAACTTATTATTAGATAAGATGGACATTGCTATTCAGGATTTAGAAGAAAAAGAGAAGGTGAACATAAATGACCTAAGAGTAAAAAAGCCCTCTATTCTGCTAAGGAAAAATTGCTAATTTATTATAATAAGTGCAATTGGGTACACTGCGCAATACTTATACTCGATCCAAGACAAATGCTTGAGGTTTTCGAAAAAACTGAATGGGGAAAGTCTTTGAAAGCAAACTCACTAAAAAAATTTGATAATATATACAAAACAGAATATTATATTTCACCTCAGTAGGACAAAATTGGAGTTAAAAATTCTAAAACTTATGCCCAACACCTTCTGGACGACGAATCGAACGATGAGAGCGATGACGAAATCAATTTGCTTTAATTTTTTATTTGAAAACTGGTAGAGCTGACGAGACAACAAGCATTCTTCTATGGTGGAAAAATCTTTTCCTAACATGGTACGTATGGAAAGGGATTATTTATGCATTCATGCAACATCTGTCCCTGTTGAACGTCTGTTTTCTCGCTTATCTTTGATAATGAGAAAGCTCACGATGCATCAAAATAGATTGAAAGCCAATATTACTGAGATTTACTGTGTATTCATGACTGGAATGAAAAAAATTACTGGATTTTTAAATGTATCAATAATTCTTTTCATTAATTTTAATTTTGAATATTTATTCTGTTCTGTGTTTATCAATTTTGTTGGTGATTTGTTCTTCTAATAAAAACAATGAAAACCCCTAATTAACTTTTCTCAATCTTTTATTTTAAGTTCACTAACTAAAAAAATTAAAATTTTTAAATCTATATAAATGTATGCATAAAATTTTAGAAATATTAGTCATATTATTAAAAATTAGATATTATTAATTTTGAATAACATTTCATTCATAAAATTCAATTTAAAATAAACTTAAAATTTTATTAATAATTTAATTTTAGCTCAATTAATTTTAAAAATTTTATTTAATAAATAAATAATTATAATTAACCCTAATACAAAAGGTACATAAAATAAATATTTCTTTGATAAAATAAATATATTAATTTCTTTTTCAATGTAGGTATTTATTTATAAAATAAAATTCTTTTTCACACAAAACCTATAAGTACACGGAAAAAATTAGTTCTAAAATTATTCTAGAATATATTCAAGAACTGTGAATACAGGAATAATTCGGCAATTTGTTGAAAACAATTTAATAATAATTCGAGAATTTTGTAGGTATTTCTACAATGCCATTAAAAGTATTCTTATTAGCGACGCGGTCGAAAAATCTCTACCGTTTAGTTTTTAAAGTTCTGGAACTGTTATAGAAGACGATGCATGCGGACCAAGCACTATATATATATCACTTAAATATGTTTTCACGCTTCAGTAATTCAACCGCGTACTTAGCTCAGTTGGACAAAGCGAAAATTTCGTAGTCCCAAGAAACTGAGTTCCAATCCTCGCGGAGAAAATTTTTTTATCGAATTTTAAAAATTTTCTCTTCTTTAACGAGTTCCAGAATTCCTCATACGAGCTTCGGAAATCTTCTTAAGTAAATTCTAATTCTTGTAGAAAAATTCTTCAGAATATTTCAAAGAATTAATAATAAAAACTTCCGAATTATTCCAGTATCCACAGTTCTTGAACAAATTCACACGATTACAACATCGATCGTGCAGATCCTCCTCGTCTGTTTTTTGGTCTCTGTACGTGAGTGTGCGCTTTGCAAACATTTTTTTTTTATTTTTTGCATTACTGGTGATTAGGCAATATTAAGTTCGTCGAAATCCCCAAGTTTTGTTTACTAACGGGAGTTTTCTATAAAACCTTACAAATTTCCCGAATCTAGCCGAAGCATACATTATTATTACATCATCGACTCATAGCTTACTCTACAAGACTTTGGACTCATCAGTCTGGTTTTAGCTTGAACCTGTCTTAGACCGTTCTATCCGCTTACCTCTTTTTCTCTTCTTTGAGGAGTATCTTGCTTATTGCATTGAGTATTTCTCACCTAGGAGGGTTCTTCGAACTAAAATTAACATTTGACCATTCTAGGTAACCTCTAGAGTTATTCGACCCGCTATTCCCTATTAGCTACTGATGGACGAGTTTATTGACTCTGACGCCAAATGAACAGAAAATATAAATTCTTTTACTTGGTTTCCTTTTGCACTCTCGTTTTGGTGAGGAGGCTGCTTCAATCTGTAAACTAATTTGCATATATTATCTAGTCACCTGGTGCAGGGCTGGCGTGAACTGTGTAAACGGTAAGGAGTACTGTACACCCGAATTTAAGCTCTAAGCACAGACAAACGTTTTTTACTTTGTTGATTTCATCTCCCCCCTCAAAACTTGTAACGATCAAAAGCTATTAAGACTATCTTTAAAATCGCACATTTAAATTTACATATAAAATTAGAAAAAGAATATAAATAAAGTTATGAAATATAAAAAAAAAAAAAATAAAAAAATAAAAATTATATATGGTCAAAATTAAAATAACAAATAAAAATTTGACGTCAATAAATAAAATCAGTATAAAATAACCGACACACACATACTTTTCCACACAAACGATCGTTTGAATATAAGAAAAATAAATAAATAATTATAAACATGTACATATAGGAATTAACAACGGATACAAAATTAAATAAATAAAAAAAATACAAAAGTAATTTAGATAGACAAACATTTAAATATATATAAGACTTATCGTTTCCAGCGTTTCTTTTTGAGTTTTTTTTGAGAACGTGGGGCGACTGTTGTAGAGCGTGGTTACCGATGAGCGGAAATGGGAATTCCCTTTTTCAGTAGCAGCTTTCTTTTTTATATTGTGGACCACTTTGCTTCATTATTATTATTATGGGTAATCCAAAGTATTATGTTTTCCTTTTCTTTTGCCCTGGAATCCACCCCATCGTTCTCTCTCACTCCGATATCATCACGTATATTAAAAATCGCCACACTGATTAAAGGATAAAAAAAAACAAATAATTAACAAAAATTATACGAAAACACAAAATAAACAAATTATTTAAATTAAATGAGCACCTCTGTGTTGCCGGCGACACACAAAGTTGTGACGATATCAAACTGATTGCCGGTAAACGATTGTGAGGACGATGGGTGCGGAAGAAATTTTATTAAGTGTAATTTATCCCTTCCCCTCGTCAGTCCCCACGCACATAATGCCTTTTAGCGCCTAGGTAATGAAGAGACTTGTCATCTTTATTAAATTCAAATTAAATAATTTTTGCCATAGATATAGAATCCCTTCAAACTCTACACCCTGGAAAAATTCCACATCCCAGTCCTGGCTCGGTGCATGAACAAAAAAATCCTTAGAACCAAGGATTACGGTCAACCAATGTCATTTTTACTTTTGCTCGGATCTGTAGTTGCATTGTCGGGGATGGAATATTTAAACTTTCATCCTTTTTACCCTCTTCCACCTCCCTTGGTTTTTGGTCACGGTATGAAATTAAGAGCTTGATCAGAAACCGACCTATTAGACGTCTTTTAGCCGCCTCTAATTAGTAGAACAAAGGTTTTAATCCTCTGATAACTGTAGGTTTTCTTCTCCGAATCTCCTCGTGAGGCCCATTCCCTCCAGATGATGTGAATTTGCCTTTTCCTATGAGCTTATCTCAGACTTGAAAAATCGTGTGCTGTTTGCGATAGTCGTAAAACCTCCTTTACTTATCGAACGTGTTTTTGGGGGTCAAGGTCACAAAATCTTGTAATTCCTTAAGTTTCCGATATTTTTTTTGACACTCTGTAGGATCTTCCGGAACAGAATCAATTGGCCTTTCGATTTGAGTGCGTAGTTTATTGCAAGAGCATGGCTCTCTATCTAGATTGAAGTTGGCCGCACTAACATCGGCTGTACTATGTACCGCTGTATAGTAGGCAAACCTGAAATTTTTAAGATACACGTCCCAACGTCTATGCTCCTTTTCTACGTACGCTAAGTCTTGAGCAATGTTAGAAAGTTAGGGTAGTATTTAACTGAAACTCACAGCACTTTTAGTTTTTAAAAAAGGCAAGTTTATTTATATTGGAAATTGGGAATACGTCACATTTGTTCATCTGGCATAAACACAAATTGGAGAATCCGTCCAAGAAGCCGTCGGAAACTGCCTTGTAAACGCCCTGACGTCAACTGTATAAAGGCTAAAGTGGAACTAATGAAGAAACTGTCGGGAAACGCAAATGACAGGTCTCCCAATGGAAAATTTTTGTAAATTTTCAAAATTTTTCAAATTTTCAAATTTGCTAAGAGCACCTAAAACATAAGTAAAATCAGAAAACAAAATTCAATAATATAATTTTTTGAAAAAACTAGAGTGAGTTTAAAAAAATTGTTAGCGTTTTCGTTCAAAAATCACTCCTAAAACTTTCAAATGCTCGTAACTCTGCGAAAAATTTTTTTTTCTAAAAACGAAAAAAATACGTGTCTCATTATTTGCCCTACAAAACAATAAAAATCATGTTGAACATGATTTTGAATTTTGAACATATTCGACCTGTATGATTTGAAATGGAAACAGCCCTCTCTTTTTCACTCTATGCTTCATTAAAATTCGTCATTTGAAAAAATAAAGAATTCAATTACTCAGTTATATTGTGGACATCCTTCTAAAGGTGCCCTGTGAGTTAGCCGACAAGAAAAAAATTTTTGTCTGAGTTATAGAAACTCAAAGTTGTGCACAAAATATCCTCACTGATGGGGCTATTTTGTGCATCAAAGTTTGTTTATTTATAAAGTTAGGTAAAAATTTTTTTTATCGGTTTTGCTGTATGAAGTATTTTTTCTAGATATTCTAGAGTGTAATAAATAAAAACTAAGCCACAAATACCCACAGCACCTAAATTTGCCTCAACTTTGCCAACCTTTCCTCAAGTTTCTAAACTTGCTGCAAACTTTTTGAACGTTGTCGACACTTTAGGAAAGGTTGACAAAGTTGAGGCAAGTTAAGGTGCTGTGGGAAAATATTTTTTTTCTAGGAATTATTTAACTAATTTGAAAATAAAACACTGAAATTTTACAAAAATGTTGATTTACAAAAAAAGCTATTTCTTTAAGAAAATTTTACATAATATAACTCTATTACACTTCTTCTTGCCTTTTATAATAAAAATAAGACAAAAATGTTCCAAAAAAAGATTCTGAAGTATTTTTTACAAACTTTAAAATACATTTTTTTTTAGTTTTTTTTAGTTTTTTATACTTTTCTCTTAAAATATACAATAAAAAGTTAGCGCATCACGTATACACCATCACAACTAAATTTTTCACAAGTATTATTAATACTTTTAGAAACGTTTTTAAACTTTCGGATATCTGAACAGAATTTTGAGAACTTTGAAAATTTTCAGCTTGATTTTGACGACTTTACGATTTTTTTCTGATTTCTGATAAAGAATTAAGTAATTTTATTTAGTACTCGTTTGTAGTTGTATTTTAGATATCAGAAAATATTTACACCAAGTAGTAAACATAAACAATTGAATATAACGATTTTATTAATTAAAAACCTCGCGGGCACAAAATAGCCCCAGGGTGCAGAAAATAGCTCTACTTGATGGTAATTAGTTTAAGTTATCCTTGGTAATTGTTTTCTGATTCTGAGGCTTTACTTTAGTAGTGTTTCCGGCGGCTATTTTAATAGAAGCCAAGGTTTGATCTCTCTCAAAACATATTTTGCATTTTAGCAGTTATTACATTTTCAACAGATGATAATACAAAATATTCTTTTAGAGATTTCCCATTCTTCTTTCTACTCCACTTAAGGGCATGTCTAACATTGTTGACTAAATTATAGAATTCTACCTTATCCCCCATATTTAGTTTGTTCATAACATAACTGTTTTTCAAAATTATGAATAAAACAAAGATTCCAAAAAACCTGGCCAAAACCTCTAGATGTGCTTAAAACTTGCTAATATTTCTTACCTAGAGGTTTTTGGGGTCGCTGATTGCGAATCCGATATTAGTTTTTCGAAATTCAAAACGGCGGATCCAAGATGGCGGATGCAAAAATAAAAAATTCATTGGATTATTACAAATCTTGATACTATGGGGTTTTTGGGGTCGCTGATTGCAAATCCGATGTTATTTTTTCAAAATTCAAAATGGCGGATCTATAATGACGGAAATACAAAAAAAATTAACGGATTTTGATATAAATTGATATCTAGGGGTTTTTCGAGTCGCTGGTTATAAATCTAAACTTAGCTTTTTAAAATTAAATATGACGTACCTAAAATATTGGACAAATTTTTTAAAAAATCTTAAACTTTAAAATAAATTAGAATTTAGAGGTTTTTTACAGTCACTGATTAAGAAATGAAAGTCAGACTTTCCAAATAGTAAATTTATTATAACAGTACAAAATTTAAAATATATAAAACTTAATACTAGAAATTGAGGAATTCAAATTCAAGCTTCTTTTATTTAAATTTAATCAAACTCGTCCTCCATGTCTGTTAATTGGTCGATTTGTCTTTTCTCGTATAAATCCGAGTATATTTATCCTTATCTGTAAGATAATAAAAAATTAATATAAGTTTTTGTTGTTTAACATTCCAATATTAAACAACTAACAGTCCCTAATTTTAAAAATCTTAAAGCTTTTCTTTTTACTTTAAGGGCGTGTGATGGAAGGGCTCTCTCTGGCCAAAGTTTGTTTAAATTTTACATTAAAATTAATTGTTTTAATTTTTCGAAAAGCAGAAAGTTTTTTAAAAATTAACTTTAAGGCAAAAGTTAACAAACTTGGGTCAGAGAGACCTTCTTAATGATATTTTCAGTAATTCTAAAAGATCTGGTGTCAAAATATTTAGTTTTTTAAGATAAACAATAAGGACAAATTTTTCTTATACCAGTGGCGTCATTCTCCATCACATGCCCTTAACCTAACAAAAGTAGAATGATTACATGTAATTGTCTACATAATTTCTGAACACCCTGTATATATTTCTATATTAATATACAAAAGAGAAAGTGGTTGCAGGGTATATAAATGGTTTCTAAGCACCTGGGGTGCTCTTCTATTGTATACATAGAGCCATTTTCGTGTTACATGACATTTTGCACTTCTTTTAGGTTATATCTTCTACATCTGGAAAGAGTTGGTTAATTTTTTTGTGTATTTCTTTTTCTAGTATATTAATCTAAATATTTCAATTGACAGTTCCATGGGATCTTCTGGGTTGTCTACTTTTTTAATACTTTTTTCTAATTTCCAAGAAAAGTAATTTAAAAAGAAAGGATAACCTTAAAATATGTAAAATTTCCGAAATACAATAGTAATTATATTTAATTGGATTGCATGATATTAAAATGCATACCTTTAGGAAATATTTTCCATTTTGTCCTATGAAGATTGACGCACACAATTAAAATATATTCCTCCTGAAAGTAAGTACACGTTTTTCAGCACTGTTAACCTTTAAATTAAAAAAAAATTTTGTGGGGTTTTGGCCAGGTTTTTTGCAGTCTGGCCAACTGTGCGTTTGCTTGACACGAGCGCCTCAAACGAGATACAAAAACATTGCGCTCGTGTCAAAAACGCCTTCAGTTCACTCTCGTTACAAAATTGTACCTCTCGCGATAGGTAGAAAACTGACGTTTGCTGAACGGAGTGCGAAACAGGCTTTAGAATGCGAATAAGAGAAATAAGGTAATGCAGAAAGGATAACTGAATGGATGTTTTTAACAAGTACAGTAAATTTAACAATTTACAACGTTGGCAATGGTGATCTGCTCACTGTTACCAATTCAATGCTACTGCTCAGACACGACGCCGCGAGTTATACCAGTCTTAAGTCTGATTGTTTACATCATTTACATATTTTCGGTTTAGTGAAGCAGAGGTAAAAGTGAGTACCGCGATAAATAAATTAAATATGAATTAATATTATTAGTCGCCACGTTCGGTGATGTGGCATATTGTTTTAATTTCTTCGTATCATGTTTTTTTTAAAGTCGTTGAGAATGAAACCTAACCTCAAATATTGTTTCGACATTTATTATCTTTCAAGTTGTTTTTTTGTTTCTAGGGGCCTTGCCCCTCGAACCCTTTCTTTATGCCTTTCGCTACCCCTCCTCATTGAATATTTACCAATTTTGTGGCCATCTTGAATTTTTTCCGCTCACTGCATCTATAAAAAAAAATTATCCTCCACCCTGTATCATTTTCCTTAGTGAACAAGTATATTAACTCAATAAAAGATTTTGTTTCCTCTCGTTAAAGTGCGAACTGAGCTGCCTACAAAAAAGACAATCGGACCTGCTTATTCAAATAGTCTGGGACGAAGTAATAAAAGTCAAACAAGCATGGACATGATGGGCGATAAAATCTTCCAGAAAAATGGTACGTGTTCTTAATTTAAAGATGATGTACTTTTTGGTTGTTGATAATTTAGAGAAAGCTTAAATCAATTATTTCTAACTAGGAAAAAATGTAGCAGTGCAATATGCCTATAATTTGATGAGTAGCAATTTTAAAAATGTACCTCCTGGACAGGCAAAAAGCTGTCTTTATTTAAGCCAACATCAGTCAATGTCCAAGTCTCAGCGATCAATCCAGTCTGACCAGGTGCCGATAGTAAGTACATTAAACAATTTTAATTCAAAACGCTTTTACTGTTTCACTAATTGGAGTCTAATTATACAAGGGCACTAGTGTAAATTGACCTTCTCTTTACAGGCAACTTGCCATATGGGATTTATTTAGGTACTGTAAATTACAAAGTCCCAAGGTTTAATTTGCATGCCATTTAATTCCAGCACTTCAATTAGGAATTTCTTTATTTTATTTAAATTAAAAATTCCACGGATAGCTGACAATTGAAAGTTTTTTTTGTATTAAAAAAAATATCAGAATTTAAAATGCTCCTTTAATTAAAAAAAATTATTGATTGTAAGTTTTTTTAATGAGTCAATCCATTGTATATCACCTCAAGTCGTGCAACCTGTTTTTAAAAACAATTTACTGTAGACTGGTCTAAAAATGCATGGGAAAAAAGTAAAGTTGGAATTTTAATGCTCTCACACTGTAGGATTATTCTATGTCGAAAAAATACCCTTGTTCTTTTTAATCAATAGTATATTATGCATCAAGAGGTGCATATGCTATTTTCTACCACATATTCGCAAAAAACTAGTGTTTTGTACGCGTGAAGGACTCGCAGTTTTGAGTGAAAACGGATCGCGAACATTCGATTGACGCTCTACCACGCTGGCAGCCATTATAGTAGGGGAGCCCATGATGCTAAATGGGGATTTACTCGAGCGTTGTCTAGATGATGAGATTATTAAGTTTAGCTTGTAAGAAGAATAAAAGGTTTTATAATGTTTCTCCTTTTAGTAGTGGGCGAAGTGTCTACAAAATTTTAAAAATGTAAAAAAAAACCAATGACATGGAAATACTTGAGCATGTCAGATATTAATAGATTAGATACGGCAACGTGTCTGTGACACTGCAGGTATGTTCATCTGACGATTTCCGTGGTGGGGGTGGTCGTCCGGATGGATAGAAAATAGAAGAAAAAAATTGTTTTTCGAGCGCGTCAGATATTCAGAGGGGATGTTGAGTGAACCCTAAAAATGCTCCCATTCGAAAGACTGACGTATTGAAAGTGACGCAAACTCGTAGCGAATGATTAAAAATGCAAAAAAAAATCGTCATCTGGAAATACTCGAGCTTGTCAGATTTCTATACAGAAGGATCAGCTTGATGTTCCAGTCTTGCTAGCCCAAAATCTGACGATTATTTGGAGGAATATTATTAATCTGACAGACAGATGATATGGTTGAGGCAGCGAAGTGCGTGGCTTCGCGATCACGGAACACAATCACGCACAGCTAAGTTTAGCACATGTATGGGTGACCGTTTCTGTCATCTGCTGGCCTGGTCTTTTTTTCTGTGATTGAGACATATCAAGCGGAAGATTAGACGTCGAGAACTTGCTGTGTATCATCGATACCTCGAATGTAACTCGAAAGCTCTGTTTTCCGATCAGCTGTAATGTTGTCATGGCGACGAAAAGCTGTGACGGTATGGTGCGAGAGAGTCAGAAATAGAAAAAGGAAAACAGACAGAGGCATGGAGTGGGGATGCGTGTTTTCCTCCAGCTACGGGCTCCAATCTCAATACACGATTATTGGTACCTTCGGCTTGTAGATTATAAGCCAGATTATATTTTATTCGTAATTGTCTTGTCATTTCTCTAAAAACAAAAAAAAATGCAACCGCGCTCGAAAATGTCAAGACAACGTTTTTTTCCTGCAACTTTGTCATCCTCCCACTCCCTTACGTTTCACTCAAATAATCAGATTTTCTACATGTACATTCTACAGTTAGCAATTAACCCACCTTACTCTAATCTGACACGCTTTAATATTTTTGACGATCGATTTTTTTTTACTAATCTGACGGGCTGTTCTAGACGCACGTCTTTCCAAAAATAGGTAATATCTGGTAGAGGTACTAAACGTCATGCAAGGTATCCCCCTCTATGTTTATCTTCCGTGCTCGAGTTACTACAAAGACAAAGAAGATTTATCGGATTAATGAACTTGTTGGACGAACGGATGGATTGTTTCAAACTCTATTAAGGATCATAACCGCACTCGAATTAGCAACTCTCGGAACACTCAGCATGAACATCTCAACGGTTTCTTAAATGAAAGGAATCTCAATCCAGACACATCGACTCGACTTCGGAAAATAATTGGCATTTATTTGTAAGAATATTCCCGTGCAGTATCCTTTAATACAAATTTTTTTTTTTTGATCTGGTAATTGATCAAAATTACATGTTATGTTTGACGTAGGATTCTGAAAATATAAAACTACTGCGCAGCCTTCAGTATCTGTTCAGTATCTGTTCAGTATCTGTTCCGACTAGGACTCGGAAATGCAACTCTACCAAATCGGGACTCTCGACGCCCAAGATTGATGCTATAGAAGTTCCAGAAGGTTGGGTTGATAATGCGCGGTGTGTGGCAGCGCCATCTTAGGCGATCAGAGCTCCCGAGCAGGGATGCCAGTTCCACCGATCCAAGATCGTACGACTCTTATGGAATCGGACCGTTCCCTCGCCCGAAATTTTTTTAATGTACACATATTCCTACATAGGAACTTATTTATGTTCCTTTAACAAGTCCCTCGTAGGACCATAATAGAGCTTAGGATCCTGTTGAGGTACACGCGGGAACCTGTGAAGGATCGTTGTTCCAAATTCTGTCAAGGAATCGTGTCAGGATTCTCCAAGGAATTATTGCAGGACCTTTCAGGATCCTTAAAGAAACATTTAAAGTTCTTTAAAGGTTCATGATACGATCCTTAAAAGTTCCTGTAAAGAAATTTTTAACTGGGAAGTGCACGGTTGCCAATGATAACACTTACGAATTTTGACGGCAGTTATGAATGTTGGCAAAGTTTTTTTGACATATTCAGCGCGATGGTCGACAAAAAAATACGCTGGACACGGTGACGAAATTTCATTACTTACAATCGGCTTTAACGGGCAAAGCGAGGGATTACATAAAATCGTTTAAAATAACAGACGCAAATTACTCGATCGTATGAGAGTTGTTAAAAAAAAATATCACAATTCGCGGTTGGTTATTAATCACCATGTGCAATAATTGTTAAGTTTTCCATCGGTAACTCGAGATTCTCCCGGAACAGTTGAAGGAGCCTGTTAAGGAGTGGGACACATTGTTAATTTACATAGCTTCTACACGATTAGATAATGCTACAAAACGAGAGTGAAAGTTAAAGATGGTTTCAGAGAAATTAAATAGGATGTCTCAATTTATAGATTTTTTAGAGATCAGGTGTCAATTGTTAGAAGCGGTTTCATCAAACTCAAACGGAACAAATAACTTATCGGGATTAATATCGACTCAACTTAATAAGAGGGAAACAAAAACACTAACTCACTTTACGGCAGGTGACGTGTCAACTGAGTTTGCAATCTGTCGAGACAATCATCGAATCTGTATATGTATTATATTTTGCAATTTATGGTGTATCATCACCAACCGCGACGAATATTCAATCTACGCAAAATGCTTATAAAATTAGAGCTGATTTTCTCGTATCGAATGATATTTCAAATTGTATTCAAAACAAAACTGAGAGTTTAATTCCGGAGCAGATAGTTTTAGCCGATCCTAACTTTAACATTCCTAACCCTTATTGTAATGATTAACAGTTATTACTAAATCTTTGAAATTGCACATTTAATATTTAATATAAAATTAGAAAATACTATAATAAATAAAAATTATAAAATATTACAAATATATAAATTTAGAACGCAAAATATTATTGAATTAACATAACAAATAAAAATCGAAGTCAACAAATAAAATTAATATTAAATACCTGATACACATAAATATTTCACACAGCGATTATTAAAAATTTTATATATCAAAATAAATACAAAATTATAAAGAATTATGAATAAAATCAGCGTGACATATACATAATTTTCAATAAATAAATTAGACAAATAAACGAGACAAGAAAAATAGAACAATTAGATAAACGTAAAACTTATCGTTCCCGACGATCTTTAACCATTTTTATTGACGACTGGGGCGATTATGACGAGAAGAGTAGTGACACAGGATCAGAATTTGGATCTCCTTTTTTTCTTATATTAATTAAATGGCACCGTTTCTATTGCACCACTGTTAACATGCGCATGGTCATAGGATTTCTGTCTGGTCGAGATTTAATAATAAAGATTGAATAAATGATTAATACAAATTACATAAATACACTGTCCAAAACGTGACGATTTCGGATTCATCGACGGAAAACGATTGTGAGCATTGTAAGAACGATGGGTGCGGAAGAAATTTTATTAAATGCGAAATTACCCCCTCTCCTCGTCAGTCCCCACGCCCTCAAGAGATCTTGGTGCCCAGGTAATGAAGAGACTAGTCATATCTCTAAATTTCAAATTAAATTATTTTTGTCATAAATATCGAATCCCTTTACCCTGTTGATCTCCTCCTAGGTGCCGCTATTTTTTGGGACTCTTTAGAACCTAAAGAAATAAAACAAGGACAGACGCATCCAGTATTGCAGCGTACCAAATTCGGCCGGATTTTGGGCGGACATTTGACGAGAGTGGAGGCAGCTGATCATCCTAAGTTGCCAGCAGAATTTTGTGGTTTTATTTCAAATGCAACATTGAATGAACAGCAGGAACGGTTCTGGCAAATCAATGAAAAAAAAGTTACGGCTCCAAAATGGCCGTTGGAACTCGACTGTGAGAAGATGTTTTCCGACACGTGCACGACAAGTTCAGATAGAGGCTTGGAAATCATTTACCACATCTTTAAATGGTATATGGTTTTCCGGAAAGTGGTATATTTTATTTTTTACTGGGTGGCGATAAAGGCGGTACATTTGGAGCTGATCCCGGACCTCACTACAAATGGATTCTTAAATGTACCAAGAATAATAAATAAATAAACGGCCCTGAACTCTTTTCTGGAACTGGACGCACGAAAAATTTATGTAAATCGTTTGAGTCGGTTTCAGTTGCTGAGTCAAATGCAACAGTCATTCTGGCAAAGGTGGTCGACTGAATACGTTACACAGTTGTAATCTCGGTCGAAATAAAGAAGGTTTAATTTAATGATTGTTTGCGAGTGGGTTAAATGATAATAGTAAAAGACGATAATCTTCCGCCTTTTAGATGGCAATTAAATACTGCCGGTAGATATTGAAGTGCAAAATAGGTAAATAATTATTGTCAATAAGTATTGGTTATGACTCCTATCTAAATTTTATTTATTTGATGCTTGAGATGATTTTTTGTTGTTCTCGCAATCATGAATATCGCTCATGAATATCTGAATTTAAACACAAGGATTTTTTAAAATACCCAATCAAAATTTTTTAACACCTATTTTCATTGAAAAAAATCGTTTGTTGCCAAAATTTTTTTCCTTGACAAAAATACAACTAAAGGAATACAAAAATCATATTCCTTATCTCAAAACTAATACTATACATAACTTTTATATTTGATCAAAAGTTCGTAAAATAATACATGTTTTTTCGTTTTTATTCTAATAAATAATAAACATTTTGACACCAAACTTTGTAGAGTTAATTAAAATATCACTAGCAAGGTCTCTCTAACCCAATTTTGTTTAAATTTTATATTAAACTATATTTTTATAATTGAAAATCAGCTAATTTTTCAAAAAATCAAGTTTAGGATCAAGTTGGGTCCGGGAGACATTCTTAATGGTGTTTTAAGGAATTCTACAAAGTTTGGTGACAAAACATGAAGTATTTTAAGAGAAAGTTTACGAACAAATTTTGCCTATAACAGTGACGTCCTTATGCCCTTAACTTTTATATTATTAATTCATGGCTTTCTCTATGAGGAAGAAAATTATTTTGCTTACTTTGAAGCGAAATGTCCATCTAGTTTGACAATTATCAATAAATTGCTAAATATAGATTTTTAACATTCTTTTATGTTATCGCTGATTTGTTTTAACAAATCATTATTGTTTATTTACAAATGTTTAACAAATTTAGCTACAGAGTTGCAACTTTTTATAAATTTTGCAACTTTTTACGACTAATGTAACCAATTATTACTAACAAACTAAAAACAACAATTGTATCAATTGTTTAAACAAATTATTATTGTTAAATTTCAACTTTTTCTAGAATTAAGCTACAGAGTTCCAACCTTTTCTCAATTTTGCAACTTTTTTTGCTGAATGATACAAATTACTGACAACAAACTAAAAATAACAATTCTACTAATTGTGTAAACAAATTATAATTGTTTAATTTCAACTTTTTATTAAATTAATAATAAAGTTGCAACTTTTTCCCAATTTTTTAATTTTTTAAGCTGAATGATACCTTTTATTGACAACATAACAAAAATAGCAATTCTAATAATTGTTAAAAAAAATTCTTATTGTTTCATTTTAACTTTTTATCAAATTAAGCTATAGAATTACCGCTTTTTCTCAGTCTTGCCATTTTTCTACCAATTATTAATAACAAACTAAAATTATCAATTGCACCAATTATTTAAACTTGTTAATACTGTTGTAATTAAAGAAACCGCTGGATCAATTTAATAAATTTCGGTTCTGACACTATACTGAAAATAAAAGCCTGTCAAGAACATTGTGACAATAATAAATTGTTAAAAGTTTTTATTTGATGTTGACGTATTACAATTAAACTTAGCTCACAAAAAATAATAGAAGGTCAAATTGTGAAAAAATTGCAACTCTATAGTTTAATTTGATATAAAGTATAAATTAAACAATTATTATTTGTTTAAACAATTGATAGAATTTTGATTTTTAGTTTGTAGTTGATAACATTTAACTTGAAAGGTTGCAAAATTAAGAAAAAATTGTAACTTTATAGTTTAATTTGATAAAATGTTAAAATCTAACAATAATTATTTGTTCAAACAATTCATAGAATTTTTATTTTTAGTAATTGATAACATTTAACTTGAAAAGTTTCAAAATTAAGATAAAATTGCAACTCTGTACTTTGATTTAATAAAAAGTTAAAATTAAACAATAATAATAATTTGTTTAAACAATCAAATTGTTTAAACAGTCGAATTGTTATTTTTAGTTTGTTGTTAGTGTTAGGTAACATTCGTCTTAAAAAATTAAAAAAATGGAAAAAAGTGGCTACCATGTTGTTTAATTTGACAAAAAGTTAAAATCAAACAATTATTATTTGTTTAAGAAATTAATTAATTGTCGTTAGTAGTTTGTATCATTCAGCTTAAAAAGTTGCACAACAGAGATGAAAATGCAACTCTATAGATTACTTTAATAAAAAGTTCAAATTAAACAATTATAATTTGTTTAAGCAATTGGTAGAATGGTTGTTTTTAGTTTGTTGTAAGTAATTTGTATCATTTACTTTAAAAGGTTGTAAAATTAGAAAAAAGTTGAAATCAAACAATAATAATTATTTGTTGAAACATTTGAAGACATTCTTAATTTTAGTTTTCTGTTAATAATTGCGGTTACATTCGTTTTAAATAATTGTAAAATTAAAAAAAAGTTGCAACTCTTTGGCCTAATTTTATAAAAAGTTAAAATTAAACAATATTTATTATTTTAAATAATTGATAGAATTTTGATTTTGAGTTTGTTTTTAGTGATTAGTAACATTCGACTTTAAAAGGTTCTAAATTATGTAAAAATTGCAACTCTGTAGTTTAATTTAATAGAAAGTTGAATTTAAATAATAATAATAATTTGTTTTAACAATCGATTCTTTTAAAAAGTTGAATTGTTGTTTTTAGTTTGCTGTTATTAATTGGTTACATTCGTTTTGAAAAGTTGCAAAATGAAGAAAAAGATGCAACTCTTTGGAGTTATTTGATATAAAGTTAAAATTAAACAATATTTATTTGTTTTAACAATTTATAGAATTTTAATTTTTAGTTTTTTTTAGCGATTAGTAATATTTAACTTAAAAAGTTGCAAAATTAAGAAAATATTTTAACATTGTAGTTTATTTGGATAAAAAGTTGAAATTAAACAATTGTAATTTGTTTAAACAATTGGTAGAATTGTTACGCTTAGTTTGTTTTTAGTAAATTGTATCATTCAGTTTGAAAAGTTTTAAAATTGAGAAAAAAAAAGTTTGATTTAATAAAAAGTTTAAATTATACAATAATAATTTGTTTAAACAATTAACTTATTTGTTATTTTTATTTTGTTGTTAATAATTGGTTAAATTTGTCCAGAAAGTTGCAAAATTTAGAAAAAGTTGCAACTTTGTAGCTTAATTTGATAAATACTTGTGTCCAAAATTATGTTAATTTTATTAATTTTAGTTGTTTTTACCAATCTTCTTTTAGTTAATTTTTGAAAGTCTATGATATTATTTAATTTCATTCAATTCCAAGCTTCTCCAACGATTAATTGATCTCTCCGCATTTATTGTTCTTCGATCGTTTCTAAATACTTTAGTCATAATTGGGCAGTGATTCGATAAACACGTCAACCCAAGTCTAAGGGCCGATTCTACAACTATGGCTTAAACCGAGGTTAGTTAAGCCGAGTTCAAATTTAACCGAAGCTTTAACCGGCAGTTAACGAGTCTTGCGTTCCACATGTGATTTTTGAACATCGTTTAACTAAACGTATGTTCCTTTCATAACTCTATATTTCCTTTCGTTTCTTCTGTAGCTGTCTGTTTGATTGGGCGAAGTAAAATCGGAAGATTGACACATGTTTCAAAAAAGCCAAACTATGACACATGTTGCAGTGTTTATAAAAAGTTAATCAAATTGTTTTCAAGATATTAAAATGTCACTGAAAAGTGAAAAAGGAAACGAGGTGCAAATTTTTGTGAAATTAAGAAAGGAAAACTTATGACCTTAGTTGAGAAAAATAAAGATATTTCAGAAAATAAAAAAACCGATGATGTGACTTTGAAAATGAAAGAGTCTTGGTGGGAACAACTGACTGCGGAGTATAATAGTAATAATTTAGAAAATTATAGAACATGTGAATTACTAAAGGCATGTTGGGAAAATTGTAGAAAAAGGAGTAAAAAACATTTTGCCGAAATGCGGCGTGAACAATTCACTACAAGTAATTATTCTTATTATATAATAATAGCATTTAGAACAAAGAAACTGCAGCAAATTCTAATTTTTAATAATAAATTTTTAAAATTTTACAAATGAATAAATAAAAAACATCTTTTTTTTATATTTCATGTTAGAAGAAAGTAATTAAAACGAAGTATAAAAATTGTTTATTTAGGAGGAATTAGACAAACAATGCATACAATGGATGTACGCGCTGCAGCTGCACGCATCTGTTACTGGTGGGGAGCAAGTTAACCAAGGTTTAAGTATTTGAACCACCAACTTTGGCCGGTTAACTTTAACCAGGGTTCAGCCATTTTAAACCGAGTTTAAGAACTTGTGGAATACGTAGTTTTCACTAAACCGAGTTTACCAATTTAAACTCCGGTTAAACATAATTGTGGAATCGGCCCTAAATGAATGAAATTTGTAATTTAATTTTGAACTTAGTAAATGTCTCTTTATATTTAAAGTTTGTTGAAAATATATGAACTTTTATTGATTTGAAGTGTTTTTAATTAAATAACCATTGTGAGTCCGGAAATACAGTTTTTGTCTCAAACATTTATGGTCCTACGTGCCGAATTAAAGTGATTTTAATTGGTGATTAATTGAACAGTTTAAATTTTTAAAATTGTAGATGAACTTAATGACTAATTAAATCTCATGTTTTATCGACTTTAACGAAACTATTGTGACTATTGTGAATCTTGTGATTTTGTTATTTAGTGATTTAATTTAGTGGTAAAAATAACTGAAAAGTTTTCAATTGCCATCTATTTTTTGCTAACAAAGAGAGACAGCAAAATAGCGTAAGAGGAGATGAGAAAAGGACTAGGCAAAGAGGTACACTCATTCGTTATCTGATTATTCAACAGACCACTGGATTAATGTTTCTGTCAAATTATACATGTATGTATTCTTATTGATACACCAAACTCTTTCCAATGATCTTTTAAATTTACATTCATAATTTGCTGCTAATTGTCTAATTGACTCTTTCTTACTAACTACATTTATGTTTATCGAGACATTATTAAATGTCAACCTGAATTTATCAAATATATTGTTTTAAATTTTCTAATTAGTCCTACTTTGTAATTTTCTAAATTTCATCAATTGTGTTATATGTGACTTATAATAATTGAATTTAATATGTCACTTGTGAATTGGGAATTGGAATAAGCTACTTTATCAAACAGAATAAAAGTTGCTTATACAACTGTTCCGAAAAATCCATCTACGGGTCAGTTAAGAGCAAGATTGAAGCTTTGGAAAAGAATTGGTCTAAATTTCAATCGCAACATACTCAAGTACTAGTAAATGCTCCCGAAGTACTTCGCCCTTTAGGATACTTTAAGAATAACATTTATTTAGCAACTGAAGAACATTATTTAAATTATAAAGCAAATTTTTTAGATGCTCTTAGCTTAATAGAAAGTAACATTCAAGCCGCTCAAACTTCAGTAAAAAATGTCTCAAAGCAACTTCCTAATATAGAACTTCCTATTTTTTCTGGTAATTATACAGATTGGGAATCAGAATCAGTGGGAAAATTAGCTTATTTGAAAGCTCATGTTTCGGAAGATGCTGCTATCCCTCTTAAAAATATTCCAGTTATTTCTGAGAATTATCAGAAAGTCTGAAATGTATCGGAGTCTCGGTATTCAAACATGCGACTTTTAGTTTCGTTATATCTTTTAAGACTTATGTCCTTGACCAATATTTTTAATACAACTATCGACTGTGTTGAAGCTTTAGCTGCTTTAAAACGGCCAGTAAAGGAGTGGTCAGATTGGTTAGTTTTTATTACCGTTGAAAAACTTGATAAACAATCAAGAAAAGATTGGGAAAATTATATTGGTTCTACTACTGATTTACCAACTTTTGATCGACTTAAAGAATTTCTTTAAATTCAAATTCTAACTTTTGAATCATTTCAAGCATCTTCTCAACTTAATTCAGCAGAACCTTTTCAAAATCAATCTTCTCAACAGGGTAACAATAAACTACTTCAGATTATCTCTAACAAAAGCTTATGTATTAATTGTTTTGGTTCTCATTTAATAAACGATTGTCGTTTTAAAAGCACTTGTAGAATCTGTCAAGAAAATCACCGTACTATGATTCACCCTAGTTCAACAATGGAAGTTCTTTAACTACTAACAGTTAAATCAAACAGTTCTAAAGCCAATGTCGACACGATTTCAAGTTCTGCGGAAACTCCAAAAAATTGTTCAGCGCTATTAGCTACCGCAAAAGTCCGTGTTCATTCTTCGAGTGGTTCTTCTGTACTTGTTCGTGCGTTGATTGATCTATGTTCAGAGGTGTCTCTTATTTCCGAATCATTGGCTCAAGGTCTACATCTGAAAAGAAGTTTGAGTTCAGTAGTCATAGTGAGGGTAATGAATAGCTTTTCTGGTTCAACAAGAGGATTAGTTTCTACCACACTTTCAACTTGGTTTCCGTCAGATTTTAATCTTTCCTTCAATGCTTTCGTTCTTCCCCATTTATCATCTTATACTTCAAAGAATTCTATTGTTTCTGAATATTGGCCAGACTGTTCGGATGGATCATTGGCAGATCCTGAATATTTGGAAGCGCGGTCAATTGATCTTATATTGGGCGTGGATCTTTATGGATTGATTCTTTTGCCTGGTCTTAAAAAAGGTGACCCCAACCGCTCCAATCGCTCAGGATACTCACATTAGTTGGATTTTGTCTGGTCCAGTTATTAGTGATTCTTCAATTAGTAAGGCAATTAGTTGCTCCCATATTTATTCTGATTCTGATTTGTCTTTTGATCTTCAGAAGTTATGGGAGGATCAAGAACTACAGATACCAATATCAGGATTAACTAAGCAAGAAACGGAATGCGAGGAAGATTTTAGATCTACTCATTGGAGATCTGAAGACGGAGTTTACATAGTAAGACTTTCTTTTAAGAAGAAAGTCGGAAATATTGGAAACTCATTAACTCTATCTCATAGAATGTTACAAGTAATAGAACGTCGTTTTTCAAGAAATTCAGTCCTCTTTAATGCGTACTCCGAATTTTTAAGGGAGTATGAAAGTTTGGATCATATGAAACTTATCGATAGTACAACTCCTTATCACCATAACAGTTTTTATCTTCCACACCATGAAGTAATAAGAGACTCTAGTTTAACCACGAAGCTGAGAGTGGTTTTTAATGGATCTCAGAAAACAGATCAAGGAATCTCCCTTAATGATCTATTACATCCTGGTTCAAGGTTACACCCTGACTTAGCAGATGTTCTTATGCGATGGCGACTTCACTGTATTGTGTTTTCTACTGATATTGAAAAGATGTTTCGGCAGATCCAAATTCATCCAAAAGATCAAGATTGGCAGCGCATTCTTTGGAGAATAAGTCCTAATGATCCAATCGAGATTTTTCGTCGGAAAACTGTAACTTATGGTTTAAGTTGCTCACCATTTTTGGCTCTTCGTACAATTCGACAGCTAGCAAATAATGAAAGACAAAGATTTCACCTAACCTCTAGCCAACGTTTAAGTCAAATCGAGTCTCAGCCATTTAGACACTCGTTCCATCTGCTGTTTGGCATCATGTTTCTACTTCAAACAATTCCGCAGATTGTGCTACCCGTGGCCTTTCACCTCAAAATTTGTCAAATCATACTCTTTGGTGGAATGGTCCACCCTTTTTAACAGACTTAACTTTTTGGCCAGCGCCTGTACCTTCAGACGTATTTATAACCACTCTGGAATTAAAAAATCCACAATTTACATCACATCTTGTTGATGTTGAATTTACAAATTTTTTTACAACGTCATTCTTCTCTTGGGAAACTTCTCAGAGTTACTGCTCATTGTTTTCGTTTTGTTTTTCGTCTTCGTAAACGACAGTCTAGTTCTTCTGTAGTGGCGACACCTCAGGAGTTGCAACATTCGAGGAATTTTTGGATAAATCATGAACAGACTGTTCATTTCTCTTCTGAGATTTCCAATTTAAAAAGAAAAGTTCCTATCTCGTCGAGAAGCAGACTACTATCCTTGTCACCTTTTTTAGATTCCAGTGCTATTCTCAGAGTCGGTGGACGCCTTAAACATTTAAGTCTGAACAATGATGAAAAGCATCCTATGATTCTACTTTCGGGATCCTTTTCTACTGCTCTTATGATTCGGGATAATCATCCACGTTGTCTTCATGGAGGAGTTTAACTTACACTCAACACATTGAGGCAGGAATATTGGATACTTCGAGGTTGAATTGAGCTCAAAAAGTTGATCCACCAATGCGTTAAATGTCTTTGCTTTAAGGCCAACTAGAGGAAGAGGTAATCTATTAAATAAAGGTTGGATTTCGGTATTCGTGTGCTTTTCTACGGGAGCAGTTCATTTGAAGGTTGTTTCTGATTGTACTTCGGATGCATTTTTAGCTGCCTTTCATCGTTTCATCTCTCGCAGAGGAATCTGTTTGACAATTCACAGTGATCAGGGTAGAACGTTCATCGGCGCAGACAAGGATCTTCAGAATCTTTTTTCTTCAGCTTTTCTTAAAATCCAAGATTTATCGGCCTCTCTAGCAGATTTAAAAACTGAGTGGCGATTTAATCCGCCAGCTGCCCCACATTTCGGAGGTTTATGGGAGTCTGCTGTGAAGTCTGTGGAATTTCATCTGAGACGCACCGTTGGTGTCTCGACACTTACCTTTGAAGAGATGTCCACTTTGCTCTCTCAGGTGGAAGCCTGTTTAAACTCCCGCCCACTTCAAGCAATATCTGTCGATCCTGACGACTTGGAAGTCTTGACTCCAGAGCATTTTTTAATTGGTCAACCCTTGAATGCTGTTTCTGAACCTTCTCTTGACCACCTCCCAATCAATCGTTTGTCCAGATGGCAGTATATTCAACAACTCAGAACTTACTTTTGGAAACGATGGTCTGCTGATTATTTAAGGATGTTCCAAACTAGATCTAAGTGGACAACTTCAACTTTAGATTTATCAGAAGAACATTTAGTCTTGATTGTTGGAGAGAATTTGCCTGCTGCTAAATGGCCTTTAGGAAGACTATTGAAGATGCATCAAGAACGAGATCAACGTGTGCCAGTGGCTACTATTAAAACTCAGTTTGGTCAGTTGGTTCGGCCAATTGTTAAACTGTGTAAGGTGTTCAGTGGTTAGAACGGTGAAAAACTTTCTGACTCTTGAATTTAAAATTTTTTTATTTTCGTTTCCTCTAAACGAGGCGGGCGAAATGTCCAAAATTATGTTGGTTTTATTAATTTTAGTTGTTTTTATCAATCTTCTTTTAGTTAAATTTTGAAAGTCTACGATATTATTAGAATAGAGAAAGTTGTTTTTAGTGATCTCGGGAAGGTAAATCAAATAAAAATTATCACACAATTTTTATTTTTGCATAAACGCAACGCTCAGGCTAGAATTTATTTAGAAAATTAACACTTCATTAATCACAACACAAATAACAAAATAATTTTCTTATGTAAGTCAAAAACAAAAAAACACAGAATTACGTAATTAGTTAAAACATAATAATTTGTTTAACACGTCAAATTATACATCACAGAAACTAAAATAATTATTTTCTCTTTTGCTATAATTGTCAATCTAAACATTCTGGTGGTCTTATCAGAACTAAATTTAAATTTGAGAATTTCTCGTTTATATACAAACGGTGACAATGACTAACGGAAGTCAACGAACTCACAAGACAAACAATAAACAAAAATACGTGAAAGTGATCAAGAATTTAATTTTCTGAGTAACGGAAAGAAAATTTTATTTAGAGCAAAGCTATCTTTTATATTAATAGTGGAGTGATTCGAATTTATATGAATCATTTCTGAAATTCTCCTTTTTTCCAATTTGATTCATAGTCTAAAATCTCCACGTTATCCCAATCAAATTCATGACCAATCTCCGTGCGATGATGACCAATAACGGAAGATACATTAGTGTTCTTTCGGTGTTCGTTGATTCGTTTTTTTAAAGCGCGTTTTTTTTTCACCTATATAACAAGCAGCGCAGTCCTTACAATTAAATTTGTAAACAGTATTTGTCCGTTCGGCTTTTACTGTCACATCCTTACCTAATCTCACAATAGAATTAAATTTTTTTTTAATTAAAGGAATCGTAGAGACCTGATATTCACTTAACATATGCGATAATTTAGAAAAATGTTGAGAATCGTTATAAGGTAAACCAATTTTTGGAATGTATTTAAACAAATTGTTAATATTTTTTTTTTTATCAAATTTTGAATATTTTATTTTATCCATTTTAATTTTAATATGTTTTTGAATAAAATCGGTAGGATAATCATTATTTTTAAATTTTTTTTTAATTAAATCCAAATTTTTTGAATGAAAACTTTTATGGGACATTTAACTTCATTTAATTCCAAGCTTCTCTAACGATTAATTGACCTTTCCGCAGTTATTGTTCTTCGATCGTTTCTAAATACTTTAGTCATAATTGGGCAGTGATTCGATAAACACGTCAACCCGAATCTAAATGAATGAAATTTGTAAACAACAAACAATAATAATTTTTTTAAACAAATTAGCAATTACATAAAAGAATGTTAAGTCTATATTTGTGGTATTTATTGAAAATGGTGCAAAAAATTGTCGAAAAAATAGTAAAATATATTTTTAACTTTTGTTTTTGTATTTTTGTATTAATGTGGGTTTTTGGGGGACTTATAAAAAATAGTTAATTATAAAAAATGGGTAAATAAACACGTTGGCATTATTTCTTAAAGTCTTCTGAAAAGAAATAGAGTTTGTCGATTGAAAAATATTTATTTTCAAGGATTCTATACTATTTCTACGAAAAAATTTTTTCCCCATGTAAAATACATGCGAAACTTTGGGCGCTTTGAATGACCTCTAAAATGTTTTTGATTTAAAAAAAGGTGTATTTTTTTGACATAAAACAATCCTAGGGGGTGAAGCATTAAAATTCCAAATTTTTTTTATCACCCTAATTGACATGAATAGGTAAAGATAAGAAAAAAGGATTCGCAGTATGTGCTGATGACGGATAAAAAATTTCTGTACTAAAATTCTATCAATTTCTATTTCCTCGCTTCCAGCAGGGTTAACTCTCACGTCGTAGTTTTCAATTCTAATTCTTTAACCCTTTTTCAGAACAGTTTTAATAAAAACAGTAATATTCATTTCAATACAAACAAGTTTTGTTTATGGAATTAAAAACTATTTTAGATTAAAGGAACCGAATAATTTGAACTTATTTTAGAATATTAAGAGTGAAGCTAAATTTTTATGAATTTTTACGTCAGATTTAAAGCGCTTTTTGTTTTTTGAATAAATTAATTTAAAAAAATTTAAAAATTGTTAAAACTAGGTTGCAATGATTTCAGATGAAATAAAGCGTATTGACTCTTGTTTTGGTATTTACCATGCAATTAAAAAATAAATTACCACTTTAATATTTTTATGCATGTTTTTTATATTTGTTTATTATTTTATTATTTTTTAAAATTTATAGTAAATTATTTTCAGAACCTTTCTCTTACAGAATATTATTTACTTACCATAGAAAATCTTGCAGATGAGATATTTCGAATTCTCTTGATTTTTATATTTACCCATAAAAAACTCTAATAGCCCAAAAGTATTTTTTGGCTTTGTTTAGCATAAACAAAATATTCCTTAAAAAAGGCTTCTATGAAAATGTAAAAAAAAATTCTTTTTATTTTTTTAAAAGATCGTATAAAAAGTCAATGTTGCTTGTATTTTTTCGTTTTTCCTTTATGAGAATATGTTTGAAATATCTGTTTTGCTGTTTATCTCGGGCAGTAAATCAAAGCCATTTATCTCTTTTCCCTTCTATAAATGTTCTCACGTTTCTAATCAATACACGATATATTAAATTCAACGTTTTCAAAATTTCCATTTCAGTGCAATGTGGCCAACAAATCTAACAGTGGTGCAACACAATCAAAACTTCGGCGAGGTGTCAAATCTCAAATTGTTCATAGAAGTTCACAAAACATGAAAGTTGTCAACAACAATCAGCACAGGGTGGCTTTGCCTAAACGACCAAATCAGGACAGTCCGAAGACTCAGACAAAGTTTGCAACAAAAATATCTAACAATATTACCAAACATTTTATAACGACCACCAACTGCGGTGATTCTTCTCCTTTAAATTGTCATTCTTCGTCGCAGAATCAAATAATTGAAAGGTATTTAAATCAAAGCTTTCCAGTGCCTTCATTGAGGAATCGGACGTCTTCTTATCAATTGCGAAACACGAGTCAAAATCATACTATTCTACCTGATTCTGAAAATTTTCGTCTCAAAAGTGCAGTCACTCGGAGTCAAATTGTAAAAAATCATTTGAGACACAGCTTTGAGAAACCATCGACAGCATCCCAGAGCTCGTTAAGATCTTTGAACAGCTTTAGTCAAAATCATGGTGTTATTACTGCGTCGGCTTACAAAGACCTGAAAAACGGAAATATCAGGTGGTAGTTTTAAATTAAGCTTCTCTGGAAATTCTACACCTTCAGGCTGAAATTTTGATAAATTTATTTTATCTCTTGTATGTATAAACCTTTTTACGAATAAGAATATTAGTATCCCAATGTGGCAATTTGAATTTTTAACTTAGATAATAATTGAGATTGAAGTTTTTAACTTGGGTTTGGTTTCCTGAGAGGTCCAATTCGAGTAGTAAAAGATTTTTTAATTTTAAATTTCACTTAAAACCGTCACTCTTCATCCTTTGACTGAATGCAGATCGGATTTGGAAGTTTTTTCACTATTGTAAAACAAGGAAGATTCATATTTTTTATAATAATTGTGTTAAAAAATGATGAGGTATTGATAGAAAAGTTAGGTCAATTTTAACACGTGATCCCTGACAAAACAGGTTGGTAAAATTTCACTAGTCGATAAAATTACCATCTGTCGGTAAACTTACCATCTGTCGGTAAACTTACCATCTGTCGGTAAACTTACCATTTTACCGACAAGTAAAAGTACCACTGGTCGGTAAATTTGTCACCAATCTGTTAATTTGTGTCCATTCGGCAAACAAATCACTAGTCGAAAAACTTTAAACCACTCAATAATCGTATTATAAGTCGTAAGCATTGTCACCGATCAGTGAACTTATCACCAGTCGATAAATTATTGACTAGGCACTAATCCTGAAACCAGTTGCAAATTTGAGATCAGTCGGTAAGCTTGCGAATAGTCAGAAAATGTACCACCAGTCGGTAAACTTACCATCAGCTTGTAAACTTGTTACTAGTAAATAAATTAAACATCAATCGGTAAACTCGGTACTATTCGTTCAGATTATCGACAGTCGGTAAAATATTGGTTGCTAGGTAAACTTACTATTATTCGATAAAGTAGAACCTTCACATTTTATTTCAATAAACACTTATCTACAAAACTTTTGCTATCGACTGAGGCTAGAACGTGACTCTGCATTATCGACAACTGATAAAAAAGAAATCTACACTACTAATTGATGGTTTAATTACCGGCTAGATTTACCACTAATCCGAACAAAAAATCCTCGTAACTAAACTACTAGTAATTGTGGTTGTTGACCTATAATAAAAACGTAAAAACTGAACTTTCTGGTTAAATTAAATTGTAAATTATTTATTCAAATAGAATTTCTGATTCTTATTAATAATAACTACGACACTAAGTACTTTTAAAATAATTTATTATTCCATAAAATGTATTTTAATTTGAGTAACTGACATTTTCGTTAAATATAAAATAATAAATTATGACAATTTAATGAAAATAATTTTTCGTCAGTACTTATTGAGAGAAATGAAGAACTCGGTAAGTTCAACCTTATAGTTGTTTGTAAACTTCAGCTTTAAATTTTTTCATATTAACACTGGTTGGTTTTTATAATATGTGATTTGTAGAACAGCATTGTGTTATATACAAAGGGAACATGATATTATTCTTTGTAAGTTTGATTTGTCTGCCTCGTCGAGAAATTTAATAAATGGAACAATTAAGCGAATGTACAAATTTCAACAAATATTTTTAATTAATATTATCGAATTTTGTAGGAAAGTCGGTTTGTGAACAATATATCAAATTTTAACAAAAATTCTATTTTTGATATTTTTATTTATCAGATACCAAATTTAATTTACAAATAAAATATGATTTGTAAATTATAAACAGAAAAAATGAATCAAAATATACCCCGAGACTTCATTAAATTATTAAAATCTTTTTGATTAAATGAATTTTTTTATTTTATAAAATAAAAATAATTGTGTTTCTTGTTTATTCATCCTTGATTAATCTACAAACTTTTAACATTCTTTATTTCATTTTTAAATTAAAAAATTATTACTGTCTGCAACATCATATGTACGCAGAAACGTACTTAAATAAGCGAGATAATTGTAATATTTCTGGATTTGAAATTATATTTTTTGTAAATACAAATACATTTTTTCCACGTTTTCTTTCACTGCTTCTTCACTTGGAATAATTTATTTCCACTTCTGGGATTCCAAATGGAATCGTTATTAGCTTTCAAACTCAAAGAAAATTCGCCAAATGGATGTTATATTTGATACAAGAGAGTCTGAATTAAATTAGGAGTTTTCTGTAGCATGATTTTTTTCACTTCAACTGCAATATTCCTGCGATCTGTTAGTGCAATTTGTGATACAGAAGAGGCATTCCACATCAAATTTATACCACAATTTTGTTAAATTTTTAATTTTCAAAAGTCCTTTCTTTAAACTATGAATTTAAACAGGATTTTTTTTTTTGAGTAGGTAGTTAAAAACTTAAAATTTTGTTAGTTGTTAATGTAAATAATTTACATTTAACAAAACTTATTAGACTTTTGGCCAGTCGAAATTATTTAATATTTAATTAGTTTATAAAATTTGAGTGATCAAATGACTATATATTATTTTTATCCTGTCAAATTTTCAATTTTCATAATTTCCAATCCAAAAATAAAAAATAAAATTCTTATGTTTATATTATTATTTTTATCGGCGATATAAAATATTGTTAATTAAAAGCAATGTAAAGTAAAATTACAATAAATTGCTTGTTATTTAGTTCTTCAAATTGTTGTAAACTAAACATTCGAGAAAGTAGAAAACATTCGAGAAAGTAGAAATGGATTGCTCTGAAGCTTTTAGTTGTACACTGTAAATACATTAAGTCAAATTAAGACTTCTATAATCCATAATTGTTGAAAATGTGATGCCTGGAAAAAAACATGGAAAAAGTAGGAATATTTACAATTATTAGTTTATTTACATCGATCAATAATTACAAATTATTACTTATTATTTAATAATTACAATTTAAGAGTATGAGAAATATCTATATGGACGATTTGATTTACAATCATTATAATACATAAACAGGTTTCTGATATCACATTAGTTTCTAAAAGGGAAATGTTTTATTTTATTAAGAAAGTCGTCAATTTTCGTTTATTAACATTTTGCTTAAAATTTCTGTCGAAGAATTGGAGACCATTTAATTAATCTTGTCTATTAACAATTCGAAGTAAATTTCAGTGTTTTACTTGGTCAATTTTAATTATAAATTTTTATTTGATCGTACGATCGAGAATAATTATTTTTTATAAAAATAATAAACTGATGTTTTGGAATTAATTGTGTGCTTTTATCAAAGTTTCAATGAACATCAAAATTAAGGATAGGTTTGACAGTTTCAGTTATAAACCTTCAAAAAATGATTTTTTTATAATGTAAAAAGTTTTATCAGATAAAAGTGGTTCAATTTATTTTTTTAAGACTTATAACTGAAAAAGCCAATTGTCATAATTGATTAAATCGTATTACCTAATAATAATAATTTTTACGAAAACAGCAGTTAGAAACTTCCCCGAAACTAATTATTAGTAAAATAAAGGCTGAGTTTTTGTTTCCGCAATTAGTGAAAAATAATTAATTATTAATAAAACATGACTAATTATTATTAAAAAATAGCTAAAAAATAGTTACAATTTGACTAATTAATTTAGTAAACAGAATTTTACTAAAATATTAGTTATTTTTCACTAAATGGTTAGTAGAAATAAAACTATCTGAATTAGTGAGTTTTTGCTTTCGAATTAGTTATTTTTAACTAATTTAGATTTAGAGAATATTTTTTTCAATTTAAATAAAAAGTAGTATTGTAGATAAAGCACAAGATTTCTTTTTTTTCTCGCGTTATTTGAGTTCTAAAAAGAAAAAGGGAAGTTATAAATATAAAATCTGAACTTTTAACCAATTCAGAATTTATATTCTTAGAATATTAAAATTTTTAAAAATGCAACTTCTCTCACAAGTTTTAGCATTTTTCATAGAAAATTTTTTTGTCGCTTTTTTGATGATTCTTTCAGATCTGTCGCAAGGATTTTCCAAAATTTTAATTTTCAAAAAATGTTAATTGTCAAACAAATTGGCAACTTTGAAAAATGAGTTGATATTTCCAGATATTTCATTGGTCTCTTCTCACAAATATTAAACATATTTTTAAATTTTCACTATTTTTTATTATCATATTTTTACATATGTTCACTATTCAATTTTTACATATTTTTAGACCTCAAATGATGCGCATTAAAAAAATATAGCCTCCTAAAGATATTAAAATTTAAATTTAAATTAATTTTTATTTTATAGTATTTAATGTAGTGTTTATGATATTTCGTGAAAATAACCAAGTTTAACAAAATTAAGAAATAGATACAATAAATGTACGCCTTTTATTTTATTATATTTTTTTGAAATTTGTAATCTTGCAAAAATAGGTACAGAATAACTGAAATCATGAACCCGAAATAATGACTATTATTTGAAAATTAAAAAATGGCTGAATCAAAGGAAAGATTAAGAAAAAAGAAATCCTTCATGAATAAGTGTATCTCGACAGAATATGAATATGAATTTTGTGATTTAATATTTGTCACAAATAGGAACTTAATATGAAATATCATATGACTTAGAGCAAACAGGAACTCATGCATCCTTTATGACAACATATCCCTGACAACTAAATTTTCCTTTCGACCTTAATGTCACAGTACAATAGAGAATATTTCAGCACTATCGCTTGCATTCGTCAATATATACACACTTTGGGTTAAAATTAAACAAGGACATTTGTTTGACGGAGTGTAAGTATACAATAAAGATAAGTATAAAGATCCATACAATTTCAATAAACGAATTTGTAAAATTCGATAAATATCATTTAACCATTGTTATCAATTCTACAAAATTAAATTGAATTCTTTTTACTTGTCATCATTTTTTAAAATATTTCAGATTAAATAAATATGAGTATTTTAAGAATAAATAAAAAAAATTTAAATAAAATTCCGTAAAGTTAGTAAAGAATTGAAGGCTAAGCGAGGAAGAGAAGAAATAAAAGCAACTTAATTTGTCCACAGAAATTAGAACATCTTTTACTTGAGAATGATAATTAAAACTTTTATTATTTAATTGGCATTTTTTCATTCTTTATGAAAATCATTTCAAGTTGATTCTTTAGAATAAAATTAAAACTCTAGATTTTATGTAACCTCGTTTCGTAAAATTGTGATGAAATATAAACGTGGTTTGCATTGTTTCATTATAATCAGAAATGTTCAACCCTCTTTCTACATTCTAGGACTCACTGCAGACACGAGAGCTGCTTCTTTTATTACTATACATTTAGAAAATCGATTAGATTCACGTATTTCAACATATGGCGTTTATTTTCTCTCACTTTAAAGAGGTAGTAAAATTTGATTTAAAGCTGACAAAGATAACCATGAATCTAAGGTAGAGAAAACGCATTTTATTTCTTTCCGACAACTGGAATCTGAGATATCCTCTTTTAACACCTCTTGCCTTCAATGCTATAAATTCCTCATATATCTTCGATCCTATATCATATGAATTTTTAAAAATATTATTTTCAAACAAGTATAAATAATTCTTCAATTGATTTCTTAAACTGTGTCTTGCGTAGTTTTCTTGAAAAAGAAAACTATTCATGAAAATAATCCTTTAAATGTCAAAATTTTAAACCGCACATAAGTCGACTTAGGTGATTTTTTCAAAATTTGTTATCAATTATTTTTACTACTCATATAGAATAAATTTGTTAAGGGGAGGGTACACCATGTTTTTCAGCTATATTAAGGAATTATTTTAACTGGTCAACAAAATTATTTTTATAGTAATTTTTTGCAAGGAATTGAATGGTCATAAAATATTTTGACCACTTTAGAATTTTTATTTTTCGTAAAATTTGAAAGTTTTTGAAATCCATACGTAATTATCTTAAAAATATTTTTTTGTATCTAAAAAAAAATTACCGACTAAAAATATAAATTTTTAGTATTTTTGAAGCATTTTTTACGAATTTTTTTTTATTTTTAGGCTAAAAATGGATTAAAATACCATTATAATTGTAAATATTTATTGAGAGACTCATTTGTTTATTTTTGTGATAAATTTTAGACTGTTAAAAGCTTTGAATTTTTTTTTTTAACATTATGTATATCTCCACATATCTTTGAGTAATTCAGTTGATAACTTTATTTTATTTATAAAAATAATAAAACCTTTCATAATCTATAAGCACATATAATTTGGGCACTTACCACTTTATTTTAAAAAGCACCTGCTTTATACGTCAACCCTTCAGAATCTTTGAGAGCACTGTCAATTCTTTTTTTCATCAGTTTTTTGGCTCTTCTTACTTTCTGATAAGTTTTGTTATTCCTCATTACTCCTTGTTTGGCTCTTCTTTGATCTCTGCGATGGGCGATCCCATTTCCCACTGACCCGATTGACAAATTCAATGCTACTAGAAAATCATTTGAAGATTTTCTGAAGCCGTTATTGTATTGTGCTATCGCTTCAGCTACCGCAATTCGCAACCTTTTTTTAGACACAAAAGCTTCTTTGGGGCATTTGTTCCATATTAGGCTGTGTAAACTTTCGTTTGCATTTTGCGTCCTACACTGGGCACATCTGCTCAATAAACTTTCATCAGACAGTCTTGTAAACACTGGTAGAAGTTTTTCAAAAACCTATATATTGATTTTATGTAAAGATAAAAAAATGTAAGTTTATCAAATCAATATGATATTTTTTTACCAATTTGTTCAGTGGTGTTCCAATGTTATTCACGTGAAGTCCTGGTGCAACTCTCTTGGCTCTTGCTGCTTGGTAAAAACACCACGAGTTTTCGCCTTCAAGACAAAACTGATGTTGGGGATTCTGATCTGTTGATGTACCATGGTATATTATGGCCATGATTGCGTTTTTCATAGCTTTGACATCGCCTTTGTTTCGATAAATTGCAGCCTGGTAGTATCTACAAAGTTTATCGATCGTAGTTCCCTTTAGAGCACCATAAGATCTTCCACCAAGAGTCACACCACGATTGCGCCATACCTTTATTAGATCTCGTAAAGCTGCACCTAATCTGGATTTATATAATATAAATAACATGAAAAATTGTAATGGTAATGAATTTGATATAATATAAAGTCCTGAGTTACCTTTTCTTTACGTGATTGATACACTCCTCTTTTTCAACTAAGAAATCGTCTCCATAAATGTGTAATTCATTCAAATGAGCTAATGTTTTAGCATCTCCATCGGACAGCAATGTTGAATAGCAAAAGCCAAAATTTATGGATCTTCTCCAAATTTCTGCTGCTGCTGCCATTTCCATGGCACCTGAAGAACCTGTATAGTTTATTTCCCAATTGCTTTTATGCCCTTCCATCCATACCGCAAATTCTGCACTTTCTTCGCCAAGATCGAGTTTTGTCATTACACATTCATGACAGTACTTAGACATTATTTCGAAATCTATCACATATCCCGTGGTAACATCAATAACACAACCAACTCCAAGAAGCGAAGTGTGACCTCTCGTTAGCCAGCTTCCATCATAACTTACTGTTAGGTTTGTTATTCCATTATTGTCACTGGTTTTATCAAGATTTGCTTCTTTTACTTTTGTACGAGCTGTTTCCAAAATATTTTCTATTTTTTTACTTATTGTTTTGCTTATGGAAGTCATATATTTATAAAAAGATGTTTTAGAAAAGGGCTTCATATCCATAATCATTGAAAACTGTTCTATTCCCGCATAGTTTTTTCCCATTTCCAAGAAAGCCATACTGATACGAAGGTTTATGTCAAATGAAGAATTGGGATCATCTACAAATTCCCTTCTTTCATAGGTAGAAGTATAAGTTGATGATATCGTTGCACTTAGTCCACTTTCTTCACAATTTTTGCATATGACTTCGACTTTTTTTGCAAATCCGTACCTTACATCAACTACAAGTACCTCAATTTTGTGTGAAAAACAATTTTTACAGACCACGCCGGAAAAAAGAGACTGAAGTAATGAGGTTTGAAAAAAGATATATTCGTCTTTCTGGTTATGAGTCTCATTAATTGGAGTTTCCGCTTCCTGTAGGTTAGTTTGGAGTCGCATATTTGTTGTAATTTCAATAACTTCAGAATCAGTCTCTTCAGAAATTTCTGGTGATTTTTCAAGTTCAACATTTTGATGCGAACTCGCAGATTCGTTATTCCACCTCTTTGAGACCAGTTTTGAAAAACGGTCAAAGTTTTTTCGTTTTGCTGGCATTTCATTTACAACTTGCGAAAAATAATATATAAACAATTACAATAAATTAATCAAACAATATTTAAAAACTACACACAAAGCATGAACTACTATACAAACAATAAATACAAGTCACAAAAAGGTTACTAATAATTAGAAGAAATCCAAAAAACAAATGAATTGTATATTTATCAATCCGATTGTGTTTTTTTACATAACAAAAAGTATATTACAGTAAACATAGGTTATACAGTTTTTTTTTATATCTTCTAATTATTAGTGTCCTTTTCGTGACTTGTATTTATTGTTTGTATAGTAGTTCATGTTTTGTGTGTAGTTTTTGAATATTGTTTGATTAATTTATTGTAATTGTTTATATATTATTTTTCGCAAGTTGTAAATGAAATGCCAGCAAAACGAAAAAACTTTGACCGTTTTTCAAAACTGGTCTCAAAGAGGTGGAATAACGAATCTGCGAGTTCGCATCAAAATGTTGAACTTGAAAAATCACCAGAAATTTCTGAAGAGACTGATTCTGAAGTTATTGAAATTACAACAAATATGCGACTCCAAACTAACCTACAGGAAGCGGAAACTCCAATTAATGAGACTCATAACCAGAAAGACGAATATATCTTTTTTCAAACCTCATTACTTCAGTCTCTTTTTTCCGGCGTGGTCTGTAAAAATTGTTTTTCACACAAAATTGAGGTACTTGTAGTTGATGTAAGGTACGGATTTGCAAAAAAAGTCGAAGTCATATGCAAAAATTGTGAAGAAAGTGGACTAAGTGCAACGATATCATCAACTTATACTTCTACCTATGAAAGAAGGGAATTTGTAGATGATCCCAATTCTTCATTTGACATAAACCTTCGTATCAGTATGGCTTTCTTGGAAATGGGAAAAAACTATGCGGGAATAGAACAGTTTTCAATGATTATGGATATGAAGCCCTTTTCTAAAACATCTTTTTATAAATATATGACTTCCATAAGCAAAACAATAAGTAAAAAAATAGAAAATATTTTGGAAACAGCTCGTACAAAAGTAAAAGAAGCAAATCTTGATAAAACCAGTGACAATAATGGAATAACAAACCTAACAGTAAGTTATGATGGAAGCTGGCTAACGAGAGGTCACACTTCGCTTCTTGGAGTTGGTTGTGTTATTGATGTTACCACGGGATATGTGATAGATTTCGAAATAATGTCTAAGTACTGTCATGAATGTGTAATGACAAAACTCGATCTTGGCGAAGAAAGTGCAGAATTTGCGGTATGGATGGAAGGGCATAAAAGCAATTGGGAAATAAACTATACAGGTTCTTCAGGTGCCATGGAAATGGCAGCAGCAGCAGAAATTTGGAGAAGATCCATAAATTTTGGCTTTTGCTATTCAACATTGCTGTCCGATGGAGATGCTAAAACATTAGCTCATTTGAATGAATTACACATTTATGGAGACGATTTCTTAGTTGAAAAAGAGGAGTGTATCAATCACGTAAAGAAAAGGTAACTCAGGACTTTATATTATATCAAATTCATTACCATTACAATTTTTCATGTTATTTATATTATATAAATCCAGATTAGGTGCAGCTTTACGAGATCTAATAAAGGTATGGCGCAATCGTGGTGTGACTCTTGGTGGAAGATCTTATGGTGCTCTAAAGGGAACTACGATCGATAAACTTTGTAGATACTACCAGGCTGCAATTTATCGAAACAAAGGCGATGTCAAAGCTATGAAAAACGCAATCATGGCCATAATATACCATGGTACATCAACAGATCAGAATCCCCAACATCAGTTTTGTCTTGAAGGCGAAAACTCGTGGTGTTTTTACCAAGCAGCAAGAGCCAAGAGAGTTGCACCAGGACTTCACGTGAATAACATTGGAACACCACTGAACAAATTGGTAAAAAAATATCATATTGATTTGATAAACTTACATTTTTTTATCTTTACATAAAATCAATATATAGGTTTTTGAAAAACTTCTACCAGTGTTTACAAGACTGTCTGATGAAAGTTTATTGAGCAGATGTGCCCAGTGTAGGACGCAAAATGCAAACGAAAGTTTACACAGCCTAATATGGAACAAATGCCCCAAAGAAGCTTTTGTGTCTAAAAAAAGGTTGCGAATTGCGGTAGCTGAAGCGATAGCACAATACAATAACGGCTTCAGAAAATCTTCAAATGATTTTCTAGTAGCATTGAATTTGTCAATCGGGTCAGTGGGAAATGGGATCGCCCATCGCAGAGATCAAAGAAGAGCCAAACAAGGAGTAATGAGGAATAACAAAACTTATCAGAAAGTAAGAAGAGCCAAAAAACTGATGAAAAAAAGAATTGACAGTGCTCTCAAAGATTCTGAAGGGTTGACGTATAAAGCAGGTGCTTTTTAAAATAAAGTGGTAAGTGCCCAAATTATATGTGCTTATAGATTATGAAAGGTTTTATTATTTTTATAAATAAAATAAAGTTATCAACTGAATTACTCAAAGATATGTGGAGATATACATAATGTTAAAAAAAAAAATTCAAAGCTTTTAACAGTCTAAAATTTATCACAAAAATAAACAAATGAGTCTCTCAATAAATATTTACAATTATAATGGTATTTTAATCCATTTTTAGCCTAAAAATAAAAAAAAATTCGTAAAAAATGCTTCAAAAATACTAAAAATTTATATTTTTAGTCGGTAATTTTTTTTTAGATACAAAAAAATATTTTTAAGATAATTACGTATGGATTTCAAAAACTTTCAAATTTTACGAAAAATAAAAATTCTAAAGTGGTCAAAATATTTTATGACCATTCAATTCCTTGCAAAAAATTACTATAAAAATAATTTTGTTGACCAGTTAAAATAATTCCTTAATATAGCTGAAAAACGTGGTGTACCCTCCCCTTAAGTTTCTCAAGTTTTTGAGCCTTATTTATGATTTGATAAAGAGTTATAACAAACAAACAAATAACTTCCAAATTTTTCTTAACTTAGATTACTTAGTAACTCTATAGGTCAATTATAGCATTTATTTAATTTAATAATTGCACAAAAGAAACGAGATCAAAGTAAGAAAAATGTTTGAAATTATTTATCTGTTAACTAAGGTTGTTTAAACATTTTAAAAATCTTTAGTTAGCAGCTAGAACTATTAAAAAATATTTTAGACAAGTTTTGTGTGTAAAATATATAATTTTATTCTGTGTATTTCAACAAAATAGTTATTTTTTTTTGTGTATTTTATCGTTTGCCGAAGAAACCACTTAAGTGATTTGTTGTAAATAAATGTTTTTAAAATAGTTAGAATAATTTTATTTAACCTTTGTTTGGTCAAAACTTGTGATTTGATAATGCATTATTAGTTTTAAAAAATTTGCAATGTAATAATTATGTAAATTATACATTAATTTGTTTATAGATGTTTAATTTAATTTTTTTGTCCAGAACCTATTAAGCGTACGGCTCATATATACTTTTTAATGAGCTGCTATTTTATGAATAAATCAATTTTTTAGAAAAATATCAAGCGCATCGGATGAATTTGTTAAAAAAGCACTTTCAAGTACCTACTTAACAAATGCTAATTAATTAAAAGAATTTCCGCTAGTTCATAAAAAAAAAAAGAGTATATTGATATAAATTATTAATTCGATGCGTTAATTCTATAAGGAAAATTAAGTTAAGTAAATTTCATACAATGGATGGGATGATATTACTAAAACTCGTTGATTTTTTTGAGTAATTTTTATCACTTCGTCTGTTTATTAATTATATTTTTTCCCTACAATTCAAAATTCAGTAATAATTTTTCAAAGCATGCCTATTTAGATTTTAAAATCCGTTGGGTTTTTCAAATTGATCAATTCGGTGAAAAATTACAATATTTTTTGTAAAAATTGCTAATTTTTAAATTTTTTTTATTTTTTATTTTATTGAACAATAAATAACACTAATTTTTGCTTATTAAAACACGAATTCATATAAAAATTATAAATTAACTTTAATAAGTTTATAATTTTTTCGTTTTTTACATGATTAAAAAAATAATTATATACTTTCATAAAAAAAAAAATTTTTGTCAGTTAAAAAGTTATGCTGAAAAACGTCGATCCTTTTTTCTGAAATGTCAGAAACAAGCAAAACACTGAAATACGCGAACTAATGAAAAATAGAAAATTAAAAAGTATATCAAATGGTCTCGCAACTCTCAAGAAAACTCAGTTAATCTGAATTAGCACCAATTTCACCCTTTTCATTATATAGTGAACAAAGGTTGTCATTCAGATTTCATGACACGTCGCCGTGAATCAGTGAAATTAATTCTGGACAAAAAGGATTTAAAGCGACGTATGTCGGATCAATATTTTAAAGTGTGAAATTGAAATATGTAGATCAAGTAAGTTTTACCTTTACCATTTAATTTTTACTTGTTTTTATGTATTTTTACTGCTTTTAGCTTGAAACATTCTTGTTTCACCATTTCTGATTAACACAGTAAAAATTCAATACATTTTTTTAAAATGTACTTTTAAGGAAAGGGAACGTTCAGGTATTTAGTAAGAAATGCTACATACGTGCACAATAATTATATTATAATTATTGTAACAACTCTATGAAGCTTCCCTTGAAAAGTTAACTAAAAATTGCCGGAAACTTTTCTTCGAAATTTTTCGAAAATCACTATAGGAAAATTTTTGGTAGAGTCTTTTGGCAACATCCCACCAGTCACCTTTGGAAAGTTCCCATAAGTTTCTATACAAAATTTTCCTGGAGATTTTTAGAAACTTCCTGGAAGCCTCCCTCTCTGTCAATAATTTTTTCAATATTAGTTTAAAAATTAAAATTTTAAAATAAGATTATTTAACTCTCAGGGTACGAACTGGGTTAACGTAACCCAGGCGAATTTTGAATGTTGCGCTATTTTTAAACGAGTCGATGGAGGGGGCTCGCACCGGAGGGGAAAACCACTTTGAGGTACTAACCAAAGGTAGCAACTTTGGCAGAGCCAGTCGACGCTTGCTCTTCAAGCTGGTTTTGTTGAAAATTTACGTTCCGATAAATTTCATCCACTCCGTACGAAACGAATATCGAAAGTTTTCAAAAATAAAGAAACATTATTTATGAATTTTATTACAATTTATTAAAGTGTGAAGCAGAAGTGTTTATGTAAAATTGGGCCTTCTTTGTAATAGTTTCAAAGGATTTTGAACACTATTGTTGACTAGTACACTACCGGCCAAAATTGTGGGACCACTTATAAAAATAGGATTAAAAACATGACCGTTTTAAAATGTTGATAACTCTGTCAGAACTTGGCGAATTAAAATTTTTCATAGACCATTGAAAAGCTTATAAAAATTGCCGTTAAATGGTCCTACTTTAAAGCTTTTTTGATTAATAGAATCGGAGATACAATGCATGGTAAATAGGCCGAGAGGGAAGGAAACAAAGGAATTGTTGCGTTTTTTTCTTTATACAAATTTAGTTATAATTTTTGAACCATTCAAGATATTTAAATTTTCTTTGGTTTATTTTGAAGTTAAAAGTTCAAGGTTTTATTTAGCTTAATTTAAAAATTGTCCAATTAATTTTCTAGAAAATGCAGCCTACCAAACTTGAAGAATGAAAATCCACAAAAAACGAAAAATTCATCTGTCTTTGTCATATTGAATCTCCGTTGTAATAATTGGACAATTTTTAAATTATGCTAAATTAAACCTTGAACTATTAGCTTTAAAATAAGCTAAAGAAAATTAAAATATCACGACTGGTTCAAAAGTTATATGTAAATGTATGATACGAATTGTTGCGTTTTGTTCTTTATACACATTTACTTATAACTTTTGAACCAGTTAAGATATTTTAATTTTCTTTGGCTTATTTTAAATCTAATAGTTTCAGTTTTAATTTAGCTTAATTTTAAATTTTTCCAATTACTTTTCTAGAATATACAGCCCACCAAACTTGAACAGTAAAAATTCACAAAAAACGAAAAATTCACATGTCTTTGTCACATTGAATCTCCGTTTCTATTAATCAGAAAAGCTTTAGAACAGTACCTTTTAACGGCAATTTTTATAAACTTTTCAATGGTCTATGAAAAATTTTAATTCGCCAAGTTCTGACAGAGTTATCAACATTTTACAACGGTCATGTTTTTAATCCTATTTTTGTAAGTGGTCCCACAATTTTGGCCGGTAGTGTATGTATATTTACACTTTTTGCAATGTATTTACAAATATTACATTAAATTTATTCCAATGTTTCTTTTTTAAATTTTTTTCTAAAGATGCCACGTCCAAGAAAACTAGGAGCGTAGCTCTAGAACAGCTTTATCGTGAGGTTGAAGAAGATGAAGAAAGAGCAACTGATAATACCAGCGACACAGATGACGCCATTGACAAGGAAGCTGTCTTTTCGCACGACTCTGAGCCAGTGTGCAGGGAACATGTTGCAAAGATTTGCTACAATTGCGCAATCTTTTTGTAATTTAACGATTTCTATAAAACATTGTCAATTTTAAGAATAAAAATTTTTCTAATCAATTTTTGTCGTTTCTTTATGTTATAATCATCAACTTTGTCCGTAATAAATGTTTTCTTAAAGATAAACTTTTCACCTTTTTAAAACCCTTATATAAGGGTTACGCTAACCCATATCCGTACGGACCGTTTCACTTTTATAGTCCGTGCCCTGAGGGTTAATACTTGAACATTTCCTAACCAGTAAAAATTTTGCCTGAGTCAAAACTTTCTTCTTTAAATGCAAAGTTTACAATGACACAAATTTAAATTTATTTCGCCCTACTGACAGAATAGAATTAGCTGCATTGCTTTTCTTCTGGGACTGATGGGTTAATCTGTTTTTCATCAAGGGAATTATTTGTATTATGTCCATTACTATGCAAAATGACAGTACTTGTCCGAACACTAAGAACACTGGATTTACGAGTTTTGTCTTTATCACTAGAGTTCAGCTTACTGGTGGTGAAACTCTCCTGAGTTTTCCTGGCGTCGGGTGGTAAATTTTTCAACATATAGCACCGACGATGTGGACTGTGACGATTGTAAAAGCTATCACAGCTTGTGCTCGATGCTGTTGCGCCTTGTACACTGCGGCGGGAGGCCTGGACTCCGTGGACTCCTCCGTGAATTGTACCTCCAGCCAGATGGCTCATAACACCCCGGTGCTTTCCGTGGCAGCCGGCGCAAACTTCCATAGTGCTCCCCAGAGTCTGGAACCACAAAATATCGACTCCAACAGCACCAATTGAACTTTTCATTTATTTAGTTATCATTTGCTCTACTTTCACATCAAAGCCTTGTAACCATAATTTATGTCTTTAGAATTTAAAAAAATTTTAAAAGGCGGCAAAACCTACATGATCCACCATTGATTATGCAATTTTCTTTTCATATGAGCTAATTTTCAAAAATTACAATCTACAATTGTGACGCGCTCCGAAGAAAGATACCGTAGTGTTTGGAATAGAAAATTTAATCCACTCAAAAGTTTAATTAAAAGACGAAAAAACGTCATCTTTTGAACAACTATTTAGTTATAATTATGTTAGTAATGTTGGAATGTTGAGAAAATTAAATAAAGTTTAGTACTAGCAGAACATGGAATTATTAATAATTAACGGGTTCGAGGGCTCTGCTCCCTTTACAGTCTTATTACAATAACCTTCTTATAATTACCTATTTACAATTTTAATCTGCTTAAATCTGAACGCCATCTTAACCTATTTTAACCAATTATCCGCTAAGTGCCTGGGCTTCCGTTTCCCGTTCCTTTTGTCAAATCTTGCTTCCTCCCTTTTATCGCTCACCCTCTTACATTTTACTATATTCACTCTTTATGGCTCGTCCATAAACTACGTTACCAATTTTCCAACTTTTTAGACCCCCTCCCCCCTCCGTTGACGACTTTACATGTATTTTAAAAATTTTTAACAGTAAGCGTAGGTTCAAGCCGGACCCCCTCTCCCCCTAAGTTGGTAACGTAGTTTATGGACGAGCCCTTACACTATTACTCACTATCTTCTCTTATTTCACTTCTCCATTTATTTCTCTTTCGTTATTTACAACCACATTTTCTTCCATTCATTAACTTACCTAAGCACTTCGTCTCTATACACACTCATACTTTTATTACCTCTTCATTCTCTTTTCTCACTTTCCATCTTATTCCATTCACCCAGACACAATCTCTCCCCATCCTTACTTTACCTCCTTTCCTTCTCTCTGGCCATGCTTTCTCTTTCCAAAAACCAACTTATCCTTCTCTCTCTCCATGTTCTGTCTTCATCTATCCTCATCTCACTACCTCTCAACCTTCCTCTTAATTTCATTACTTTATGTTTGTTCTCCTCATCTTCTAACTCTACTATTTACAATTTTTCTACTATTTATTTACCTCTCAACCTTCCTCTTAATTTCATTACTTTATGTTTGTTCTCCTCATCTTCTAACTCTACTATTTACAATTTGGCTATCCCCTAATCTACTCCTTAAAATCCCTTACCCTTTTTAATTTTTATCTTCGCCCCAATTCCTGCTAGCAATTTTTTTACTTCCTCTTTGTCTTCACTATACCCTACTTTCAAACCTCTAATAACGATGTTCCTCTTTCTTTTTTCCTTCTCAATCAGCTCAACCTGACTCGATAACTCATTCATTTTCCTTTCCCAATTAACGTTTCCTACTTTCCCATTCTGCTCTCTACTTACTTTCTTCTCCCCTATCTCTATAGCCTCCAATCCACCCTTCTCAATTTTTTCATCTTCCTCACACCAATTCGATATTTCTTTCTCTAATCCGTTCATTCTCTTCCACATATTTTCTTTTTCCTTTTTCAAATTTTCCTCCCACTTTTGCAACTTCTTTTTAATCCCGCCTATCTCCTCTTTTATTACCTTAAACTGCTTATCTCTTTTTTCTTCTATGTCTCTAACGATCTCTATATTGTCCCACACTTTTATCAAATTTTTATCGAAGCTTTTAACCAACGTCTTGACTAACTTGAGAAAGTCGATGCAGTCCTTACAGTTCATAATTTTTCCGCCCGGGTCCCTTACTATTTCATCTATAAAGTTTCGTAACTCCGATCTTTTCCCGCCTGTACTGCTTGAGTCAACTATCGCCATACTAGACTTCTACCTTACCTACACTTCATTCGCTCTCCTCGTCATTCACGCTATCTCTCGCACTCCCTCCCCACTCTTTTCCCCTAACCTCAAAAATCGCACTTTTCTTTTACTTTTTTTACCACTTACATCCACTCCACAACAATCACATTGCTTTGTTCATCACTTTTCATTTATGCCACTACCCACCTTAAATTAATTTAGCCCAAATTTTCAACAAAAAAAAAATTTTTCCCTTTTCACAAACGCGTGCACTAATCTACGATACCGGAAACGGAAGCCAAATTATTACTATACAGTTATTAATAAAAACTATTAATACACAATTATTAATATAAAATTATAAATATAAAATTATTAATATAAAATTATTAATAAAACAATATTTATATAAACTTATAAATACAGAATTATTAATATACTAATATTAAATTTGTCTGCTAAAACTGATTTTTTTAATTTTCTAGACAATGCAACGTTACTAACATAATTATAAATAAATAGTTGTTAAAAAGATCGCACTACTCTGTTCGAAACAGAAATTATTCTCAAAAAATACTATTTAATTTTACAGAAAAAAATTATTTTGCGAATTCATTCATAGAAGGTAATATACAGTCAGTGGGGAAAAGCAGAACGAGAAATTATTTCATTGGTTCGCGCTCGACATTTCTGACAATCCGCCCAATGTCACGTTCTAAATTCCGATTGGTTTGACTCCAGCACGCCAAACACATTTAACCTAAAATGCATTTATTCTAAATCCCATTTAACCTAAAACGTACTTAGCCTATATCTTATTTAACCTAAATTCCATTCAGCTTAAAACCCGTTTAAACTAAAACTCACTTAACCTAAATCCCATTTAACCTAAAATTCATTGAACCCAAAATTTATTTAACATAAATCTTATTTAACCTTAATCTAATTAAACCTAATATGCATTCAGCCTAAATTCCATTTAACCTAAAAATGCATTTAGCCTAAAACAAATTTAACCTCAAATGCATTTAACCTAAATCCCATTTAACCTAAAATGCATTCAACCTAAGTCCTATTTAACCTAAAATGCATTCAGTCCAAATCCCATTTAACCTGAAATGCATTTAGCATAAAACTTATTTAACCTAAAACGCCTTCAGCCTAAATCACATATAACTTAAAATTCATTGTGCCATAATCTCATTTAACCGAAATACCATTTAACCTAAAATGCAATCAGCCAAAATCCCATTTAACTTAGCATGCATTTATCCAAAATCTTATTTAACCTAAATCCCATTTAATCTAACTTCCATTTTACCTAAAATGATTTTAGCCTAAAATCCTTTTAACCTAGATCCTATTTTATCTAGAATGCAATAGCCTAAAACCCATTTAACATAAAATTTATTTAACCTAAATCTAATTTCACCTAAAATGCAGTCAGCCTAAAACCCATTTAATCTAAACTCGCTTACCCTAAAATGCATCCAGCTTAAATCCCATTGAACGTTAAATGAATTCAGACTAAAACCATTTGTCCTAAATCCCATCGAACTTTAATTTTACATTATAAATTAGGTTCAAGGAGATTTAGGAAAAATGATTTAGGCTATATACATTTTAGGTTGAATGGGATTTAGGCTGAACAAATTTTAGGATAAATAAAATTTAGGTTCAATAAGTTTTAGGATAAATGGGTTTTCGGCTGAATGCAATTTAGGTGAAATAGGATTTAGGCTAAATGCATTTTAGGTTAAATTGGATATCAGCTAAATGCATTTTGGTTAAGTAGAATTAAGGTTAAATGAGATTTAGGTGAAATGGGATTTAAGGTGAATGCGTTATAGGTTAAATGAAATTTATGTTAAATGAGATTTAGGTTAAATGGAATTTAGGTTAAAAGGAATTTATGTTAAGTGAGATTTCGGCTGAATAAATTTTAGGTTAAATGAGATTTAGACTGAATGCACTTTAGTTTAAATTGGATTAAGGTTAAATGAGATTTAGGTTACATGAATTTTTGTCTGAATACATTTTAGGTTTAATGGGATTGAAGCTGAATGCATTTTAGGTTACATGGAATTTAGGCTGAATACATTTTAGGTTAAATGGGTTTTAGGCTGAATGCATTTCATGTTAAGTGTGTTTTAGGCCTCTTTTGAATTACGTATAATTTTATAACGAAAAAATATCGTCTTTTGTATTCTTTTTGAGATTTTAGAATAAGTTTTACTCGCTCCTTTGAGTTTGAGTTTTACTCGAACAACGTGGTTGTCGATTACTATTCCGACCAAGGATTTAATCCTGAAATTTGACAGATGTCGAGTCGAACTTCACCTGAGGGTTTTATTCTTAAAAATTTGTGTTTCATTCATACAAAAAGTTTTACCCTGATCGGAAATGTAGAATTTTTATTTTATTTTCTGTTCGGTATTTTTAGCAATTTTATTTTTCAATGATTCTAAGAAGTCGTATTTTAAATTTATAAGCGTTACTCAATTCGATTTAAATTGCATTTTGTCATTTGTGCTTTACATTTATATTATGAAAATTTATAATATAAATATATCCGAAATTGTGATTATTTTTCTTAAATTAAATTCTGTTTTAAATTATTTCGAAACAAAAGGTACCTTTCTTCGGAGAGCGTCACATTTAATTTTCTTTTTATACGCAGTTAATTTAGGATTGTAAAGTATGGTCTTAAGTCGTTTTTAGTTTCTGAGATAATTTGGAAAATTGTTGTGAAACTTATTTTTTGGTTCATATAAAATGTTTTTCGATCATTTAATATGTAATAGCAATGAAATTTTTTTTTTTTTTCAATATAGGCACTTAGTTTTGTAATATATTATTTTACAAAAAATGTGCCTCTTTATGGATATTAAAAGTATCAAATTTATAATAAATTATTTGTGCTTCTACTAATATTATAGTACATGACAAACGCTGTTTTTAGGGTACTTGAAATTCAAAAGATATTGGCATTTATTAATATCTTTTTATCTTTTTCGTTATTCCTTTTAAAAACAGCGTTTTCGGTAAAGTTCTTAACTATTTATGTAGTTTACATATATAATAGTGTGGAACCAAAAAGTATCGACTTGCGTAGCAGATAAAAAAAAATTTAGAATTTGTTCTTTCCCATTTTTTTTTAAATATAAGTTTTTCGTGAAATTAAAAACTGTATAGTGAGTGATTTGTTTTTATCCTCTTAAGAATTATAAATGTTTTAAATTACATTATATCACAATTTTCATCCCTGTTGATAACAACTCATTAAAATCATATTAAAGACTCATTGAAAAATTACTGTAGTTGGTTTTCAATATGATTCCTCAATGATTTTCCAATGATCCGTATCAATAGGAATGTTAATAAACACCAAATTCTTTAATAAAAATATATAAGCTTTTTATTGTATTATAGTACGATTGATGTGATTTAAATAATTTTATATAAATATATTTTTTTATAGTGAAAACACTATATTCTAAAAATAATTATAAAACTTTTTAAAATGAACTTTATGGCATTTTTTACATAGTTTTTCATATCAATTTTGATACGATCGTTTATAATGTTCTATTTTATGTGGATTGTTATGTGAATTTCAATATGATTTTTATATCACTATTTTCATTATTGAAATTTACTTTCTACTTTTCAATAAAGCGAAAATCCGCTTTGAAAAATGATTTTTAAAGAACAGTAATCTTGTAACAATGAAATGAAATCAAATCTTTTATCATCTTTTGTCTCTTCTCTTTTGTGGAAAAAATGGATTTTTTGAATTCTATGTATGTAGACCAGTTTCTAATTTGTTTTAAAAATTCCATCCACTGTATGTAGGTTAACATATTTTTTGAAAACACTTTAATTAATTTGTCCAGTGATGCAAGAATATATTGATATTTGTTAAATTGGCACTTGTTTGGAAACTTTTATTTAAATTCTTTTTTGAATTTCACTATTGGCAACTAATTGAAAAGTATTTTTTTTACCTATATCAAAAGTTTGAAATTAATTTAATGGAGTTTAATCTACGAGAGTTACATTTTGAATTCATACGTTTGCATTTACCACAGAAAAAAGGTAATTAATTTCCGACCCGACCAACTCTTATTTATAGATCAGTGGCTCTTATTTTCTGGTTAAAGTCTTCCTCTAAGGAAACAAATGGAACTTTTAAATTCAATTAATTCTTTTCTTTTTCATGCTGGTTACAGTTCAAACATCAGCGACTACCAAATATTCATCACTTCAGTTTGCTATTAAAAAAGTTTGTAAGCTTTAAATTTATAAAAGCTTTCATTACTGTTGCCAAACTAATATGCTCCCTTTCACTTTTCAAAACTTAATTCTCTTAAACAGATTTTAAGTAAATTGCTGAAACCTTTGATGTGCAGTTTACAAATCAAATAATTAAATAACGAATTGTACTTTTAATTTTATTTCAATATGCGCCTTAATTGACAAACTCGATAACTAATTTTTTCATTAAATTTGATATAGGGAGATTATTTCTCAATCGTTCCAGTGCAAAAATAAAAGTTATGGTTCACTATGTAAAATAATTTTTGTATAGAGAGGAATTAATTCGACTAATAACATTTGAGTATTCTGCAAAGACCCAATCTACCCCTGACCCAACTTGCCCCGGTCTCCCCTACTTAAAATTTTGATGCCCTGTAAAAACCACAATTTTGAACATTTTTAAAAAATATTTTTTGCCATGAATTCTGTCATATAATACTACATTTAGATCAAATTTCATAAAAATTGAAAGACTCGAGACCAACTTTGGTTTTTTTGAGAAATTTTGACCCTCCTGTAGATTTTGAAATATCATGAGTAGCTAAATTTTTTTTTTAATACATATTACAATAGTTAAAGCATCACGTAGGATTTTTTGATATATTGATTTTTGGCCTAAGGGTGCACTTCTAAAGTTTCGATTTGATCGAAAATCTGATGTGCACTTTGTCTGAATCTTTTAAACAAAGCCTTCGTTTATAAAAACGTGTTTCTGATAAAGAGGATTAACTTTTTGAAATCAAAACGTACAGTATTTTTTGATAAAGTTCATTTCTGCAATGACTGAAAATAATTTACTGATGAATTTCTCTTTCTTCTTTTTAATAACAGACTTTTTTGAAGGGTATTATTCTCTGTAAATTATAGTTCAAATATAGTATTAGAAAAATGGAGAAAATATTAAATAAAATAGTCTTGTTGTCCAAATTCCTATGATTTTTCGTACATTATGATATAATTTCATTGAATTTAACAGGGCAACACCTAAATGCCTTCCCCTTAAAGAATATGGAAGTTTCTCACGCTCTAGCTATTATTCCATATCCACGTATGCTTGGAATTCATATTGACGCGTCGATTTGAAAATCTCGAGGTGAACTCCATCGTAAATTTGTCTAGGTCGATTAATTTTGTACCATATTTCAAATTTTGGGTCAAGGCTGCGTTGACATAAAATCAATTCTAGGGTTTTTAACACTAGAATTAGTGTCTTGATTAAAATATAAGTCACGTATATGACTGACAGTAATATCAAAAAAATTTTCGTTTACCAACAAAATTGTTTTCTATTAAGAAACTATAGTTTCCTTAATTTTTCTTTTAATTTATTATTCTATTAATTATATAATTAATTATTTTCGGGGAGAAGATTGGGTAAAGTTTGACCTGTTAATAATCTCAAACACAAAATAATTTATAAACTACGAGATGAATACGAGTTTGTTAATTGCATTCGATAATTTAATGTTTAAAAATATTTGTCTAACAGTTTATGCTTATATTGTTAATTTGATTATTATACAATTAGAAAAATATTGAGGCACATTTTTTAAATTTCCAATTTATGACAAACGGTTTAGTAAATTGATAATACATACACTTTTTATATATGACTTATGTATCTAATTTCGAAAAAATTGTTTTAAAAATATTTATTAACATTCTGCCAATTAATACACAATTTATTCAAGGAAACCTTAATTTTACAAAATATTTTATACACAGTAAAGCATTTCAGCCAATTATAATTATTATAATCTATATAAGTCTACAAATTATGATTATTAGAACGATTTTTCCAATTTAGTTTTTATGTTTTATTATCAAAAGATATTGCTCTTTTAAGCACGCAAAAAAATTTGCTGATAAAAAAATTTATCATTGCGTTCATAAATGAAAATTGCAAAAAAATCTAATTAAAACTTTGCCCGTCTGCATTGCGTGTTTATAATATATAATAAAAATAAGTACATTGTATACATGAAAAAATATCAATTTATCAAAAATTGTAAGTATCATAAAATCGATTGTACCCTTCCTCTCTAAAATACATTTTACTAAAATCCGACGTATTTAGTCATTAATGAGTTTTTTATGTGAATAATTCCATTATCGAATAAAATCATTCCATAAGACAAATGACAATAATTAAAAAGTTCAGTTTATCTTTCGAACAGTGTAGTGTAAAGAAAGTTAATGTAGACTGGAATTTTAAACAAGTGTCTTTAGTTCTTGTGTGAAGAGTGTGATAGTTAATTGAATGTACATTGTAGAAGCGTAATACAAATTTGTCGACAATAGGAGCTTTCAATAATAGACACGTTCGATCTTTGGAATACGACATTGGCTTCGGTTGTACAGTGAATGTACGATGTATTTGCGATAACTCAGTGAGTTGTTAATGTCCTGGGCATCGATTTATTTCAACATGAATTAGAAGTACTTTTAACGTAACATTGGTAATTCAGTCGTAACTTTCCTGAAATTCCAAAGTGTATTTATTGTCCCGAGAATTTGGCGTGGTTTACTTAATGCTCTAACGCGATTAAAGTATAAGCTTAAATTAATCTTAATTTAAATTTTCATTCAAGATTCAAGTGACTTTATCATCAGAATAAACAAATGAGGCAAAATACTTCTAAGTTTATTATTTTTTTATAATATATTTCTTGCATTTTTTTCTTGTATTTAGGGGAGAGTCGGCCAAAATGCCTATAATAAAGTTTGGAGCAAAAAAAATAAATTTAATTATAGTTTCGAAAAATATACACTACCAGAAAAAATTGTGGGATCACTTACAAAAATAGAATTAAAAACATGACCGTCTTAAAATTATCATGGTGTCTAGCGAATAATCATTTTGAAATTTCCAGATCATAACTCATAATTTTTTCGGATTTGTTTATTTTTTTATTAGTAACTGTATACAATTTTATTATTAACAACGTTTAAACAAAACATTAAAACATTTAAAAACGTGTCAAAAAATAAATAAAAATTTCTTCTAGGGAATATAAAAGGTAAAAAAAGCATTGAAGACAAAAAGAGGAAAATTAGAAAATATGTTAATAATGCTATAAAATATTAAACAGTTTAAGGGCATGTAATGGATTATGACGTCACTGGTATACGCAAAATTTGTCCGTAACATTTCTATTAAAATATTGAATATTTTTTTATGAAACTTGGTAGAATTACTTAAAATGTCATTAGGGAGGTCTCTCAGACCCGAGTTTGTTTAAATTTTGTTTCAAAAGTGATTTTTAAAAAATATTGCATTTTTTCGAAAAGTTCCCAAAATTAATTTTGGGCCAAAATTCAAACAAACTTGGGTCTGAGAGACCTTCCTAATGTCATTTTAAGTAATTCTACCAAGTTTCATGACAAAATAATTAATATTTTAAGAGAAAAGTTACGGACAAATTTTGCATATACCAGTGACGTCATGATCCATCACATGCCCTTAAGAAACATTGATTAAATTGCATTTTTTAAATCAAAATACCACTCGGTAATATTTGAAAAAGTAGAGAAAATTTTTAAAAGAAAAAATTGAAACTATAAAAAAGAGGAAATAAAGGTTTTCAAAAAGTTAAAATATTTCACAGATATGTTTTTTTTAAATGATGAAAATAAATAAGATAATCGGTAAAAAACGGAAAAATGTTACTAAAAAAAACAAAATACATTTAAAAACTTGTTTAGAAAATTAAGCTAGAAACAATAACTTCTTTTAAATGAAAAACTAAATAAAAACGATTAAAAAATTTTCAGAAAAGAACAAATGTTTCTCAAAAATAGAGAAATTATGATCAAACGATGAAAATCTAATATAAGATCAAATTCACATAAAAGTAAATAAAAGAAGAAAAGTATTTAAAAATTATAAAAATTAATAAGTTATGCCAAATTACAAAAAAATCGAATAAATGTTTAAAAAACCAGAAAATTGAAAAAAATTATATTTCTCCATCTCTTAATTATAGTAGTTAATAAAATTAATCACTAAAAAAGTAAATAAATGTTTCTAAATATTGTAAAAATAAAACTATTTAAAATTAACTGAAGTAGGCAACTTACGTAAAAGGAGAAAAATTTAAAAAATCCAAGGCATAAAAAGTATAATTAAATGAATAAAAAAAGGAAAATTTATTAAAAAGAGATAAAAGTTAAGTGACTATAAAAATACAAAAAACAATGCAAAACAAAATACTTACAATTTTTTTTTTTAAATCAAAAATTACAAGGAAAAAAATTAAATATTTAAGAAAGTGATATAAATTAGTAAACAAATCTACAATTTTTTCTATAATTTTCCACAGTTTTTAATTTACAATTATTCTCATTAAATTTGATAATTATTTTTTAATATAAAAAATAATTTTTTTCTGTTGTCGATAATTGTTCCCAGTTTTCGATTTTTTTTCTATTATGAATAAGTTTCGATAATTTCAAATTATTTTCTGAAATTTACAATTTTTTTAAAAATTTCAATTCCATTTTTCAGATTTTAATTATTTTTTTCTATATTTAATTACTCTCGGCTTTTTCAATTATTTTTTTAAATTTTTTAATTATACACTAGAACTCCTATCGAGCGGACAGCTCGGGAGAGTGTCCGCTCGATATGGAAGGTCACCTTGACGTGTTAAATGAATGGAGTTTTTTTTTTCAGTTTTTAATTATTTTCTTCTATATTCAATGACTCTTGGCTTTTTCAATTACTTTTTTGAATTTTTAATTATATTGTTTAAATTTTAATTTAATTCTTCAATTTTCAATTATTTTTTCAATTTTAATTATTATTTTCTATTTTGAATTTAGTTGTTCAATGGGCAAATATTTCCAACAATTATTTCTATAATTCTCTTAATTTTTAATTTGCAATAATTTTGTTTAAATTTAATGTTTCTTGCTTTATTTTTTCAATTATTTTTTCTCAGTTGTCTATTAATCTAGTCATTTTTTGAATTCTGTTTTCAATTGCTTTCAATTATTTTCGTCATTTTTCAAATATTTTCTTCAATTTTTCAATTATTTCTTTCAATTATTAATTGTTTTCTGCAATTTTCAAGTTTTTCAACTATTTTATTTGGTTGTGTGTTAATCTAGCTATTTTTCGAATTTTGTTTTCAATTGTCAATTATTTTAAATTTAAATTTTATTTTTAAATTTTGAATTTGCTTCTTCAATTTTTTATTATTTTCTTCCAATTTCTATTATTTTTCCTTTAATTTTCAATTGTTTTCTTCAATTTTTTATTATTTTCTATAATTTTTAATTATTTTCTTTAATTTCAATTTTTTTTCGATTTTGATTTCTCGTGGGCCAACGTCGTTATTATTGCTAGAAATTAATATTTTACTATTATAGTTTAATAAACGCTTTTTCTATATCTTTTTTTCAAATTTTTTTATATTGAATTCCGATCATTTCAACTTTAACTTTTTTAAATTTATTATGAAAGAATACAAGATTAAAATTTAAGTTTTTAGGATTTATCTACAAATTCTGAAAGTTTCTTAAAAAATTACAGATCGTTTTCAAAACTCGTGGATCGGTTTCAAAATTCACGCCTCGTTTTCAAAATTTGCGGATAATTTAAAAAAATTCCCAGCGTTTTTCATTAATAGAAACGGAGATTTAATCCGACATGATTCTTTATAATCACGTGACTCACGTAACTCTCGCACTCGTACGTTTTTTTCTGCGCATGCGCACTTCTTTTGATTCATCCCGCGCTTATTTAAAATTATATTTAAAAAATATATTAAAAATGATTCTTCAAAGCACAATTATTATAGTTATTATTAATATAAATGCAATAATTAATATAATTAATTTATTAGATCACTGATTTTCTATGCAATAAATTAAATCAAAGTGTTTAGAAAGCTAAATTTTTCAGGATTAATTAAAAAAAAAAAATTATACACGTTTGTGAGGTAGAATTATATATTTTCTTCTTATTTTTTCAATTCCTTTAAATAATATTTTAGTTAATCAAGCTTTTTTCGAAGCTTTTCTTCATTTCCAACCGTTAGTATTTTTAATTATATTTTGAAATTTTCTCACTGATTTTCAAGTCTGGAACCCAACCTAAATAATTAAATTAAATAAACAATTTATACCATTTTGTAATTTTATCATTTAGAAACTGTGGTTTATTCTCGTTATTAATTAATTTCTAAAATTATTATTTATCCTGTGCATTAATTAATATTTATAAGTAAAAAGCAGGACGTTCAGTCTTTCCTGTGTATTAATTAGTTAACTGTTGTTACAGATTTAATATTTTATCCCGAAAATCCAAAGCTTCCGACTGTGTGCAACGTTCAAAGCGTTTATTTTTTGAAATAACTTTACGCCTTGGTAAATTGTCGGTTGCATCGCCCGCAAAATTTCAATTGCGATGAATAAATATACATCCGCACCGCAAACGATGAATAATTTGTTTTCTCGTAATCCATGAGCGACATATTTATCATTTCATCTAAATATAATATTTGAGAGCAAAATTGTATTTTAAAAAATGCATTTTTGTCGTATTATTGAAAGCTTCTCTTAAACATAACATATTATTTATATTCTGAATTACATATTACTCTTATTTAATATACATTGGATAGTGAAAGTGTTCCCTGAGTTTGTTTTTTGTATAATTGCTTCAACATTCATTCAGACGTTTTTCAGTTTTTTATAATGCATAGAAGATTGGTAATGAGCAATCATATCTGACTAACAGAGTCAAAACTTACTTTGCGATGTTGTTTCCGACGTGAAAAACCATGTGGACTGCGACAGAGAATTTCCGACACACTTCTTCGAAAATTTCTTGTCATAAAACAATACACCATGGGATTGAGTGCGCTGTTGGCATGTCCTAAAAATAGACAATACGAGAGCACGTCCGAAATGGCTCTTCCTTCATCTGAAAACCATTTTCTTTTATCTTCCAATAACTTTTATTATTCCGTCGCAGGCAGTCAAGAATATGTGAAAAGTAAATTTTTGAAAAAAGACAAAAATGTTTGTATGGGTTTCTGTTCAAAAGGAAAATAATCGAAATGTATACTTGAACTTGGAAAATTAAAGATTTTTATAATTTATTAGTGGCGTGGGAACCGGTGGGTCAGAAGTGTCAATTGACCCCCCAGATTTAAAGAGGGCAAAATGTTTTTTTTCTCTCCCCCGGAAAAAATGTGTTCTAACACTCCTGAAAATAATACCTAGAAATTAATTTAAATGAAATAGAAAGTGAAAAAAAAAATTATCATAAAGTAAAAAAAGAATGAGAAATGAAAGAAAAAGAAATGCAGAATAAATACGGAATGAATTTCTAGTCAGCCTCAAGGCAAACTAGAAAAAGACAAACAAAAATTACTCTGACAAAGTTGACCACGTTTGTCCGAGTTTGTCTTTTTATTGACACATTAATATTGAAAAATACAAAAAATATAAAAACTAATATCAAGATTAAATAATAAAGTTCTCATGAATATTTTTATCCTCTGTCTCTTACATTAAAACAATAATAATAATATACTTTTTAGGAAAATTTAACATTATATAATGAAAACAATGAGGTTAGATTTTAAGGAAATAACTGTTGTTTTTTACGTAAGCGACAGCGTGAAAATATTTATTAGGTCTTTATTAGTTTATTCCACGCATGGATCTAGAAATTTTTTTATGAGGGACATAGATGCCATTTGGCGCCCTTTTCTCATTAAAATTAAAGAAAAATAATTAAAAATGTTTAAAAATTAGCTGATAATTATTTAGAGTATATTTTTAAATAACTATGATATGCAGAAAAATTACTAGAAAGTAAAAGTTAAACTAGAAGTCGTTTAAAAGCAGAAAGGAAAGAAACAAAAGCTACGCTATAAAGTGAAAAAAGTGACAAATTGGAGGAAATGTTTGCAAAATAAAAAGAGAGGCATCAATATTCCCGAAAACCCATTTAGCCTAAAATGCATTCAGTCTAAATCCCATTTAACCTAAAATGCATTTAGCCTAAATCTTATTTAACCTACATGCAATTGAACCTAAAATGCATTCAGCCTAAAATCATTTGTTCTAAATCCCATTGAGCCTAAATTTGACATTGTAAATTAGGTTCAATGAAATTTAGGAAAAATCATTTTAGGCTATATGCATTTTAGGTTAAATTTGAGGTTAAATGGAATTTAGGTTAAATAGGTTTTAGCCTGAATGCATTTTAGGTTAAATGGGATTTAGGCTGAATGCATTTTAGGTTAAATGTGTTTTAGGCTGAATCCATTTTAGGTTAAATGGATTTAGGCTCAGGGTTGGAAAGTTTCATGAAACTTTCCATAATGAAATGAAAGGAAATTCATTTCATGCATTTCATGAAAGTTTCAATGCATCATGAAACATTTCAAAGTTTCAATATAGCGAAAATACATGCGAAAAACTAACCTTACCTTGACAGATAATTTGTTAGGCGCGAAATTTAAATTCTATCCCCTCCACTCAAAGTTTCATGACACTTTGAAACTTTTGTCCATGAAACGATTCACCGCTTACAACTCTACTTAGACTGAATGCATTTTAGGTTAAATAGGATTTTGGTTAAATGGGTTTTAGGATGAATGTATTTCAGGTTAAATGGGATTTAGGCTGAATGCATTTTTAGTTAAATGGGATTTAGACTCAAGGCATTTTAGGATATATGGTTTTAGGCTGAATGGGTCTTAGGGAATATTCATGCGCCTCATAAAAAGAAACAATAATTATTGAAAATAAGGAAAATAAATTGAAGACAATAATTAGGTTTAGTAAAACTAAGAAAAATGGTATAGGAGAAATTTCTAATGTACCCCCAAAATCTCATTTTATGGCCAAAAAACCGTTTTTAGGTATGTTTATGTAAACAACCACTCATAACTTTGCTTATTTTTATCCGATTTAAAACCTTTTTGTTAGTTGGAAAGGGAAAAAACAGACCTTTTGAACAGTCTAATACTCATTTTCCCGACATGAAAACTGACGAGACTATAGTTGAAAATATTTGCAATTTTTCGATTTGTTTTTCAGTTGTTTAATTTTGACAAATATTGTTCTAAATATTGTGTTGGAAAAATTTTGTAACATTAAATAAAATCGTAAAAACTTTGTCAAAGTTGAAGAAATGAAAAAAAAATACTATGGTCTCGTCAGTTTTCATGTCGGGAAAATGAGCATGAGAGGGTTAAAAAGGTCTGTTTTTTCCCTTTGCAACTAAAAAAAAAGTTTCAAATCGGATAAAAATAAGCAAAGTTATAATTGGTTGTTCACATGAATTTACCCAAAAACGGTTTTTGGCCATAAAATGAGATTTTGGGGGTATATTAGCTCCTATATTGCCATTATTATACAAATCATTTTTGCGTTCTTGTAAGAAGTACAATTATGAAAAAATTAATTTATAACTAAAAAACAAATCAATTTCAACTAAAGTTTTGACAAATGGTTTTTTTTTGGCAGGGGACATGAATATGACAATAATGAAATGAGCCATGTACGCTGTTTTGAAATAGCCGTATACTTTGCTAGGTTTTAAATTTAGAGAGAAATAATTGTAATAAATTTTTAAAGACTTTTATCTAAACAATACTTACTAATTAATCCGAAGTCAATGAGTAACCTCAAAACATTGTAAGGCAACCAGCAAAGAGCAAATAAAACTGCAAGCAAGAGTAAAATCCAAGCTACTCGTTTCCTTTCACGAACAAGTCGAAAGCCCTGTTGACAATGAAAATTATTTTACTGTTTGAAAATACTTTTTGGTTGGTGCTTCATAGATTTATTTCACTTTAAAGTTTATTTGAGCAGGGACTGTTTCCGCTCTGAAAATTTTTCTAATCTAATAACGTTTCTTTCAAAATCTGAATAAGTGAAAAATTTCATGTATAATTGAAGAAAAACAGTTTTTTATGCAATAACATTATGCTTGGAGAATTCATATTGTCAATTCCAAAATGAATTTTATAAATAAACTTTTGGACTACCAATGGGATCCCCCATTAGTTCTGCATGTGCAAACTTAGTAATGGAATACTTAGAAAAGAAAGCTCTAAAAAAAATTAAATATAAAATTATCTTTTATGGTAGATATATTGATGAAACTCTAATATGTCTACCAATTAATAAAATAGACCATTTTTACAAAACATTTAACTCTATGAAAGATACTGACAGAATAAAATTCACTTTGGAAAAATCAATAAACAATAGTATAAATTTTCTAGATCTAACTCTGTATATAGAAAATAACAAAATAATTACTAATTGGTTCAGAAAAACTATTTGGTCAGGTTGTTATATAAATTTTGATTTTGAAAATTGTCTAAAATATAAATTAAGTGTTATTATCGCTCTAACAGATCGTGCTATTAAATTATCAGACAAAAAATTCCATGCAGAAAATCTAAAAATAGTTAAAGAAACTCTTTTAAAAAACGGTTTTCCAACTAGCATCCTAAATAAAAAAATTAAAGAAAGATACAATTGGATAATTTCAAATAGTAATAAAGTATCATCCGAAAGTAATATTAAAACAATTATTTCACTACCATATATTAAAGAATTAGAAAACATTTTTTACAATTTATTTAACAAATTCAATATCAAAGTAGTTCAATCAATAGAAAACACATTAGGGAAAAATATTCTACACTCAACTAAAGATAAAACAGAAAAAAAATCAACAAATCAATACAATATATAAAATACCTTGTTTTAATTGTGATAATATATATATTGGAGAAACATCTAGACACCTACAAACTAGAATGAAGGAAGATGCTAGAGACATAAAAAATAAAAAAAAAACAAATACAGCTATATCAACACACGCTACCGAAAATAAACACAATTTTGATTTAAATAAAGTAACAATTCTGAATGTAGAGGAAAATTGGTTTAAAAGAAAATTTTTAGAAATGATTTACATCACAAAAGAAAATAAAGCAATAAATTTTAAAACAGACGTTGAAAGGCTGGGTAGTATTTATCAGGGATTTTTTAATAATATACATTAATCTGGTAATATAGCGCCCCAAATTACCGACATTATAAATTGGACACAATATAGTATTAGAATTTAAATCATACAGTGTCATACAGTTGAGACATGATGATGAATAAAATCATCATCATGTATAAAAATTTTTTAATTGCTTTATTTTATAATTTTAAATATTAAAAAAAAAAAAAAATGAAAGATAAGAATCTTTTTAATATGACAGCTTTAGTGATTTTCAAAATGTAAGTACGGCTTTTCCTCCATTTTGATTTAAAGTGGCAAAATTACACATATACACTTATGTAAATTTAATCTAAAAACAATTTTATTTTTATTTTTAGCATTTTATGAAGGAAAAAAAAATAATAATAAACTTGATAAGGGTAGCGGTAGCTGCCGAAACGTCGTTATAAAATATTGTAAATTTTAAAAGAAATGTGGAATTAATGGCCTAAAACTTGTTTTTTATTTAACGTACATAAATCCACAAAAACTGACACTTAATAAAACAGTTTATTGTTTTAATTCAATATTTCAAAGTTTGGTTTAATTAATCAATTTTTGATCAGCGTATATACGCTGTTTTGAAACAGCTTTATAATTTGCGCTGTTTCAAATTTAGAGATAAGAGTGGATTTTCAATGCTTGAGATATTAATTTGTTTGGATTATAAACTCATTACACATAATGAAAAAAAAAATGTTTGTCCATTTCAACATTGGATTTGATACGGGAAACAATTTTGTTGGAAGTAATGTAATAATATAATAGACTTCTAAACTTTAGACTTCTTTATGGAATATACAATTTGTTATGAAAAAAAAAAATATAAATCGATTATAACATTATTTATAAAATACTAGAACATTATAATTCTTGATAGAAAATACAAATTGTTATGAAAAAAACTTCAATTATAACTTTATTTTTTAAACAATTAAACATTATTAAAATCTTATAATAGAAGATACAAATTGTAATATTATGAAAAAAATACTTCGATCATAACTTGTTTATAAACTTTAAAACATATTAGAATTCCTAATGGAAAATACAAATTGTTATGAACAAAAACTTAAATTTATTTTTTTTTAAATATTAGAAAATTTATTTTATTCATTTAACTTATATTTAAAATTTAAAACTTTATTTCTTAACGCCTGAATACACCAAAATCGTAGTCTTTTTTTCTAAACCGAAAATATTTTTTTCATGTATAATAAAGTGGCACAAAATGTCACAAAATGACACAAACTGTTGGAAAATTAAAAATATTCATTAGTTAATATATAAAATTCAATATGGCGGCGTCAAAATGGTATATATTGAAAAGAAAATAAAAAAATAATATCTGTTTGACCAAGCTTTAAGTTTTATATTAAAAATAATGACATAGAAACCTCTTGGGTGGCAGATTCCGAATCCGTTCATATTTTTCAAAATTCAAAATGGTGGATCCAAAATGGCGGAAATGAAATGCAAAAAAGGTGATTAAATCCCTCTAAAAATTTTTTTTTCGAAGATTTTTGGGATGACCTATTTTCGAATTTTATATTTTTGGAGAAAATAAAATGGCGGATCCAATAATCGACGGCTACGATTTTTGTGATTTCAGGAGTTAATGGGAAATATTGAAACATTGTCAAATCTTTAATGGAATATATAGTTATGAAAAAAGCTCCAATAATAATTTTGATTTAAACATTAGAAAATTAGATATTTTTTATAAAAGATACAAATTGTCAGAAGAATATATTTTGAATATATACTTTTTTTGGAAGCATTAGAACACGAGAATTATTTATGAAAGATACAAACTGTTGTGGGGAAAAAGTAGGTTATTTATCAACGAAACACTTTTCTTTTTAATTTACATTTAATGTAACATTATCGAAAATATGTTTTTGAAATAAGAGCTAATTAAGAATGGATGCAGTCAAGTTTTAGATGACGTAAGGTTACACTCCAATAAATCGGGCATTCTTCTTTCCAAGGTGATTAATAATTCGCTTATCTAATTTCGTCGCAAACTTAAAGTTTATTAACGAATCGACTCGATCCAAATTGAAGATATATAACCAAGAACGTGCGAATGCTTATCTATCTTTTTTCCAACTGACAGAAATGAAAGATTCATTTCTTCCATTAATCTTAAAAGGATTCTCTTACGCATGAGATCTCGCACGAACGCACAAAATATCAAATCAGTTTTTGATTTATTATGGGCACAAGGGAAACTGGCCAAAATAATGTTTTCGTGAAGAGTACAATTAGCAGGTTTTATGAATTTTTCTCTTCAATGATAATTAGATTAATTTCTTTATCTATCAGTTTTAATTACCAGATACATAAGATGTTATTTATCAAAGTACCAATTTTATTATACGAAAAGTTAATCATATAATATCTTTGATTGAATTATCATATAACAATCCAAGTAAGTTTTGTTAAAAATACCTATATTACTTTTATTGTTTTCTTTATATATATCGGTAAAAAAACCAAATTAACTAAACGAAAAGGAAAAGAACGAAATCTATATGATGAATTGGAGGTGTAATTATCCCCAATATTTGAAGATTGAAGGTGAATGAAAGTGAAGAATGGTATGAATAGAGATAATTTCGTGAAACCAATAATGGCTTTTGTGAAAGCATCCAATCGAAAACTGTGAGATTGAACACTTTTCATTGATGGTATTAAATTGCCAAAGGTTTCAAAGTTTTCGTAGTAAATGCATCTAGATTTCAATGCCATTATCTTTTCTGCAAAAAATGCTTTCAGTCACTTTCCCAAAGTGACAATGTGAAATTTATCTTCTATTCGTTACTGTATATTTCAATATAATTAAGTATCTGCTTGGATAGACATTTATTTAATTACTAACACAACAATCTGAACTTTTGTAGATTAAATTAATTATATATTATCAGATTAAATTTTGTGAATTAATTTTCATATATTAAAATTTGTTACAAATTAATAGATAGAAAGACCAATTTAAAGAATAAATCAGATCTTCTTCCCGAGATGAAAATAAAAATTGTTATAGTATGTTAAAAAAAGTTAGGATATTCTTTTTTAATATAGTTTTTTAAACAAAATATATTTAAACTTCTATACAAACATTTATTCCAAATTTCTAGTGCTAGGAATTCCTTATTCTTAAAATATCTTCAAACAATACGAAATTCAATTAATAACAAAGCGTTCTTCGAATTTTCTATCAATATATGAATTTTAACTTTTCCAAATTAAAAAATTTCCAACTTCTATCGATTAAAATTAAAATTATTTTAAACTTTAATTAATTAAAATTGCAATATACAGGGTTGCCACAAATATTTTATTATAATTTTCCCTGACTTTTCCCTGATTTCCAGACCAATTTTTTTCTTTTTCCCTGACCTTTTTTGAGTTCCTAAAACCAATTTTTCGTATATTTACTATAAAACTAGATTATACAATGAATTAGAATTGGAAAAAGAAATTGAAGATAATATAATTGAAATTTAAAAAAATGGCATATTTGAAAATATGTAGTTGGACTTCAAATACTGGAAAAAATGAAAATAATTACAAATTTTGCAAATTCATTGAAAAATAATGAAACCAATTAAAAATTAGGGAAAATGATTTAAAAATCACAGAAATATTCTCAAATTGAAGAAACTATAACCCAATCTAAGGTTCCACACTGTGCCGAGAGATGGATGGCACCAGGGTTAAAAAATCCGCCGTGAAGCTGCCGGGGATGGTGCGAACGTCGCCCAACCTACGTGCTCTTCAATTTGGCGTCAGTAAAGCGCAGGCGTCGGTTGTTGATGTCGGGGGCCTGGATGGCGGACGCACTGTCGTCGCCAGTGACACGTTCGGAGGTGTCGCGCGCGGTGCTAGGATACCGGGCGCCCTCCTAGTGTACAAATGCCTTACCCATACATTGGAGCTCTGTGTGGGTGGACCGTTTTTTCTCCAAGGCTCGTGGGAATCACATGGATGATTTATATTTTGACAAAAACGAAAATGATGAACAGCGCCCAGGTAGGGGCGAAGCAGCTTCGACGGCATCGAATGCTGCTAGCCAGGACGGTCAAACGCCAGGTCCATCGCGTTTAAGGGTGGACGAAGGCCTCAGATCTAGGCGAGGAAGTGCAACGAGTGTCAGCAGCTGTGGCAGTGCTTTTAGCCATGCCACTGCTGAAGACTTTGAGTCCTGTGAGAAGGATCGTGTAGAGTGCGAAAGGCTGCGCTCAGAGGAGAAAGATATCGTAACCTCGATGGAGTCAGAACTTGAGGTCATGCTGGAGAAGCTCAAGGTCCAAAGGAACGTAGCGGCGGAGATTCAGAGCGGTCTGAAGAAGTTCAACCAATGGACCTAAAAGTTAAGCACGCAGAGGCTGCTCGAGCTGACCTCAGGTTTTACGATGGCCTCAAGATTACTGATGTGGCGAGGCAAGAAAGACGACGAATAAGAGACAAGTTTCAGGCTATTGCTACACGCAATTTAGTCCTGGAATGTAAAAGGAAAAGAGAGGAGGAGGATCGAATGCCTTCAAAAAGCGAGCTTTGCAAAAAGAAAAAGAAGGGTGAGATTTCTGCCGACAAGGCGAAGGGAAAAAAGGTCGGAGAGATAAATGAGGCGAGACAAGAACCGCCCAAGATCGTTGTGGAGCCAAGCAGCCCCAAACAAAAGACCGTGTTAGTCCGAGTTTGCCAGGGACAAACATTTGCATCTGTTCTTGGCAAGCTCAAGAAGGTAGTAGATCCGGGCTCTTGCCACGCAACAGTCGTGAGTGCAAGACCCACGAAGGAGGGGAACCTCCTCTTAAAATTAGGACGAGGTTCTGATCAGAAAAAGTTTACCGCTAAGGTCTCTGAGGCAGTGAGCGGAATCGGTACCGTCAGGCGACCGGAAGACCACAGGGTGACCCTGGAAATCCGCGACCTTGACGGTTTAACCGAAAAAGAAGAAGTGGTCTCTGCTCTCGAGGTAGCTCTTAATACTCCTCGAGAGAGAAGACAAGTAACGGTCCTCGGACCAAACAGCAGAGGCGACAAAATCGCCATCCTGGTCACAGACCGGGAGGAGGCGGAACGTTTGGAAAGGCTTGGCCGAATAAAATTGGGTTTCTTAAGTTGCCCAATTAGGAGAAGGCTTATGGTCACAAGGTGCCACAAGTGCCTTGGTTACGGCCATAAGAAAGCAGACTGCAAGGGAGTGGACAGATCCTCCTCTTGCTTTAAGTGTGGGAATGCTGGACACTCTCTTGCAGCATGTAGTAAGGAAGCGTTCTGCTTCCTCTGTGCGGCCGAGGCTGGAAATGAGGCGGAAACGTCTCATATTGCAGGCTCAGGAAAGTGCGCCTGTTTTAGGAAAGTCCTGGAACAGGCGAAGAAAGAAGAAGCCCTAAAGCGAAGTCGCTTTAGGACCACCTAGGTCGCAAAAAAAAAACGCGGATAGAGGAAGCTTTCTCCTTCTTGAAACGTTTTTAGAGCGAAATGACGGTTCGTCGAGACCCTTGACTCAACTTGTGTGCGTTAAGGGCCTCCATGACCGTCAATGATAGTAGGTCCCGCGGACCGGAGAAAGTCGCTTCGGCGGCAGCGATGGGGTATAAGACCACTCCTGAAGGCGAAACGTCAGTAAACTGGCTCTACCTGGGAGTGGTCTTAAGGTCCCAAATAAGGGTGTGTTTTTAGCGGGTCGGCAGAACATCGCCACCCCCGCATAACCCTGTAGTACGGGCTACAGGGTACCTGGTAGCAGGTTTTCACATCCTACGCAAAAAAAAAAAAAAAAAAAAAAAAATTGAAGAAACTAATTGAAAGTTGAGAAAAATACTTGATGATATTATAAATTATTTGAAAAATATATTAATAATTGAAAATTAAATATCATAATGTAAATTTGACAAAAATAATTGAAAAAATTACAAAATATCTGTGAAAGAGAAGAAAATAATTGAGTTTTCAATTAAATTATTGAAAATCTCAGAAATTAATTAAAAATAATTCCAGAATATATATTGAATAATAGAAATAAATTGAAATTTTAAACAACAATTTTAGAAATTATGATAAATAATAAAAAAAAATAAAAATTCGAAAATTTGGAGAAAATGTTTTCACTACCGATAAAATGGGAAAATAATTGGAACTGAATAAAATTAATTAAAAGTTGAAGAAAATAATATTGCATAAGAAGGAAATTAATGAAAAATCATTTAAAAGTAATTAAAGTTTGAGAGAAATAATTGAAAAAATTACAAAAATTATTTAAAACACAAAAAATAATTGAAAAATGATTTTAAAAATTGAAGACAGTAATTTAGAATTCAGATAATAAAGAACTTTGAGCCAGTAATTTAACTAATGAATAAATGAATAAAAAACAAATAATTGAAGATTGAAAAACTAATTAAAATACCTAATTAAAAAGTAGAGGAAATAATGATAAAAATAAATGTAAAGTAAGTCAATGATAATTCTAAATTAGGATCAATAGGCAACTGAAATTTTAGAAAATTAATCGAAAAATAATAAAAATGTTGAAAAATTGGAGAAAATACTTGCAAAATGAAACACTAGAAAAATTATTAAAAATTGAAGAAAGCAATTCAAAGTTGAGGTAATTAATTAAAAATTCAAATTTGAGAAAATTAATTGAAGTATAATGAAAATAATTAAAAATTGAGACAAATAATTTTAAGATGATATACATAACTTGAAAACGAAGAAAATAATTTTAATTTAAAAAAATAATTGGTAAAAATAAAAATATATTTGAAGTGCTGTGGAAGAATATAATTGCATTATGATGAAAATAATGGTAAATTGAAAAAAAAGATAATTGAAATTTTCGTAAAGTAAATTTAAGACTTAACGAAGAAATTGAAAAATAATGAAAATAATTGAAAATTGAAGTTAATTGAAAAGTAATGAAAATGTTGAAAATTTTAGTTGGAATCATAATAGAAAATTTTTTTTAAAAATTTAAGAAATTTTACAATCACTTCAGTATTTTATTTTTGAAGTGTGGAATTGACTGAATTTTTAATCAATGCAAGTTCAAATTAATTAAGGTTTAAAGGAATTAAAATTGCTATGAGTATAAAAATTGTCAAAGTTTTAAAAACGGGAAGAATTATATAAAATTTAAAAAAAAAATTAGTGACAAATTTCAGGTGTGGACAGAAGGAATGAATAAATGCATGAATGAATGAAAGAAAGAAACTTGTAAATTATTATATAATTTGTGATAATTATTTTTCAGATTGCAAACATTATTTATTTTTAGTATGTTTAAAATATGACTTCCAAAAATTTGTTTAGTAAATTTCTCTGCTTAGTAAATTTCAGAAAAATATAATTTTTTATCTATTTTAGAGATTCTTTGCATTTTTCCAGTATTTTTATGAAAATCCCTGACTTTTCCCTGACTTCCCTGACCCATTTCGGTTTCCCTGACTTTTCCCTGATTTCCCAGAATTCCCTGACCTGTGGCAACCCTGAATATAAACAAAGTTTTAAAATTTGTAACTGGCTTCCGTTTCCGGTACCGTTCGTGATAGTTGTGAAAAATTTTGCTTAGTGTTTTTAGGCCGTGGTGAAGGTAAGCAGTAAAAAGTAAGGGTGCAGAGAGCAAAGTCGCAGAGAAAAGAGGATTAGGGAATCATCCAGAGTGGGGGTGAGGTGCCAGTAACGTTAAAGCAGACTATAGGAGGAAGAATGGGCAGACTCTCCAATTTTGAAAGGGCGCACGGGTCGGGTAGTTTAGGGTCAGAGGGAGATATGAGAAAATGGGTAGGGGAGAAGGGTAAAAAAAGGATAAGAGAGGAAGGAAACATTGAAGAATGGCTAGGTCAAGTGACGGTGGCTTTGAGGGATTTGGCGGTAGGCACGAGAGAGAAATTTGAAAAGGTAGAGGTGGAGGTGGAAAGTGTTAAAAACAAAGAAGAGAGCAGAGAGAAAAGGTTAAAGGAGACGTGGGAAGAGATAGGGAAAATTAAGGTGATGCTAAATGGGTGGAAGGAAAGATGGAAGGGGGAAAAGGGAAAAATGTGGGAAAGTATTACACGCATAAAAAAGAAAAGAGAGAAGGAAGAAGTGGAGAGGAAAGCACTAACAATTAGAGTACAACAGTTAGAGGAGAGAAGAAATGAGGGAGTAAGGAAGGAGAAGAGAGGATAGAGCGAGAGGAAGAGATGGAGGGAAAGATGAGGGAGTTAGAAAAGAAAATAGAGAGAATGGAAAAAGATAGGAGAAAGGCGAATATAGTGATAAGGGGGGTGAATATGGAGAGAAGGAAGGGGAAGGAGAAAGGAGGAAGTAGAAAAGATTTTGAATGTGATAGGGGTACAGGTTCAAGTAAGAAAGGTAATGGGAATAGGAGGGGAAGATAGAGGGAATCCCAAGGTATGGGTGGTAGAATTGGGAAGTGAGGAAGAAAAGTGTCAAGTAATGGGAATGAAAAAGCTATTAAGAGATAGGAAAGAGAGAATAGAGGAAAATAAGACACAGAGGGAGTGGATTTGTGGAGAGAAATGGCAGGTGGAGGAAAGGGAAGGAAGAATGGAGTTGCGGAAGGAGGATAAGAAAATGGAAGTGGTAGGAGACACGTTAAAAAGTGGGTTTCGGAAGTAATAGTAGGAGAGAAAGGAAGAGTAGAGAGGAAGGAGGAGTAAAAGAGGGCGTGAAGGTAGTGTTCTGGAATGTCGCAGGGTTAAAGAATAAGAATGATGGTTTCTAGAGAGATTTGGGGAAATGGGATATAGTATTCTTAAGTGAAACGTGGGTACATGAAAGAGAGTGGATAAAATTAAGAGGAAAAGCACCGGATGGTTACATCTGGAGGTGTCAAGAGGCGAGAAAGGCTGGGAAGGCAGTAGAAAAGAGGGAGGTATGCTGTTAGGGGTAAGAAGAGGGTTGAACAGTAGAGTGAAAAAAGAGATACACAGTACAAGGGAGGGCTGCATGGTAACAAAAACGAGATTAGGCAAAGAGGAAATAACGATAGTAGGACTGTACAGGAGAAGGGAGAAAATGGAGGATGGGAGATATTAGAAGAATGGATGGAGGCAGGAAAGGATGGAAAGGTCCTAATCGGAGGGGACTTAAATGCGTGGACAGGGGAACGAGAAGGAGCTGGTTGGGAAGAGAAGAGTCAGGACTTTGTAAGAAAATCCAAACACAAGAAGACAGATAAAGAAGGGAGAATACTATTATGGATTTTGAGGGAAAGAGGATGGTCGATTTTAAATGGGAATACGAAAGGAGATGAGGAGGAGTATACTTTTCATGGGAAAGGGCATACGGTTATAGATTTTTTAATAGCAGATGAGGAAATGAGAAAGGAGGTGAGAAAGTTAAAGGCGGGGAATAAGATAGGTTCGGATCACTTTCCCATAGAAATAACGATAGACAGAGGTGAGAGTGAGAAGAGAAGCAAAGAAGATAAGAGAGTTAAGAAAAGAGTGAGGAAAATAGAAAGAGGGGGGCTTAAGAGAGTATGAGAAGAGAATGAGGGAATAGGAAGGAGGAAATGTGGGTGAAATTAAGGCAGAGGAACGAATTAAAGATTTAAAGAAAAGATTAACAAACATAAGAGAGGAGGTAGGTATGGAATTTGAGGAAGAAGATTTGACGTATAGAGAATGGTGGGATGAGGAATGCGAAAGTTATAGGCAGGGGTTAAGGGAAGATATTTAAAAATGGAGGAAAGGAATGTTGGAGAAAGGGGACTGCAATAGGAGGCATGCTGTACATGAAAGGCTGTTGGAGGAGAAGAGAGAGTTAGACAGGAAGAGATTTATGGAACAGATAGAAGTGGCGATAAGGGAGGGGAAAGAGTGGGAAGTAATAAAGAGGGAAAGAAAGAGAAGACAAGAATTAAATGAGGAGATAAAATTAGAAGATTGGACAGGATACTTTAAAGAGATGTATGGTGGAGTGGGAGGGAGAGTAAGAGGAGAGGGTAGGAAAATGAAGGGAAAATTAGAAGGAGAGGAGGGAGTGAGTATGGAAGAGGTGAGTAAGGCAATAGAGAGACTTAAAAGGAATAAAGCTGCACGGCTGGATGGGATGGAGAATGAAGAGCTGAAATATGGAGAAGAAAGGGTGAAGGAGGAACTATGGAGAATAGTGAATAGCGTATGGGAGGGGGAAGGATGGCCGGAAGAGTGGAAAACAGGAGTGGTAGTCCCTATACTCAAAAAGGGGAATGGAAAAAAGGTAGAGGATTATAGGGGTATTACCTTAATGTCAGTAGGGTACAAAATATATGCGGAAGTGATACGCAAGAGATTGGAGAAGCAGGTAGAGGAAATAGGATGCATTCCACATAATCAAACAGGTTTTAGAAAGGGAATGGGCACTACGGATAACATATATGTTTTAAATCACCTAGTAAGCAGGAATTTGGAGAAGAAAAAGGGGAAATTGATAGCAGTATTTGTAGATTTTAAGGCGGCTTTGCCATCAGTTAACAGAGGAATTCTATGGAAAGTTTTGAAGGAGAGGGGAGTGGAGGAAGGAATTATAGAGAGGATTAAAGAGATATATGAGGACTCAAGAGTCAGAGTGAGGGTTGGAGGAAGAGTGGGAAAAGAATTTTGGTTGGGAAGAGGTTTAATGCAGGGATGTCCGCTCAGCCCTTTGCTCTTTAATCTTTTGATAGCGGATCTGGAGGAAAGATTATGGCGAAGGGGGAAAGGGGGAGTGAATGTGGAAAATACGAAAGTGGTAAGATTCAGAAAGAGAAAGAATGAGTGCATGAGATACTGAGATTGAATGGAAAAGAGGTGGAAGATATGAGAGAGTTTTGTTATTTGGGATACTGGTTTGCGATGAATGTAGAGAGTGTGGTAAATATAAGGAAAAGGTTAGAGGAAGCGAGTAAGGTAATGGGGCAAGTGTGGGGGATTGGGAAAGGAAGGTTTAAGAATGATTGGAAAAGAAGAATTTGAATGTTTAATATGTTGGTATGGTCGGTGTTAAGTTATGGTGTGGAAGTGTGGGAATGGAAGGAGAAGGATGAAGTGGAGAGGTTGCATGAAAGGTTTTTGAGATGGGTGATGGGCGTAAGTGGGAAATGTCCTGGGTATATGATTAGGGAGGAGCTGGGGAGAGATAAGATGGTAATAAGGCAGAGACAAAGAGTTTCTGGGTTTGAAGAAAAGTTAAGACAGGGAAAAGGAAGTAAGTTAGCTCAAATGTGCTGGAAGGCAGTAAAGGAAAGAGAGGAAAAAGGGATAGAGAGTAAATTTGGATGGGAGAAGGAAAGGTGGATGGTGAGAAAGGAAGAGAAAGGAAAAGGAGAGAAGTGGGCAGAAATAGAAAAGTATATGAGGGAAAAGGACAGAGCTGAAAGGTAGGTGAAAATTAAGGATTCAAGGTATAACAGGTGGTATGGGATGGTGAGAGAGGAAGGACTACCGAGATATTTGAGTGAGTTGAAGAAGGAGAAAAAGTGAAACAGAGTGTTGAGGTTTAGAATGCGTGAGGGAATGAGAGAATGCATGTACTGGATGGATGAGCAGGAAAGGATGTGTAGGGTGTGTGGGTTCGAATTGGAAGATTGGGGTCATGTTTTGGATAGATGTACGGGAGAGAATGAGGAGAGACAAGGAGTAGGGGAATGTGTGTGTTGCATCTTAGATGAGAATGGGCAAGGAGAGGGATGGATGAGGAGGTAGGAAGAAAGCAGAGAGAGAATGATAATAGGGACCGGTCATCCAGGCATTCAATTGGAATAACATTTGAAAAATCAACGTAGAGTCGTGAGCTCGAAATTGAGAGCAATGGTTGTGAAACGGAAGCCCTGGCACTGAAGGCACTTAGGTAGATTGCGTTAAGAAAGGTAGTTAGTAAATAAGTAGAATAAGTTAGCAAGCAAGATTGTATCATAGGTTAAGGTTATGTTAAGGGAACAGGAGTCCTTCGAACCCGTAAAAGGGAGAATAAACATTTACAAGATTTATAACTCATTTTCATTTTCATTACTAATGGAGAGAACAAACATTTGAATATTTCATCTTTACAAATTAAATTAAACTAGAAATTTTAAACTTGATTTTATTAATACGCATTTAAACTGCTTTAAACTTTAATTAGTATGCACTGTGAATTATTCCAATTTTAATAATAAAATAAGCTTTAATTGTTTAAAACTTATATTGGTTCAAAGTTTAATCAATTCATGATTATTATTTCTGTTGTGTTTTTCTAATTTCGCGATTTGTTATCTTTTTATTATTTTTGTATATAGAAATGTGTGTAAACTACAACTGGCTAGATGTTTTAGAATAAAAGTTATAAATTAACAATAATAAATTGTTTAAACAAACTGAAAATAATAACTAATAGTCAATAATTTGTCTTATTCTAACCAGAGTCCATTAATTTGTAAAATTAGGAAAAAAGTTGTGTCTTTCTAGGTTCATTTGTAAACAATTAATAATTATTAACAATAATTTGTTTAAACAATTGCAAATGGTTGTTGTGGTTAATTTTACTGGAATTTTACTTTTCAAAAAGTAACTCATTTGAAACAGAAAAACATATATAGTGCTAAATTTCAGGTATGGACAGAATGAAAGAATGAATGTATGAATGAATAAATAAAGTTTGTCATTATTATTATTAATTGGATTGATAAATTAGAACAAGATACTTCAATCTAACTTTATGTGCTTTTAGTATTTAACATCCCGATAATTAATTAACTTAATTAATAAAGAGTAAAAAAAATAATTTAGTGATAAAGCTACTCTTCTGTTCTTTTGTTAAAAGTAAATATTGAACTTACTTGCTGAGAGCTGGCACTTCCTCCAATACTGTCACAGTCGAAGGGTGGTTTTCTCGCACAAAGGGTTTGTCCCATCATCGAGTAAGCGATTATGACAATGAAACCTGATATTATAATTATAGAAATTAATTGATTTATTATAATTGAATTGGGTTTTCTTAACTCACCCGGAATTGCGTAAACAAGTACAAAACAAACAGCTCCAAAAATATGGGCGTGAATGCCCACCGTCCTAAAGTCTTCTGAGCAGACATAAAATTGTGGTGGTTTTATTGGCTGAATATTATTATTTGAGGCCCATTGTCCAACGAGGGTTATATTGTCCAAATCAGTAATTGGACTTTGCAGAGTCACCTTTAAAAATTAAAAATTGTATTTCAATCATAAGTCTGTAAAAAAATTTGAAATATACACTGACAATGAGAAAAAAACATAATTTAATTTTGGGGAAACCTTTTCAAATATTTTCAGAAGTATGAATACTAGGGTGTCCGTTAAAAGTGTCTTTTTAGAAACGGAAAAACTGAAGTGATTGAAATCAGAATGAGAATTTTTTTTGCAGACTCTTTTTCTACTTTTTTCTTTTTTTAATAGTCAGTTTTTATTATAGAATTGTGATCAGCTGGTTCAGTATACTTAAAATTAATCGTGCAAATAAGGAAACTAAAGTTTTAAGAATTATTTTTCAAAATTATTAAATCTTTAATAACAGGAGCAATTTTTTTAGTATTTCCATTTATTATATAAAAGTTTTTAAACCTTCAATTATTTTATTTCACTATTTCCTTATTCATATTTATTAAAAATTCTTTTAAAAGGATATTCATGTTTGATAATAATTAAACTACTACAACACTTAGCTTTAAAATATTTTTAATAATTTGATGAGTCCAATAACTGGGGCACAATAACTGGATCTCCAATGTTTTTCGAGTCTAATAACTGAAGCATGTGACTTATCTTTTTATTTTCCTAATATTTTTTAAAATATAGAGTATTAAGCCTCATGAAAATTTTTTACATATGGAAAAAGACTTAATATGTATATGTATTACAATCTATATCTTCCATATATAAACGTGCAATACTCCAAAAATTAATTAATATTCGAAGACCTACAATTAAATGTTCAATATCTGGTACCTCTACCCTACGTATTTATATATCAAATTTTCATGTATAGTAATTTCATAAACTGGGAACTTAAAATGTAATTAATTATTGAGAATTCTAAATATATATAGTGAAGACCCAGAAATTTATTTATTCTCTCTGGAGAATTATTAAATCAGTATTTTGTTTATGTAGATATTGTGTTAACAATTTTAATTAATTATCATTGAAATGTTATTTATTAACAATTTATCAAAATTATAATTTCCATTAGCCCATTTCAAAATAATAATGAATCCTAATACATAATGATTAAATTTATCTCTGTTCAATATTTATCTTAAAAAATAAAAAACAAAAAAAGAACATTGTTTTTAATCTTGTAGACAGGGCAATTTCGTTATCCCATAAAAAGTTCCATTTTAAGAATTTAAAAAAGGTAAAATCTATTTTAAAGATGAATAGTTACCCTTCAGATTTTATTGAAAAACAAATAAAAACTCGATTAAATAAAATTAAATTTTCAATTCCAAACAATGAAAATCTCACTAATGGAACGGATATATATATAGATTCCTTCCAAAGGTGTGTTTGCCTTTTTTGAATTCTTGTTTTTTCAAGTTATCAAAAATTTTACAAGAACATTATATCACGTCTATTCCTCTTATCAAAAAAGATTCTAGTTCTGTTATAAAATTGGGAAAAGATGTTTTAGAAAAATGGGACCGCACGAATACAGTTTATAAGATTGATTGTAAAGATTGTACTGCATGTTATATTGGTGAAACTAAACGTATGTTGTTAAAACGTATCAATGAACACAGAGAGAAAAAAAATCCAAACTCTGTTGTTTGTCACCATCAAGAAGCTCTCGATCACAATTTTGATTGGGATAATGTAAAAATATTAGATTTTGAACAAAATTGGAAAAGAAGAATTATCTCTGAAAGCATTTTTATTAACAGTTTTCATCATACTATCAACAAAAAGGAAGATGCCTTTTCTGTAAATAATACTTATTTTCCTTTAATATATAATTTAAATTTATAAATTTAAAATCTGATTTCTACAGTGAATTTGTTTTGCTTTTAGGTCATTGATTCTTGTTGGTATCTTTTAATTCTTGTTGGTATCTTTCAATTTTATTTTTGGACACTATAATCGCCTTTACGAATTTCTCTAGTCAGTTGCTGTTTAAACGTCGTCTAAGAATGTCAAAGCGTAAATGTACATTAGGAATTTTAAAAAAAATTTTGACTATTTAAAACTATTTATGTTTTAACTTTTAGATAAATTGTCTCTCCTTAATATTTGTTAAAATTAATTATCTTTTGTAGGTGTGTGTATTTATAGCGTGTTTTTTAATAAAGTTTTAGCCTGATGAGGTCGACAAACCTGTGTCGACGAAACGTCGTTTTTTGACGAAAAACAAAAATTTGAATTTTTTATTCAATTTTGACCTTCCTGAGATCATTTACTTCTCCTTTTTCAATATTTATCTTAATTTTATATCAATACAATTTGTTAATTAATTTAATTTAAATTTATCACCCCGCTGTAATTAATATTGTAGATGAATATAGCGATCACTCCGAGTTAGGTCAAGAAAATAAAAAACAAATTTTTTTACGTTTCAACGGCACAGCCGTCCTCTTCAGAAAATTAAGTCAAATATTAATAAAATAATTTACAAAAATTAAAATGATATTTTCGTACTTTAAGATTTAATTGATCTATTTCTTTTAATTAAACATACAAATGATTTATCACATTTTTTAATGTAAGGACTGCACAATATATTAATTTCTGTTTATTTTTTCAAAGGCAACTATAAATTATTTATTCTTGAAAAATATTGTATGGTATCGATTTTAAAGAAATAATAAGTCAATTTCATATACTATAAAAATTTTTGTAAGTAATGTAATGTTCACAAGCAATGTTTGGTTTTGATCCATTTCTATATTATCGCAAAATCACAAAGCAGAACGAGAAATGAGGCATTTAGCAGATGTTGCTTGAATGCTTAAAGATCAGTAGACGCGAGATATGTGTGCCAAGTTAAGAAAATCCGCTTATAATGGCTTTTCCACCAAAGAAGAAAATCAGCAGTCTCTTCAGCACCATCGGATTTGACATACCTACTCCTAAATTTATTGTATCCATTCTTTTATCTGTTTTCTAAGTCCACGTAAAATTTGTTGTTGCATCTTTCCTTTTTTTTATTGTAAAAATTTTTTCTGTCCAATTTCATCTTGTTGCGGCTTACAGATAAATTAAAAAAAATGTTTAATTTTAAATAAATTAACCAAAATTTAGTTATAATAAAAATAATATTAATCTTGAATCATAACTTCAAATTAATAATTATTTACTTAAATTAAGCCTTTAAAAACGGCAACTGTCTTTAGATAAAAATAAATTTCTTAATACATTTTAGCATTTGAATAATTTTTATCGATTTTTTAGTCTTGGAAACCCTAAGTAAAAGCAAATAGAAAAATCATTAGGAATAAAATCGGTTGTAGTGGTGTTTATAGATTGCAGAGTTAAAGTTTGGTGAAAGATTTAAATTTACCCTAATATTATGAAGTCTATAAAACTGCAAGGATAGTAAATTTTTAAATAAAAAATGCAATATCGAAAAAGTTAATCAAGATAGAGTGCTTGGAAACATCTCAAGTGTCCTGTAAGTGTCGAATAGAACCATACTACAGGTTCGCAATGAAAATTGAACGTGACGTTTGCTCAGCGTTTTGGAAGACAAGTGTTACTTTTCTATAGCTATTTTTGAGCAAAATTAGATTCAATTTTCTTTTATATCTTGAAAGATATCCAATAATACAATAGCTAACTCTTAATGATAAAATTTTTAAACAAGTGCGAACTGGTAATAGAATTCAGAACATTACAGAAAAACATTTAAAATGCTGCACAAATTTATTTTTGTAACAACATTTTTAAATTTATAAATGCTGTTTTCCGAGTTGCTCATCTCCAATTGCCTCTCTTGAATAAAAGTAACACGTGTTACGTGAATTTACATTATTCAAATTCAATTGCAAAAGAAAGAAACTTTTGCGTGACTGTGTTTAATCAATATAGATTCGAGTGTAAAATGTCTAGTAATTAAAAATATTTTATAAATTTACATATAGAAATTTGCCTTTTATCAGCAATGTTTTTTTATTTTTTAAAGTAAAATAAGTAGAAGAAAATGCACGTATGTAAATTCGATTAAGTTTAAAATGCTACGTGAGAAGGTTTTAACTCTCGTTACAAAGGTTCTTTTTATTTTATTTAATTTAACAAAAATTGGAGTCGTCGGTTTGAGAAACGTGTGTGTCAGATAAAACGCGGCTTCACTAAAACGTGCTCAGAATGTAATGTGTCGAATAAATCGTTAAGTACGAACAAATGTGTTAATCATTTATTTGGCACGTGAACACCCTATGAAAACACAATCATTAGTTTCAAATTTTTTCGTTTGTAAAAAGTTTACTTCCGTTCATTAGGGTTTCTTTAGTTAAATAATTGATTGTTATTTCAAACCACGCGCCTGAACCTGATTGATCGGGGTAAAAGTCTCACTAAGCGACAACAATAATGATGCGCAAGCATAACTTATATAACAATTCTACCAATGAGACCTAAAGTTACAAAAATGCTTGATTTAATAATGACAAATTAGTTTTAATGAAAGTCATCTCATGATAAACTGAAAAAATTTTAAGAACCTTGAATGTTGCGTATTTATGATTTATTCGGTTTATTCGTTGTTAAATTCATCATTAGCTAAAAAAAAAGGATTAGTTGAGAAACGCCTGATAGATTTATTTAAAATTTGATGAGTGAGTGAAATGATAAGACGATTTACTCTTGTAATATCACTGTATAATTTCAAATTCTGGAACAACTTTACATTTGATCTTGACAAAGTCGGAAAGGTAACTAACTAGAAAAAAGGGTCCTTAAAGGTGGGAGACGTCTTTAAGGAGAGGAAGGTGGGAGTAGATAGCTAATGCGAACTTATAATGTCCTTCGTTGTGACGTAGATTTACAAGAGGGTACCTTGACCATAAAATTGACAAGACAGTCGTCGTACCTAAGTATACAAATCCAAGATAGGACACAGAAATCTATCATATTTTGCAGATAGTAAAAGTAAAACAGATATAAAACTATAAAGATAAATCCTAACAGATGGAGATATTGTCGGTCTTGAAACGGAAAACTATAAAAGAGTTAAAATTGTCATAAATAGATTATCCCTAAAAATAACAAATCTACTTTCAAAGAGCTAAACATTTAAAATCTCAATTATTCTTGAAGGTCGCAACATTGAGCAAAACAGCAATCCAATAATTCAAAATCACATTGAATTGTTTAAAAATTACTATTAACTATACATAATAGAGTACTTATATTTTTAATCAGTTACCCTGTAAGAGAAGAAGATTTCAGAGTGTCTAAGAGCTCGTAGTACACTGACAGAAAAATTTGTTAAACATTTTTGTGATTATAAAGAGATTAGTTTGCTCAACCAAAGCGAATTTGCATCGTCTCGATATTTAAAAACTTTTAATAAATCACCAAAAGCCAAAACTCTTTTCGTGCTGATTAAATCAAAAGGGAAATTCCGCCGAGACTACGACGTCGCGATGCCGACGTTAAAATAGACAAAACTAATTTATAATTTCACTAAAAAGAAAAATCAAACAGACAAATTGACTGCAAATCTCAACGTCGGGACTCCTAGGACTATCTTCAGAAAAACAATAGGAAAAAACTTTAAACAATACTAGTTTATTCAAGCACATTTAGAATCATAATCGACCGGTAGATCCTCTTTTCCGCGATCCTTCCCTTTCCACGCCTTCTTCTTTGCTCCTCTTGGTTGCACCTAAGGAAAAACGTCACCTAAAAAAAATTCGGATTCTCCCTCTGACTTTTGTTAAAAATCATGAACTTGATCTGCGCAAATCGCAATTTATGAATTCAACGAAGAACGACAATAATGAGACCGCTGATCTAGAGAAAGACGAGAGATACGGATCGATCAGAAAATCAATACTCGGCATCCAGGCTCGTATCTCATAATTCAACCACGAGCACTCTCAATAAATTACTCCGAAATTAACTAAATTAAAAATCTCTAGGAAAAGAAAAAATTATATATAAATGTTGACAATTTGCATCGTCACAATTTTTATTCGTTTTACTATTCTTCTTAGCCAAATGTAATTTGTTTAATTTAATTTTTATCAGTGTATATTTCAAATCAGAACCTACTATTCTAGCCAATTATTTAAAAGTATCAAAGCTTTTGTATACTTACTGCCCTTAAAATTGGAGCGAATATTGTTAACGATACTACCCACAGGGAAACGATGACTAATATTGTACTTTTTTTATTGAAGACTCTCCGAAATGCAATTGGACTTCTGATGGCTAAACATCGATCAATGCTCATAGCAGTTATGGTAAAAACTGAAGCTGCTACTGCAACACCTGAAAAATAAAAAATAAAATCTTGATTACTATTTTTCAAACAATATACTGTAGTGGAGTTAAGACTCATTTTTAATTTAAAAGACATCCTACGCAGCAATTTCGTGGAATTTACTTTATTGCTGAACGAAAAATTCTTAAATAATAAATTAACTTTTTTTTAATAATTTCACATCTTTCGCACAGTTTAAAATTTAAAGAGTAAAAAATAGATAAAAACTATATTTTTAGATTAAAGAGAAAATTTATTATATTTAAAATAACCAACACATCTTTAATTATTATTATGTATATGATTTCTAATTATGCTTACACTACCGTCGGAAATTGTTATTCCGATAGATTGGAGCGGATTAAAAAAACACAACTCAAATAAAACCACTATATCTTGGTTAAAAATTAAGATAGGAACTTGACTTTTAAAAATTTGGAAATCTTATTAAATTCTGCTTTAGAATACCTATTAGTTAAATTTTTTAAAAATTCCAAAGTGATTATATTAGTTGATGAGTTAGAAACAAAATCTCTAATTTTTCAATTATCGTTCACGAAGTTCAATTCGTTGCCTGATGTAGAAAAATTGGGGAAAAAATCTAAAATTTTCATTTTTTTCTTCGTTGAATTTTCAACTTTAATTTGAGTCAAGAAAACTTAAAAAATATTAAGTGGTTTTCGAGATATCACAAAAAACGTTCGGGTACTTTTTTCGTCATATCTCGAAAACCACTTAATGTTTGTTAAGTTTTCTTGACTCAAATTAAAGCTGAAAATTCAACGAAGAAAAAAATGAAAATTTTAGATTTTTTCCCCAATTTTTCTACATCAGGCAACGAATTGAACTTCGTGAACGATAATTGAAAAATTAGAGAATTTTTTTTTCTAACTCATCAACTAATATAATCATTTTGAAATTTTTAAAAAATTTAACTAATAGTTATTCTAAAGCAAAATTTAATAAGCTTTCCAAATTTTTATAAGTCAAATTTCTATCTTAATTTTTAACCAAGATATAGTGGTTTTATTTGAGTTGTGTTTTTTCGATCCGCTCCAATCGATCGGACTAACAATTTCCGACGATAGTGTGTTTACAAATGGTTAATTCTCCGGAATTTAAATTTTAAATTTATTAACAAATTTATATTTTATTTTTAAAAATAGTGATTTAAAATATAAATGTGCTTATTTAAATCTACTTTACAGATTTTAATAAAGATTTAAAATTAATAATGAAAAAATATGTATAAATTTATACATAATAATTTATAATTTGTTCGTAATTTAATAGTTTCCTTTTTTTTATAATTTAAAACTTTCTTTCACTATTATTTTAAATAAAAATACCTATAAAATTACATTTCTTCAAATAAATCATATTTTTTATCTGAAATTGTTTTTTTTTATTGCGTGAGTAAATTATTAAACATATTTAATTTATTCTAATTTATATTGAAGGTTTGAAAGTAAGGTCAATTCTAATTTTAATCAGCTTACATGGATTACAAAAAATAAGATTGACTGAAATATAGTTTTCATTATATTACAGATTTATCAAGCTTATCAGGCGAGAAATTCATTAAAATCAAGGGTCCCAAAATTTTCCGAAAAATCACATACTTAAAAGAACTACATAAAATATTTGAAATTGATTTATTTACTTAATATTTATTTATTTCTTTAAAAAGAAAAAATTGGAAATTTGGAAAAATTTTAAAAATTAAAAAAGAATAACTATAAAAGAACACATTTTTTTGGGTTTATTAAAATTTTGGTACATTTAAATTATTTAATTCGATTGATATTAAAATTCCGTAAAAGTTTATGTATAGAAATTTAAACTGATTGATATAAAAAGAATTTAAATTTGAATCGATAGAAGTTGGGAATTTTTTAATTTGGAAAAACTAAAGTTTATATTATAAAATTTGGAGTATAGTTTGTTAATAATTGAATTTCGTATTGTTTGAAGAAATGTTAAGAATAAGAAGATTATATCAATGAAAGTTTGGAATAAATGAGATTTGTATAGAAGTTTAAATATATTTTGTTCAAAAAACTATTTAAAAAACTATTCTAACTTTTTGTAACGTACTATAAATTTTTTTTATTTTCAACACAGGAAGATAATCTGATTTATTCTCTCAAATTTCTTTGTGTTTATTAATTTGTAACCAGTTTTAATAAATTATAAATCAATTCTTAAAATTTAATCTAATAACAATTAATTTAATCTAAATAAGTTCATAGTTTCTTTTTTGTATTTAAACTACACTAGCCAAGGAAAAATGTAATTCTCGCGTGCTTATTTCTTGCTAGTTAAAAAATAATGTTATTTCCTTGGCACAAGTTATTCTTTGTAAATTAAAAATAATGAATGGATTTATTTTCTTTGTTACAAATTTTCATGAAACTTAGAGCAGTAAATGTATTACAATTTTTCTTATGTTCAAACGAATATTCCAGTATAATCATATGAAATGAAAATTAGATTTTGTTTTTCCTTTTTGTTTTTTCTAAAGCCAATCCTGACAATGAAAAAGCGCAAGCCTTTAAGCTGCAATGTAGTGTAAAATCGGAATCGTTTGTGACAATGAACAGCAATTGTTTTTTACTCAGCATGCTCTTCTTAAATGAAAAAGCAATTTTAGATTCCACTCACGCAGCAAAAAACAGTGTAGAGTTTCCCTAATGCTTTCTTGTGTACAGGAACATCTCAAGTTTCGAATTACCTTTTAGTAGTTTAATGTAGCAAATGGACACATTCAATTTTTATCTAGTATTTGAAATTAAGCTCTAGAAACATTTTTTCTCTAATTCTCTTTAATTGTTTTCTTTATAAGATTTAACACAATTGTACGCATTTTAAGAAATTACACACTTTTGTACAATGAAACAAAAAAGTCCGCTCGCAAATTTAAAAATATTCCATGATTAGAAAAGAATGTCTATTTTCATTAACAATTGTCTTTATTACACTATTTTAGAATTTTAGATAGCGAATTTTAAAACGTCAGTTGAAGCAATATTAACAATAATGTCAATAATAATAATAATAATAATAATTTCAATAATCTTCTAAACTTGATTTTTAAATACAAAAAAAAAATATATTTATGATAACAATAATAAAAGATCCCGATTGACAAATAAAAATATTCCACAACATGTAGGAGTTTTAAATCGTTTATAGGTGCATTCAGTTTTCAGATGCAGAGTCAAAAATAGATTTATATCTTTATTTTATGACTCTCGATTTGTTACAAGTGAATTACTTTAATATAATGACAGTAACAGAAGTTCTATGGAACATTCAACATACCTATAGTAATATTCAAAATAAAAAAAAATTAATTAAATTAAGGCTTTATTTACAAAAATAAAAGTAAATTTATTCTAATAATACATTTCTTTAATAGTAAAAGAAGAATCTTTTGTGAGCTATAAAATTCAAAACTAATTAAATAGGTTAATTAAAATAATGGTACTTTTGAAACAAAGGGATTTTTAAATTAATTATGTACAGTGCCATCCAGCAGGATTTGCCCACCCTTCAGAATTTTTGTCTTTACAAAAAGTTTTATATTTTGAAAACTAATAAAGATAAAACAATAAATGAGGGCTTTTTTTAAAGCTTATGTGCTCTACTTTTAGGATACCTAATGAGCAAACGAGAAAAAATTTCATTACTTAATTATTAATATTAACTATAGTCCAAAATTTCCATTTTTTTGGTAAATTTCAAACTGATGTATTTTTTAAACAGATCATTACATTTTATTGGCAGATAATGCGTTTAAAAGGTAATTTTATCACATCTAAAACGGATTTTTAAAAATTGTTCTGCGATTTTTTTAAACAAAGATATAGGTAATTGTTTAAAAAAAACAGCACTTTTTTTAAATTATGCATAAGTCCAGAACGGTTGATTTTGTAAAAAAAATATTCAGAAAAGAAACGTGCCTTCTTATGTGTAAAATCAGAAAAAAATATTTAGAATAAAAAAAAGAAGATTTTTTTACCATATTTTTAAAAAACTTGAAATATGGTCAAAAAAAATTTTCTTTTTTTTAATTCTAAATATTTTTTTCTAATTCCACATTATCTGCCAATAAAATGTAATGATCTGTTTACAAAATACATCAGTTTGAAATTTACCAAAAAAAAAAATGGAAATTTTGGACTATTGTTAATAATAATTAAGTAATGAAAACAATTTTTTTTCTTTTCCTCATTAGATATCTTTAAAGTAGAGCATATAAGCTTTAAAAAAAGTCCTTATTTATTGTTTTGTCTTTATTAGTTTACAAAATATAAAACTTTTTGTAAAGACAAAAATTCTGATGGGTGGGCAAATCCTGCTGGACGGCACTGTATACATATATAAAGGAGAACCAAAAAAGGTGTTCATAATATTTTTCCTCGATGGCTTATGCACTTTAATGAAGCTGTGAGTCTAAGGTTATAAAAGTTAATCTTTGGGGTAAAATAAACTGATATTGCAATTTGCTAAAAGATTTTTATGCAAATCCCTGGCTATAAAGTGTGAGCATATGTTCACATGAAACATCACAATGAATTTGTTTTACATTTACGGCAGTTATAACAGTCTGCAATTCACTTTTATAGCATTTCATAATTCTAGTATTTTAACGTACAGTCAATAAAATGTGTTATTAAATTGTGTAGACAGATATTTTTTTAAAATTCAGTAAAAATGGTCTTTAGAAATTTTTTTGATTTGAATGTTTGAAAAATATACATATAATTGGAAAATATTAAAATCAAAATATTAATATTAATCCTATTCTAAAAAGGAACGGACGTTGTGATTAACTTCAGACGTGTAAGACCCTTTTGTGATCTGTTATTGGTCAGTAGATATAATCGATAGTTATAATTATAATTTATAAAAATACATGTAGCAATTATTTGGCAACAGGTAAAAAAGAAGAATGTTTTTTATCAATTTAATTGCTTTAAATACAAATTCAAAGTCAGATATAAAGAATTTAATTATTTTTAATTATTATGATTTACATAAAACTATATTAATAGTTTTGCATTTTCAACTTATATTTTGTATAGTCAAATTTAATTTCGTATTTGAATTTTCAAGTTTTAATTCGTTTGGTGAGAATTCAATTGGAGACTTTTTATTCTTTTTAATTTGTGATAAAAATTGTATCATTTTTATTCTAATTCGGTAGTTAGACATAAAATTAATTAATTCCTTTTTTTTAAATTCCGATTCCATAGTTACAATTAAAATAAATTTAATCTCTTAAGACTATGAAATCAATGGAATTCCCTTTACAGAGTATAAATTTATAACAATTTAATTTATTTTAATAAAACTGAATTAAAACGCATTGAAATTATGGAAACATGATCATTAAACGTTTTTATGGATGGAAATAATTTTTTTCTGATTCTATATAAAAAATAAGGAAATACAGTACCGGCCAGTAGTATGTGGCCACCTGTTTTGAGTGATTCAGATTAGTCAATTTTTCTTCGATCTTATTTTAAAATAAAAGTTTTTCTCTGTAATTGATTCAAAACTAAATAAATTCTGAATAAAAAGTGCCCTTGATGAATTCGTTTTGTCCACTCTAAAAAAATTTATTGTAGAAAAAGTGTTAATTACAGCGTTTTTTTTAATTATTAATAACTTTTAAAATAATAAAGATCTCTTGATGTTCTTGGTGTGATTATAAAAATAATTTTCTATAAAATTTAAAAAATACATCACTATTGTTGCACAATTTTTTTCTTAGATTTTCCCTGAGGCTAAAGTGAGTACAAAAAAATGCAAAAAATTTAAATAATATAATTAGTGAGAAAAATATGTTTTAAAATTATAATGAAAAAGATTTATAAAATATTATACATGCGAATTTTAAATAGTGTCAAGATATGTATTTAGGTTAAGTATGTAGCATCTCGAATTTGCAAAAAGGAGAGTAAATAAATGATATATATATGTCGTAGCCACTTAGTGAAATATATCATTGTATGGGATGACTAGACGTTTCATGAAATGCAACCTCTCAGTGAAGAAAATGTTTACTTTACTATAAGTACCAAAGATTTTGGGATTTCATGAAATTCAATCAAGATTATGTACTTGATGCAATTGTATGAATTTACATAATAAAAATATAGTGATACACGTCAAATACCTTGTTCTAATAATCGCAAAAAATGACATTAACAAAATCCCAACACTAATCGTAAACTCCCTATCATATTTTCTTTTTTAATAAAAAATTAAGGTTTGAACCAAAAATTTCACCTGTTAGTTTCTTTTTAATAATGTTATAAAAAATCATATTAATTTGTAGTAAATTTAATGTAATGGTTGTAAAAGTATTGTAAATACGTTTTTTGTCACAGTAGAATTTACGAAGACTTTTTTTTGGTTTTTAATTTTCTTTATTGAATTCAGTAATTTTGGAAAAATAAATACATGATACACAATGTGTCTCCTATCTTTAATCGATTTATACACTTATAGACTAGTATCACTTTATTGCATTATATCCTCTTAATTGTTTTACGTAATTATATTTATATTTTAGGAAACAAATTTTTTATTGAAAAAACAAGACTTTGATTTCCGTCTGTCTCTTAAATGCAGATAGTTGAGAAACGGACAAACGTAAAAATGATCAAAGCTTATATTTGTACTTAGAAATAATGTTCAGAAAACTGAATTAACACGGAAGCTGTATCGAGAGGTCACAGGTTGCTTATTTAAGATACCGATGGGAATTGTCCTTTATGTTTTATGCATGACTCATGATCCCTTATCACTTCTCTTTCCTCAAGTTACTGTATATATATTGAGCTAGAAATGCTCCCCTTTTGTACAACCATCACAAATGACACAGAATTCACGATAAAGAAAGGAAAACAAGGTCAAAATTTTACCTCGGGCTATTTTTTTGGAAATCACGAAAACAATTCATTAAAAAGAACTTAATGTCCCACCTTTTATAAATTCTACCAAAGATTCGACTTTTTATGATGTTAGGGGTTTAATAGAGTTTCTAAATTTTGACTTTAGAGGTACTTTGCATTTCAATCTATTATGTCGAATTATTCATCACTCGGGGAAGTTTTTAAATACGAAATGTGAAGATAAGGAAACAATCTTTCATGTTTCGGTTTCTAGATTGGTATATAGAATATTTGAATGTTAAATATGACAAATTAAGAAAACTAAAAGTGAGAAAAATAATTACCCAGTGAAAAAAAAACTGATTTAGTTTTGTCGTTTTCATGAATAGATATTTTGAGACCTTGTTAATTCCGTATTCTTCAAATAATCGAACATTTCCGATTGAATATTTGACAGGAAGTTATATTTAGTCGTGTATTTATTTCTTATTCAGAAAACTCACGTAACTGGCTTGTAGTCTTAAAATATCATTAAAAGTTCTGGTTCAAAAGATTATCCTCTCAATTCGGATTCTTAAAAATAAGAAGAATGTTTTTTCAACTATAGTTTCTGATTTCTGGGTAGGAAAAAAAAAATTCGATCACTATAAGTTTACAATTTACGTGGGATAGATTATATAATAAATATGTTTTTTCATTAAGATACTAGAATTTGTCGATAAAATATAAGGAAAAACAAGATCAGACATATGGAAAAAAAATGAATACAAATGTTCATGTTGGCCTCGAATTGAAATGAGATTTTCTTGTTATATGTGTGAAAACCCACAGAGAGAAAGGCATTTTCTTCGGGTTATCATAAAATGTACACACGTGTTTTTTCTTCTTTTTATTTCGTTGATAGACTGGAGAGTCTATACAAGAAAAAAGTGAAAGAATGATTTTAACAAAGGATTCATTCTCGAGTTGTGTCACGTTCATGTTATAAATATGTAATTAATTATTATATTATGTTAATATAATTTTAATTTATTATATCTCCTTTGAAATAACAACATAGATTTCTTATTTTGACTAGCTGAATATCTAAACAAAAAATGTGTAATATTTATCAAACTAATCACGTAATTTTGAAAACAAAACCGAAAACGAAAACGAAAGTTTGATTTTCAAATTTTTTTGTGATACCTATGTCAGTTTGCCTTTTTGATCTTTGTTTATATTTTTGAATTGTTGCGATAGTGTTTGAAGTTAGTGAAATTTTTAAAGTTTGTAAAATTCATAATGTAAAAATAAAGTAATAAATTGCAGTTAAAATAATATTGAAAAAAAAAATAATAAAAAGTGAAGTGTTAAACGATAACTAAAAAGTGCGGAATGAAATAGGTATGATAATAAATAAATTGTTAGATGAGTAAATAAAGAATATTATTAATTATTTTAAAAGAATTTATCACTCGGTGAAGTTATTAATTCATAGGAATTTATCAATCACTCCGAGTCAATAAAACACACATATGTTTTTTAAAAAAAAATTTGTTTTTTATTAAAAAAATTATAAACAAAGTATACAAAAAATACGAAGAATTTTTAACATTAAAAAATTTGTTTATAAGAGTAAAATTACCATTAACAGATTTGTTAAAAAAATATATATAAAGTACAATCATTATGAAGTCAATAAATTTTAAATATAAATATTGAAGACAAGTTGCCACAACGGCACAGAGCTATTAACTGACAATAATACTAAAGTCACAATACTCGTCGATAAATTAAAAATCAAAACATCATTAACAACGGAAACAGAAACCAATTGTAATATCAATATAAAATCGCAAAATTAAATGCTTGACCATTATTTTATATTTTATCTATTAATTTCAAAAAGAGAAAAATTTGTTCATTTAATTAAAAATAATTTTCATTTTATTTATTTCATTAAATAAATAAAATTTAATTAAATTAAATAATTAAATTTTAAATTAAATAATTAAATTTTAAATTAAATTAAATAAATTAAAAAATTTTTTAGTTTCTGATGAGGACAGCATAGCTGCTGAAACGTAAAAAACATATGTGTGTTTTATTAACTCGGAGTGATTGATAAATTCCTATGAATTAATATTATTAATTGTTTTGCAAACATTGTAAGAGGATTAATAATATTTTTGATTAATATTAATATGGTTAATTTAATTAGAGTATTCAAAAGTGTTTACATTTTTCGTTTGATTAACCTAGATAAATTTAATGAATATAAATATGATGTATTTTGTGTAAATTGTATGTAAATTTGCGAATTAAATTGTAATTTTGAATTTAATTTTTAGTAATTTTCAGGAATGACGTCCTCTCATATTCTAAGTCAATAGAACTGTTATTGGCCTGTTGAGGGCGTCACGTATGCAAGAGTCTGGCGTGTTTAAAGAATATTGATAGAACGTCCAACGTCCTTCCGGCAGGACAAAAAATTCTTCCGCTAGTACGTACTAAATCGCGTTATAAAATGAATATGAATTAAGATAAAAACAAAGTTAACTACATGATTAGATACTAAAGTTGCAAAATACAATAAATGATTTTTTATGAATTGTTTTTAACAATTAATTAAAAAAAAATTAGTTTATAATTTTTTATAACTAAAATTTTTTCACAGTTGAACTTTTATCATATTTTATTATTTCATTAAAAGTAATATTAGGCTGTCATGAGATTGACAATTGTTCAAACAAATAATTGTTGCTATTTATTAATAATTTCTTGAATCTATATTTGAAAATGGGTCTTTTTTCAATTCTGCAAACTGAAAAAGCACGTATAGCTTCTGCAGCAGCTTTGAAGTTGGATGACAATTATTTTTGCACACTACATAGCACAATCCTTTCTCAGATATGACTGCACGCTTTCAAAATATAATTCAGATGAATATTCTCTGTCTGATTTTATGTTAATTTTATGTTTCGTGTTCTATTTCTATACTTTTGCTTCTGCAGTGGCGTTAAAGAAGCATTACAGTTATTACTGGACACTGTCCCAATGGGAAATTTACATCTGGCATAGTACGGGCCCAGTACGGGCAATCCGGGCAAGATACGGGCATGCCCGTAAAAGTTGTGGAAAACGTGCACAACAAATTTTTAACCAACATTTAGCAGGTTATTGTGTAATATTTTTCTACATCAGAAATGCATGCGCAGAAGTCATCTAAGCAATAAATATATGCGCAGTAATGTTCAAATAAAAAATACATACATATTAATCTCCTAAATAACAAATTTATTCACATTAATGTTACAAGCACTAAGTAGATGCGTAGAAATGTTGCCCGTACTGGCCCAGTACAGAAATTTCCTGCTGGGGTACATTGCATAATGTGCTGAAAATTGAAGCGTTTTATTTTATACATTGGTAAGAAAAGTAATTTCAGTATTAAATTATGGATACTATTAAGAGAAAGAAATTTTTTTTACTGATTTTCTTACTGGTGATAAAAATCGAACAGTAGACAAGTTAATAAACTTTATATAAACTAAGCATAGTTTACTTCTAAGTGAAGATGAAAAAATTAAAAAACACCTATCTACGTATTTTATTCCTCATTTCGAATCAAAATAAAGAAGTGTAATATATATAATAAAGCGGTTTTTAATAAAAAAAATTTGTAAATGGTTGGATACTGAATTCATAGTTAAATTTCAAGCTGAAAGAAACGTGAAGATTGGAAGACCTAACTCCGATGATTTTGATTTAAGTTCTACTTCAACGAAGAGACGAAAATTGATGAATATGAAGGAAAATTATTCCCTGTTAGAGATTGAAGAAGCATTATTATACATATATTGCGGACTTCTGTTAAGAGAAAATTATTATTCATTAGAATTGTTGGTAAAATGGGGTTCTAATGGAACATCAGATCAAGGCCAATTTCCAAAAAATTTTGAAGACCCAAATACATCCCATAAAAGTATTTTTACAGTCTCAAAGGTGCCATTGTGTCTTCGGAATACAGTGAACAATTTGGATGTTTGGATCAATTCTAATCTTTCATCTCCGAGAAACTGTATACCAATTTTATTTGAATTCGCTAAAGAAACCAAAGAAGAAACATCCGTAGTGAATTCTACTAAAGAAGAGATATCCAAACTACAAGAAACTAAAATTGAAACGGAAACAGGTATTTATAGAGTAAAGGTTGATATTAAATTTACTATGGTAGACGGCAAAGTTTGACAAGCAATATCTGAAACTAAATCTTCAGCTACTTGCTACCTTTGTGGAGCAATGCCTAAGCAAATGAATGAATTGTAAAAGATAGGTTAAAAAAGATTAACACATATTGTTGTGAATCCACACTCCATTCCAAAATTAGATTTATGGAAACTATTTGCATGTATCTTATCGACTTGACTTTTGCAAATGGAGAGTTACTGATCCAAACCATAAAATTTAAAAAAAAAATTCAAAACAACCAGTCTGTTCTGATTTAAAAAAAACAACTGGTTTAATAGTCGATCGACCAAAACATGGAGCAGGGACATCAAACGATGGCAAATACAGCCAGAAGAATTTTTGAGGATCCGGAATTAACGTCTAAAGTTACAAGACTTTTGATGTAAATTTAATTAAATCATTCAGTACCATTTTAAAAGTATTGTCTAGTGATAGAAAAGTAAATAGTAATGAATTTCAAAATCTTTTGAATGATACTGCAAATCTATATGTTGCGAAGTGGTTTTTTATAAACTCGTCACAAAAGTAGTTTCTTAACGGTCGCACCGATGAACTACCCGAGTAAAAACTTTAAATAAGTTTGCGCAGTAAATTATTTTATTTAATCCTTAACTAAATCGCGAATAACGGCCAGATCCGGATTGTGGATTGTGATATTTATATTCTGTTTATTTTTTATATAAACTGTCTTTGTAAATAAGAAAAGACTTATAACAAAGAAAGAGTTGTTGTGAATTAAAAGAACATATTGTACCACTGAGTAATTCCTAAGAAATACGGGGACCGGACTTCTTAGAGAATATTATATTTGGATGTGAAGCCACAAAAGGGGAAATGGTCAGTTGGCAAAGGATCGACGTCCATATTACGAGGTCCGCTGGAACCGGCAATGAAAATCAGAGGCCGGAAAACTGAATGGTAGCGACACCCGTCGGCGGGCCGCGAAAGCGACACTCAAAGCGAGACAGCGCCAGCCCAGGCGTGAGGCACGTTTCCTAGTACGGATTTGGCCGATCGACCTGTCGAGTGTCTCACGGTGTTACCGATTTGTTCGCTTCGAAATATGGCTGAAATGGATTACCAGAAAGTGCTACAACAGCTAAAAGGTTGGTGAACAGCCTGTATAAAGTGGCCAGTCTCCCGACCACGTGGTGAAGCAAGGACGCCGCCATCTTAGCGCCGGCCGGCTGACCATTCGCCATTAAGTGCGAATCCTCTTTCGATACTGTCCTTTTCAGGGATTTCTCAGTGCCACGAAACTTCGTTAAATAAATTCAGTTTAGTGTTTAAATTTAATTAATTTATTGTTTGATTAGTGCCGTGTTCGTACCTGTCAACCCCCCTCTCCCCTATCGACGTGAATCACGATCTTTAGACGGGATGTCAATTCAGACGTCGAGCTAGCCAGTTTGGATACGGTGCCGTTTGTTGTGAAAACGGAGTTCGGGTAGATATTCAATCTACCTGGCGCCCGGAGAAAGGATCCCCGAATAAATATACGGACTTCGATGGTTATTTACGTGGTCAAAGCGGATTCGAAAAGCTTATAAAATTTCTAAAAAGATGATCGATATTCAAAAGCAATAGCTTAAATATTTTGTTAGTTATCACGAAATAAATATTAAGTAATTTTTTAATTTTTGAAAATTTCTAACTTTAAATTCAACTTTTCCCTCATGCCAGAAAAATTAAAGGAAAAAATTTAAGCTTTACGCGCATAATTATTGTCTTTTTCTCTTTAATATGAACTTTATAAATTTAAAAAATGTCATCTAGTTTTCGAGTTATGAACTAAAACGTGAAAGTTTTGAATTTGAAGTTAGAAATTTTTAAAAATTGAAAAATTACTTAATATTTCTTTCATGATAACTATATAAATATTTAAGCCATTGCTTTTGGAAACCAATAATCTTTTTATAAATTGTATAAGCTTTCCGAATCTGTTTTGGAAATTTTTCTAACATTATTTTTCGCGGATTTATCATAGTTTAAAGGCAGTTGTGTTTTTAATAGCTCTCCGCGTGGTGTTCACTCAATTTTGTCTGGTAGTGTACTTTGAAATTATGATAAATTTTTTAAAACAAAATATTGAGAAATACGTGGGATACATCAAATTTACGAAGGGTCCAAAAAGGGTTTACATTTACAATAATTCGAAAATATTTAAAACTTAATTAAGCAATCGGTCAAACCCTTTTTGAGATATCGAAAAAACGCGTTTTAAGATTTAAATACGATTTAGGCTAGGAAATCTTTACTTAACATCAATCTGCTATACTTGGTACATAAGGAATTCCTTCCCTTTTGAAATGAATATATAAAAGTATACACGTGTCTGGAAAGTTCTCAGATAACAAATCGAAGCCTCACAATAGACTCTATGTTCCACCCCACCTAGCACTCGACGAAGCGCTCCGAACAGCAACTCTTCAAACTACTGAAACTTTTCAACTACTTCGAATATTGGAAAATGGGTTTATTGGCACATATTACAAATATTTAGGAATCAATTTATACAAGAAACAAAAGTTTATGACTAATACATTTTATTTTTCTGCTTAACTTGACTTATTGGATATTTTAATTTTGTTGTTTCCTCATAGAAGTACAGTGCCTCTGAATATGTTTTGCCAACACTACAACATGCAGAGGCATAACAAAAAGTTTTGTATCTTAATTTCTAGTAAGATAAAACCTTTATCAAGCTACCTGCTATCCCAGTATACCTACCTTTCTGATCTCTATATCTTAGGCTACTTACAATTTTTGTCTCTCTATACCATTGAAGGAATCGGAAGAGCTTAAATTTCATTTAAATTTTAAATAAAGTATGTCTAGAGTGACGAGTCATACCGCACGAATTCGAAATCGTTTGATTTCGGCAAATTGATGCGTAAGGGCTCCTGAGAGGTGGAAGTTGCCTGGGAGAGGGCTAATTGGGGGTACCTTCGATCATGAGTAATAAAAGTTCCGATCGATAATTCTCTGCCTCATTTGCTCGTTGAAATTATTAACATTTATATGAAGATCCGCGCCATTCTTTTACGCCCGACGCCGATGGCCCAAAAGGTAACGATTTGATAGTTAAATTTTGTTCAAAGTTTTGTGGAATATTTGTGGGGTTTGTTTATTTTAATTAATAAGAAAAAAGGTATTTAAATAATTTCTAAAGATAGTAATGTAAAGTAGATTGTAAAGAATAAAAAGGGGGACTATTTATTTTAATACAAATTTCAATGTTAAATGTTCAAATTTTTTGTTAAAAGTGATAAAAGTTTAGTGGATTAATATAAGATGAAAAAAATATCTAATTTAGTTAAATTGTAAATTCAGTTTGGCGCTTTTGGCAAGCGATGGGCGGATTTTGAAAAGAGTCGAGGCTAGCAACCACGAGGCGGAGAATTATCGGAAATCTAAGGGGACGATTTTGGATCTTTTAGATGATAATCCAGGCCTGGATAATCAAGGAATAAAAAAAAACAAAATTAAAACAAAAACCAGTGATCATTCTCATAGGAGAACAGCGAGTTGCTGCAATTCTCTCAATTAGACGATCGTCCGTTTCCGACATCTTCCACACCTCATGGACCTTCCTCGCATAAAGGATAAATTGATAAGTTTTGTTTCTTTTTCATTTTATGTTCTATGAATTATTGTTCACATTTTAAAGTATTTTTCTATGAAGTTGTGAGCTTATGAATTTAATGAATGATGTTTATGACTGGCTAAGATAAATGCCGTAACCGTTTTAGAATTATATTTATTTGAATATTTGTTCAATTTCTTTGACTTTCTATTAACCATTTTATTTGTATAATATTCATATCGTGGGCTCGAGCCGCCGCGTTATTCGTTCTTTGTAATCTCTTAATTTTCTCTGACGGTTGAATAATAAATTTTATATTTGTAATTTCAATTTATGTGTATTTTTTAAATCGAATTATCACTCACATTTTGTTGTCTTTACGTTCGATTTTAATTATACTTTATTGAATTTATTTTACCAAAGAAATTTTGTTACACCATAACGGACGAACAGCGTAACAGCTAAAAGCGTAACAGGCCTATAGCTGACTGATTTCTTATATAGGATAAAGGAATAGTTCAAGGTTTAATTTAGCTTAATTTCAATTTTTTTTAATTACTTTTCTAGAAAATGCAGTTCACCAAACTTGAACAATGAAAATTCACAGAAAACCAAAAATTCACCTGTTTTTATCACATTGAATCTCCGTTTCTATTAATCGAACAAGGTTTAAATAGAACCATTTCACGATTATAAGCATTTCAATAAGCTATGAAAAATTTCAATTTGGTTATATCTGACAGAGTTATCAACGTTTTAAGTTTGCCATGTTTTTAATCCCATTTTTGTAAGTGGTCGCACAATTTTTGCCGTTAATGTAATTTAAAAATTAATAAAAAAAACACTTTTCTGTAAATATTGCGAAACAATGCTTGGGATCATTCACATATCACGTGATATAAATTTGAGCTATTTTGAACCCCCTCCCCCCTCCTCGTGATACTTTTGCTATTGCTAAAAAAATTAATTTCCATTGACCGTGATATTTTGCCTACCCCCCTCCCTCCCCTAAAGATATCACGTGATATGTGGACGACCCCGCTTAATATGACATAAAATCTTTAAAAGATTTTTAGACCGGTTTTCCCGGTTTTGTGACCACGCCTGCTCTCTTTCTGTCTTTATAGGGCGGAGCTTGAGTCGTTGGTAGGAGTTCTCCTACTCTTTAGTGAGTCGTCTAGGGCCTGAATTAATTATGCCTCAGTTCCGTTTTGGCCTTCTTACAGTCCACATCAGGCTGGTTTTCAAGTGCATTTCTCGACGGTTTCTTTACTGGTTTTTCATTTTGTGTTTATAACGGGTGAACAAATGTGACGTATTCTCAATTTGTAATAAGAAAAAACTTATCCTTCAAGAAATATAAAAGTGCTGTGAATTTTTTTTAAAATATCCAGAGCTGGGTAAGTATGGATCTATTTCAAATATGTATTTGAAATGCAAAATGCCATTTTTCATTTCAAATAGAAATCAGAAAACCATTTTCAATTTTCCATTTCAAATAGATTTTCAACCTATTTTGCATTTGAAATTCCATTTTTCATTTTAAATAGTTATTGAAATTAATTTGTTAATTGTTCTTTTTTTCTGGCGCAAAAAATAATTTTAATTATTATTTAATGAGTAAATTGAAAAACCATTTTGCATTTTATGTAAACCTCTTGCAAATATACATTTTCCATTTTGCATTTTAAATGGTTTTTTCAAAACAATTTTACATTTTATATTTCAAATAGATTTGTAAAACCATTTTACACAGCTCTGAAAATATCACCAAACACTTCTAAAAAAATTTAATTTTAATAATCTCTATGAGGAAGTAATGTGTCCAAAAAATGAATACAAATAGTTTCTCACTCAAAATAAATACTTGATATACAACTTGGCAGTGGGTTTTTTCATTCGTATCTTGTTTAGTTTTTATCATTATTTCTATATCTTTCTTCAATTTTGTAAAATTAAAAATTGTATAACAATTTAAAATAGAGAATAAGAATAATGATTTTAAATGCGGTGATGTTGGAAATTTACATACAGAGACTAAATTAAGAAAAAGTTATGTTACGGAAATGTTATGCACTTAAAATAAAGGCTTACAACTAGATAAAACCGTTCAGAATTTATTAAAATCATTTTTATAACTAGCTAAGATCTTAATTACTAGTACTAGACTATTTTTAATTACCTAAAATTAGTTTTAAACTTGAATTTAATTATTATAGTATTAAAATGATTACTTTATCCTTGATTTTTTCGTTATAGTTTTATTTTTTACCAATTGTTGCATTTCTTAAAGCCACCAATAAATTTTGTTATGTCACACAGTAAACTATTACTTTCACTGGTACGTTGTGTCTTAACATAAAGTTGTTTTCTTACAGCTAGACATTATTGCAGTAAAAGTCGAATAAATTTTTCATTTGCCAGTCTTTTTCTCTATTTCTGACATTATTGATATAATATTATATAAAAATTTTTTAACGAATAATATATAATCTGATAATAATCTTGGATAAATAGTTATCAAAACATTGAAATTAGATATATTGTCCACATGTTCTGGCTTTAAAAGTCTGCAAAGTTTCACGAATTTCTTTTCCTACTGTAATTCTCACCATAAATCATTGCGAAAGCTAAACGATGGTTTTTATCTTCCTGCACCTTATCACTAGCAGAGACAATTCCAATTAACCAAGACTTAAAATTAAAATGATTACTTTTTTTGTAACGTTTTAAACATTGTGTTAAAAGTTATTCAATTACATGTTGAAAGTTTTGTGAAATTTTTTTTTTAATTATTTGTCTTATAATTCTTAAATGTTCTCAGAATAATATATTTTTGGAAAAGTCTTTAAATATCCTTTTAAAAAACGTGTCATGAAGTACAAGTTATTAGTAATAAAATACTGAAATCGTAATATCCATACTTCCCCTTTAAATTTTATACCATCATAAAAAAAATTGCGTAAGATTGAAAAAAAAATCTTGGAAGTATCTTTTATGCTTTTCAACATAAATAAAATCAGATTTTATTCCCAGCAAATATTGTAGTGTAGTTATTTTCTACGTATTAAAGATTCACTTCTGAGAGTATGATATGTAGTGTACGTTCTAAAGTATTTCTTAGATCTTTTAGCGTTTTGTAAAGTCATTCTTTCATATTAAAGAATTCTTTCTTCTCCGTTTATTTTTGATTTTTTATAACCTACTGGCAACATTGTATTTGCTTTCTTTGACGTTGACATATTGAAAGCAGATAAAACTTTCTTCAACTTATTTTTTATTGTAAATCTTTCCATTAAATTTCATCATAGTAACTTTGCACTATACATCATTTCCATCGTAAAATACAAAAGGATGCCTTTGATTGAAATCTTTTTTCCATATCTATTTATCGACTTGCTTGTTATTTAATATTTTTTTCATATTTTTTGTAGCCGTGATACGAGATGATGGTCTGCTCGTAAGATTTTTTTTACAATTACGAGAAGTTTCCAACACAAGAATCTAGCGAATTTCTTTGTTTGCTTGTTATTTTATTCTTTAACATTGCGATCAACTTCTCGTTTATAAGAAAATTTTAATATTACTTTTCTGTCAAATGTGTCAACTTGTGTTTTCGTATCAATTTTAAAATAAAAAATTCTTTGAAAAGGTCATTGGAAGAAGAACAAGGCGTTAGTGAGAAAACTACTAACAATAAGTATGTCTGTTTTTCATTTAATTATACAAAATATAAATTGCATTATGAAGTAAATAATATAACTAATGTTTATTTTGCACATTCAGCGATAATGTTGAAGAGTCTACGAATATCACAATGACTTGTAACACAAAAAGGCGGAAAAGCAACGGAAAACCTTTGGAATGTTCTTTTGATTACTTTCTTGATAACAATAAAGTAAAATGGGGAAAATGTAAGATTTGCCTTAACGAAAATCCTCAAAACGTCAAAACACTTGAAAAAGTATCACTTAGCAGAATTTAAAGAAACTTATCCTTTCGAAAATGAACTGGTATATTTAAAGAATATTTTACTGATTAATGTTATATCATGATAATATTATACTATATATTTTAATTTATATATATTAAGAAAAATATCATTTTTAGAATTGGAATCAATTATTATTATGAGGTTACAAAAAATAAACGATAATAATAACCATAATATTATTATTAATTAATATTATTATTTTTATTATCATTGATAATAAACACCTTACTGAAATTAAATGTTTATGTAAATAAATGTTTTCTTTTAAATTTTTAACAATTTATATCTATTTTTCTACATTAAGACCTCATGAAAACTAAAATTCTCACCAGATTGAAGATCATATACATTTAAAAGAATAAAATAAATAATCAAAGTTCGATTTATTAACAATAAAAAGTATCAGCAGCAGTGCTTTTTTAATTATTTTGTTTAAAAGAAATACTAATTCTTATTTTGCAAAGGAAAAATTATTAATGAATAAAATTTAACTTTTTTAAGAAAAAAATTAAGGCATCGCTACTTCTATTACTTTTTACTGTCGAATAAATCGTCATTCGAGGATCTATTTTGCTGTTTAGAATCGAGAATATTGTATTCAGGGAGAATTTTTGTTCTCAGGCTCGATCAACCTTAAAATCTTGCTCATAACAGTAAAAAATATTTATTTTTAGCTATAAAATATTTGATTAACACTTATATGCTAAGAGCGAATTTTTTTGATAAATTGTTGAGAGAAAAATTTGTCGCTAAACGTTATTATAAAATTCTAAATATTCGTTTTAAAACTGGTTAGAATTACATAAAATATCGATAAGAGAAACTGCGCCTGGCCCGAGTTTTATCGAATTTCGTCTTAAAATTAATTTTTAATTAATGTTCGAATTATCGAAAAAAAAATTTTAATTAATTTGGAGCCAAAAATAAAACAAACTCAGGTCTGAGAGACCTCACTTATGATATTTCAGATGATTCTGCCATGCTTTGTGACAAAATATTCAATATTTTATAAGAACGTTTACGGACAAAAGTTATTCTCCATGACATGCTCTTAAGGGCATTTAATGCAGAATAGCCTCATAGGAATTGGCAAAATTTGTTCATAAACTTTCTTTTAAACTTAGAAATTATCAAGAAAAAATATTACTAAAAAATTAGAATTACCAAAATCAAATAAACCCTCCTAATGATTACTATCAACCAACTATTTTGTAACCAAAGTAAAATTTTAGTTAATGACATTATTAAGCAAATCTTATATTACAAATATATTTACAGATTTTTGAGCAAACAGTATTTAATGAGAAAATAGTAGATTGGTTGGCGTTGAAGTATCTACCTTTTACATTTTTTGATGATCCGCAAACTCAAGATTTATTTCACTACATAAATCCCAATGCGCAGATTCCTATGCGAAATAAAATGAGATCTTTGGTTCTTACTCGCTTTGAAAAAATGCAAAAAGTTGTCAAGTCACTGTTACAAAATAACGATTCAAAAATATCGTTCTCAGTGGATGGATGGTCCCTAGTTGTACACAAGGTATATAATGGTATTATGGCTCATTTTATAGACAATGAATGGGTACTGCATTTCCTTGAACTTGATTTTGTTCCTTCAAATGGTCAGCATTTCGGCGAAGATATTGCCAATTTCTTCTTTAAAGCGATTGAGAATTACGAAATAGTAGAAAAATTGCTGGGAATAACTTTAGATAATACGTCTGCTAATACAAGTTTTATGATGAAATTATCTCATCTGACAGACTTTGATTTCATAAATCAGCATTTTCGTTGCTTTGCGCATATATCCTCAACATTGCAGTTCAAACAATGTTAAAGGAATTAAGGCTTGATTGCATCCTAAACGAGAGTGAAGAAGTAGATTTTGAAGAAAATGATGAAGATGAAGAAAATGATGAAGTCGAACAGAGAGCCAATCAAGAAGATGATGTCGACACAGTTTTAAAAAACATCCCAATTGATTCTACTCAATCTCCATTGTCAAAACTTCGAAATATTTTTAAGATTTTAAAGAGATCAGAGCAGTGGACCAATAAATTAAAAAATTGCTGTGATGTTTGTGGTATTAAATTACACTAGTTTACAAAAAAAAAAAAAAAAATTATGTACATTCAATGTCACTATTTTTTTCTTATGTACTAAGCTTCTCGTTACTTAAAAATGACATTAGGAAATTTTTCTATGGATAGGTTTCCGAAATATGAATTTTTAAAATTTTTTTACGTTTTTTTCTGAGGTGACTTCACGTTTTAGGCCGTATCTCGAGTTACAGACGTCCGATTAGGTTTTTCTAAGTGTCAAATTAAAGGTAATCCAATTCCAAACAATCGCTTTTAACATTATTTTTCAATCGGTTAAATATTTTAAGTAATATAGTCCAAAAAAAAATTTTTAATTTGAGTTTTTGGCCCAAAATCTGAAAAACAAATTCATTCTACCGCCATACAAAAATAGAAAACGTCAAATTATGTCCAGTTTTAAATTTTTTACATATATGGCTCACTTTTAGGAAGAAAAAAATGTATGGATGAAAAAAATCTATGGGTAATTATTGAAGTTATAAGCCAGGGTACTGAAATTCTCGTTTTACGCCATTGCGGTATTTTACCTCCTTTTATAGTGATTATGTTGATTAATTTAATGAATACAATATCTAATTATAAAATGGACTTTTTTCACAGATTTCAAATAATTTTCAGTGCTTTACTAATTCAAATTTGACTGAAAATTTTTTTGGAGTTTTTGACAAAAATTTCTGAAGAGGCATAAATTGATTAAAATCTGCTTTTTTGACAAGTTGAATCAGATGCGCAGAGGTTTAATTTTTGTTGAATTTTGTTCGTTAATAGATGAAAAAGTTTCAAATTAGATACAGAAATATGAAAAATAAATTATATTTGACTGAAAATTTTTTTGGAGTTTTTGACAAAAATTTCTAGGGAGGCATAAATTGATTAAAATCTGCTTATTTGACAAGTTGAATCAAATGCGCAGAGATTTAATGTTTGTTGAATTTTGTTCGTTAATAGATAAAAAAGTTTAAAATTAGATATAGAAATATAAAAAATAAATGATATTTGACTGAAAAGTTTTTTGGAGTTTTTGACAAAAATATCTGAAAAGGCATAAATTGATTAAAATTTGCTTCTTTGACAAGTTGCATCAGATGCGCAGAGATTTAATGTTTGTTGAATTTTGTTCGTTAATAGATAAAAAAGTTTAAAATTAGATATAGAAATATAAAAAATAAATTATATTTGACTGAAAAGTTTTTTGGAGTTTTTGACAAAAATATCTGAAAAGGCATAAATTGATTAAAATTTGCTTCTTTGACAAGTTGCGTCAGATGCGCAATGGTTCAATTTTTGTTGAATTTTGTTCGTTAATAGATAAAAAAGTTTCAAATTAGATACAGAAATATGAAAAATAAATTATATTTGACTGAAAAATTTTTTGGAGTTTTTGACAAAAATTTCTGGAGATGCATAAATTGATTAAAATCTGCTTTTTTGACAAGTTGAATCAGATGCGCAGAGATTCAACTTTTGGTGAATTTTGTTCGTTAATAGATGAAAAAGTTTCAAATTAGATATAGAAATATAAAAAATAAATAATATTTGACTGAAAAATTTTTTGGTGTTTTTGACAAAAATATCTGGAGAGGCATAAATTAATTAAAATCTGCTTTTTAGACAAGTTGAATCAGATGCGCAGAGGTTTAATTTTTGTTGAATTTTGTTCGTTAATAGATGAAAAAGTTTCAAATTAGATACAGAAATATGAAAAATAAATTATATTTGACTGAAAAATTTTTTGGAGTTTTTGACAAAAATTGCTGGAGAGGCATAAATTGATTAAAATCTGCTTTTTTGACAAGTTGAATCAGATGCGCAGAGATTCAACTTTTGGTGAATTTTGTTCGTTAATAGATGAAAAAGTTTCAAATTAGATATAGAAATATAAAAAATAAATAATATTTGACTGAAAAATTTTTTGGTGTTTTTGACAAAAATATCTGGAGAGGCATAAATTAATTAAAATCTGCTTTTTAGACAAGTTGAATCAGATGCGCAGAGGTTTAATTTTTGTTGAATTTTGTTCGTTAATAGATGAAAAAGTTTCAAATTAGATACAGAAATATGAAAAATAAATGATATTTGACTGAAAAATTTTTTGGTGTTTTTGACAAAAATATCTGGAGAGGCATAAATTAATTAAAATCTGCTTTTTAGACAAGTTGAATCAGATGCGCAGAGGTTCAATTTTTGTTGAATTTTGTTCGTTAATAGATGAAAAAGTTTGAAATTAGATATAGAAATGTGAAAAATAAATGATATTTGACTGAAAAATTATTTGGAGTTTTTGACAAAAATATCTGAAAAGGCATAAATTGATTAAAATTTGCTTCCTTGACAAGTTGCATCAGATGCGCAGTGGTTCAATTTTTGTTGAATTTCGTTCGTTAATAGATAAAACAGTTTGAAATTAGATTTATAAATATAGAAAATAAAAAATATTTATCTGAAAATTTTTTTGGAGTTTTTGACAAAAATGTCTGGAGAGGCATAAATTGATTAAAATCTGCTTTTTTGACAAGTTGAATCAGATGCGCAGAGATTCAACTTTTGGTGAATTTTGTTCGTTAATAGATGAAAAAGTTTCAAATTAGATATAGAAATATAAAAAATAAGTGATATTTGAATAAAAATTTTTTTTGGAGTTTTTGACAAAAATTTCTGAGGAGGCATAAATTGATTAAAATCTGATTTTTGGACAAGTTGAATCAGATGCGCAGAGATTCAACTTTTGGTGAATTTTGTTCGTTAATAGATGAAAAAGTTTGAAATAAGATATAGAAATATGAAAAATAAATAATATTTGACTGAAAAATTATTTGGAGTTTTTGACAAAAATATCTGAAAAGGCATAAATTGATTAAAATTTGCTTCTTTGACAAGTTGCATCAGATGCGCAGAGATTTAATGTTTGTTGAATTTTGTTCGTTAATAGATAAAAAAGTTTAAAATTAGATATAGAAATATAAAAAATAAATTATATTTGACTGAAAAGTTTTTTGGAGTTTTTGACAAAAATATCTGAAAAGGCATAAATTGATTAAAATTTGCTTCTTTGACAAGTTGCGTCAGATGCGCAATGGTTCAATTTTTGTTGAATTTTGTTCGTTAATAGATAAAAAAGTTTCAAATTAGATACAGAAATATGAAAAATAAATTATATTTGACTGAAAAATTTTTTGGAGTTTTTGACAAAAATTTCTGGAGATGCATAAATTGATTAAAATCTGCTTTTTTGACAAGTTGAATCAGATGCGCAGAGATTCAACTTTTGGTGAATTTTGTTCGTTAATAGATGAAAAAGTTTCAAATTAGATATAGAAATATAAAAAATAAATAATATTTGACTGAAAAATTTTTTGGTGTTTTTGACAAAAATATCTGGAGAGGCATAAATTAATTAAAATCTGCTTTTTAGACAAGTTGAATCAGATGCGCAGAGGTTTAATTTTTGTTGAATTTTGTTCGTTAATAGATGAAAAAGTTTCAAATTAGATACAGAAATATGAAAAATAAATTATATTTGACTGAAAAATTTTTTGGAGTTTTTGACAAAAATTGCTGGAGAGGCATAAATTGATTAAAATCTGCTTTTTTGACAAGTTGAATCAGATGCGCAGAGATTCAACTTTTGGTGAATTTTGTTCGTTAATAGATGAAAAAGTTTCAAATTAGATATAGAAATATAAAAAATAAATAATATTTGACTGAAAAATTTTTTGGTGTTTTTGACAAAAATATCTGGAGAGGCATAAATTAATTAAAATCTGCTTTTTAGACAAGTTGAATCAGATGCGCAGAGGTTTAATTTTTGTTGAATTTTGTTCGTTAATAGATGAAAAAGTTTCAAATTAGATACAGAAATATGAAAAATAAATGATATTTGACTGAAAAATTTTTTGGTGTTTTTGACAAAAATATCTGGAGAGGCATAAATTAATTAAAATCTGCTTTTTAGACAAGTTGAATCAGATGCGCAGAGGTTCAATTTTTGTTGAATTTTGTTCGTTAATAGATGAAAAAGTTTGAAATTAGATATAGAAATGTGAAAAATAAATGATATTTGACTGAAAAATTATTTGGAGTTTTTGACAAAAATATCTGAAAAGGCATAAATTGATTAAAATTTGCTTCCTTGACAAGTTGCATCAGATGCGCAGTGGTTCAATTTTTGTTGAATTTCGTTCGTTAATAGATAAAACAGTTTGAAATTAGATTTATAAATATAGAAAATAAAAAATATTTATCTGAAAATTTTTTTGGAGTTTTTGACAAAAATGTCTGGAGAGGCATAAATTGATTAAAATCTGCTTTTTTGACAAGTTGAATCAGATGCGCAGAGATTCAACTTTTGGTGAATTTTGTTCGTTAATAGATGAAAAAGTTTCAAATTAGATATAGAAATATAAAAAATAAGTGATATTTGAATAAAAATTTTTTTTGGAGTTTTTGACAAAAATTTCTGAGGAGGCATAAATTGATTAAAATCTGATTTTTGGACAAGTTGAATCAGATGCGCAGAGATTCAACTTTTGGTGAATTTTGTTCGTTAATAGATGAAAAAGTTTGAAATAAGATATAGAAATATGAAAAATAAATAATATTTGACTGAAAAATTATTTGGAGTTTTTGACAAAAATATCTGAAAAGGCATAAATTGATTAAAATTTGCTTCCTTGACAAGTTGCATCAGATGCGCAGTGGTTCAATTTTTGTTGAATTTCGTTCGTTAATAGATAAAAAAGTTTAAAATTAGATTTATAAATATAGAAAATAAAAAATATTTATCTGAAAATTTTTTTGGAGTTTTTGACAAAAATGTCTGGAGAGGCATAAATTGATTAAAATCTGCTTTTTTGACAAGTTGAATCAGATGCGCAGAGATTCAACTTTTGATGAATTTTGTTCGTTAATAGATGAAAAAGTTTCAAATTAGATATAGAAATATAAAAAATAAGTGATATTTGAATAAAAATTTTTTTTGGAGTTTTTGACAAAAATTTCTGAGGAGGCATAAATTGATTAAAATCTGATTTTTGGACAAGTTGAATCAGATGCGCAGAGATTCAACTTTTGGTGAATTTTGTTCGTTAATAGATGAAAAAGTTTGAAATAATATATAGAAGTATGAAAAATAAATAATATTTGACTGAAAAATTTTTTGGAGTTTTTGACAAAAATTTCTGAAGAGGAATAAACTGATTAAAATCTGCTTTTTTGACTAGTTGAAACAGATTTGTTGAATTTTGTTCGTTAAAAGATAAAAAAGTTTGAAAGTAGATATAGAAATATGAAATTAATTTTTTTTTTAAATATGTCCGCGGCAGCCCTCAGACGAAAGTCAATGGTTTTTCTCCTTATAAATTAAAAAAGAATTCAATCTCTGCGCATCTGATTCAACTTGTCAAAAAAGCAGATTTTAATAAATTTATGCCTCTCCAGAAATTTTTGTCAAATACTCCAAAAAATTTTTCAGTCAAATATCATTTATTTTTTATATTTCTATATCTAATTTGAAACTTTTTCATCTATTAACGAACAAAATTCACCAAAAGTTGAATCTCTGCGCATCTGATTCAACTTGTCAAAAAAGCAGATTTTAATCAATTTATGCTTCTCCAGAAATTTTTGTCAAAAACTCCAAAAAAATTTTCAGACAAATATTTTTTATTTTCTATATTTCTAAATCTAATTTCAAACTTTTTTATCTATTAACGAACAAAATTCAACAAACATTAAATCTCTGCGCATTTGATTCAACTTGTCAAAAAAGCAGATTTTAATCAATTTATGCCTCCCTAGAAATTTTTGTCAAAAACTCCAAAAAATTTTTCAGTCAAATATAATTTATTTTTCATGTTTCTGTATCTAATTTGAAACTTTTTCATCTATTAACGAACAAAATTCAACAAAAATTAAACCTCTGCGCATCTGATTCAACTTGTCAAAAAAGCAGATTTTAATCAATTTATGCCTCCCTAGAAATTTTTGTCAAAAACTCCAAAAAAATTTTCAGTCAAATATAATTTCTTTTTCATATTTCTGTATCTAATTTGAAACTTTTTCATCTATTAACGAACAAAATTCAACAAAAATTAAACCTCTGCGAATCTGATTCAACTTGTCAAAAAAGCAGATTTTAATCAATTTATGCCTCCCTAGAAATTTTTTTCAAAAACTCCAAAAAAATTTTCAGTCAAATATAATTTATTTTTCATATTTCTGTATCTAATTTGAAACTTTTTCATCTATTAACGAACAAAATTCAACAAACATTAAATCTCTGCGCATTTGATTCAACTTGTCAAAAAAGCAGATTTTAATCAATTTATGCCTCCCTAGAAATTTTTGTCAAAAACTCCAAAAAAATTTTCAGTCAAATATAATTTCTTTTTCATATTTCTGTATCTAATTTGAAACTTTTTCATCTATTAACGAACAAAATTCAACAAAAATTAAACCTCTGCGCATCTGATTCAACTTGTCAAAAAAGCAGATTTTAATCAATTTATGCCTCCCTAGAAATTTTTGTCAAAAACTCCAAAAAAATTTTCAGTCAAATATAATTTATTTTTCATATTTCTGTATCTAATTTGAAACTTTTTCATCTATTAACGAACAAAATTCAACAAAAATTAAACCTCTGCGCATCTGATTCAACTTGTCTAAAAAGCAGATTTTAATTAATTTATGCCTCTCCAGATATTTTTGTCAAAAACACCAAAAAATTTTTCAGTCAAATATTATTTATTTTTTATATTTCTATATCTAATTTGAAACTTTTTCATCTATTAACGAACAAAATTCACCAAAAGTTGAATCTCTGCGCATCTGATTCAACTTGTCAAAAAAGCAGATTTTAATCAATTTATGCCTCTCCAGCAATTTTTGTCAAAAACTCCAAAAAATTTTTCAGTCAAATATAATTTATTTTTCATATTTCTGTATCTAATTTGAAACTTTTTCATCTATTAACGAACAAAATTCAACAAAAATTAAACCTCTGCGCATCTGATTCAACTTGTCTAAAAAGCAGATTTTAATTAATTTATGCCTCTCCAGATATTTTTGTCAAAAACACCAAAAAATTTTTCAGTCAAATATTATTTATTTTTTATATTTCTATATCTAATTTGAAACTTTTTTATCTATTAACGAACAAAATTCACCAAAAGTTGAATCTCTGCGCATCTGATTCAACTTGTCAAAAAAGCAGATTTTAATCAATTTATGCCTCCCTAGAAATTTTTGTCAAAAACTCCAAAAAAATTTTCAGTCAAATATAATTTATTTTTCATATTTCTGTATCTAATTTGAAACTTTTTCATCTATTAACGAACAAAATTCAACAAAAATTAAACCTCTGCGCATCTGATTCAACTTGTCAAAAAAGCAGATTTTAATCAATTTATGCCTCTTCAGAAATTTTTGTCAAAAACTCCAAAAAAATTTTCAGTCAAATTTGAATTAGTAAAGCACTGAAAATTATTTGAAATCTGTGAAAAAAGTCCATTTTATAATTAGATATTGTATTCATTAAATTAATCAACATAATCACTATAAAAGGAGGTAAAATACCGAAATGGCGTAAAACGAGAATTTCAGTACCCTGGCTTATAACTTCAATAATTACCCATAGATTTTTTTCATCCATACATTTTTTTCTTTCTAAAAGTGAGCCATATATGTAAAAAATTTAAAACTGGACATAATTTGACGTTTTCTATTTTTGTATGGCGGTAGAATGAATTTGTTTTTCAGATTTTGGGCCAAAAACTCAAATTAAAAATTTTTTTTTGGACTATATTACTTAAAATATTTAACCGATTGAAAAATAATGTTAAAATCGATTGTTTGGAATTGGATTACCTTTAATTTGACACTTAGAAAAACCTAATCGGACGTCTGTAACTCGAGATACGGCCTAAAACGTGAAGTCACCTCAGTAAAAAAACGTAAAAAAATTTTAAAAATTCATATTTCGGAAACCTATCCATAGAAAAATTTCTTAATGTCATTTTTAAGTTTAGAGAACCGTAGTACATAAAAAAATAGTGGCATTAAATGTACATTTTGGCTGTAAACTAGTGTTATTATCACCAAAAATTGATGTGTCCACAAGATGGAACTCTACCTGTAATATGATCGATTGTGGACTTGAAATGGAAAAAGCGATTGACTTGCTTTGCAAGAATAATAAATCTATAAATGGTTTAATAATTTCCAATCAGGAGTGGATTCTCTTAAGAGAAATATACAAACATTTGCGCCATTTCAAGACGTTATCCGTTGCTTTTTGTGGAGAGAAATATCCAACTCTTAATTTAGTCATTGTCGGGTTTAATATGATTCTGGATAAAATGGAACAGTCCATCAAAATACTGCAGCATAAAGTAAAAAATGCTGTTGAAAAAAACATCTTGATATCATTACAAGCTGGATTAGCGAAGCTTGATAAACATTACAGTAAAAGTAACTAAATTTATTGTGCCGTCTTGATATTAGATCCAAGATTCAAACTAGAAACATTCAACATGACTGAGTGGGGTCGAGAAATGAAAAAAGATTCTCTGAAAACTTTCAAATCAATTAATAAAATAATAATCAATTTTAATTTTTGATTTATATATAAATATAAATAATAAATAGATATAAATATTCAATTTTTGGAGTCTGAAAGTTGCCTTCGAAACTTCCTAAAAAATTTCTGGATATTTACCTTGGAAATTTGTTGGAAATTTCTGTTGGAAATTTCTGTTGGAAATTTTTGGGAAACTTTAGTTGCAAACTTCCTGGCAATTATCGTTAGAAACATTCTTGTAACTTCCGATTGGGAAAATCCTGGAAAATTTCATTGGAAGCTTCCGTTGGAAACTTTCCGGAAAGCTTCTGAAAACTTTCGTTAAAAAATTTCTAGAATTTTCCTGGTACATTCTCTTAAAAATCTCCTTGAAACTGTATTTAGAAACGTTCTGGAAACTTTCATTGGAAACTTCCTGAATAACTTTCTAAAATCTTCATGAAAACTTTCATCGGAAACTTTCATTGAAAACTTTAATTGGTCACTTTCTGGAAACTTCCTGTAAACTTTCGTTGAAAACTTGTTAGTATTTTTCTGAAAACTTCCGTTAAAAACATTCATGAACTTTTGTTGAGAACTTTCTAGAAACTTTCTTTGAAAACTTCCTAGAAACTTCCGCTGGTAACATCCTGTAAACTTCCATTGGAAACTTCCTAGAAACTTTCGTTGGAAACCTTCTGGAAACTTTCGTTGAAAACTTTCTGGAAACATTCGTTGAGAACAACTTTGAAATGTCAATTAATTTTTAATTTTAAATTTGGGTACTATCAGGATAATAGAATTAAAACCTTAGATTTGTTAAATTGACTTGAATTTTAATAGAGAGTTCTTCTTTTCTTCTATTCTTCTCTTCTCTAGAGTATCAGCTCTGCATGCATATATATGCATAGTATACATACGAGCAAACTGACTTAATTTGCTCGATCAGTTTTCTCAAATACCAGACTCTCGTTAGAACGATATAAAACAATACGAGATTGCATTTGACAAAAAACGAGCGACTTTCCTGTCAACGTATATTTCTCGTAATTTTGATCGTTATGCATCACTACGTGGGACACAGAATTTTGGTGAATTAGCACAAACAATTGTACTTCATTCTTCACATATTTTTAAATTGTATTTTTTATGGTCTTAATATGACACGCTGGTATTAAATTCTTTTTATCAAAAAATTCCTTTACCATTGTAAAGGAATTTTCATTTCATTTTGCCATTTCATAAATATCCACAGTGCACTCTACATGCACTTTTCCTCAAGAAAATTTTTCAACGCAAATTAAAAAATGACAGTAAAAATGTTAAATATGGCCTTTTTCGTTTATTTTACAGTATGATTCATGATTAGATATATAAATGCATCAAGCTTACCTTGGAGGTAGAAAAAGAGCTTGCACATGATTTCTCCATAGACCCATATAATAGAAACAGCTTGACTAACAGCCATTGGCATGCAGATCGTCGTTACTAGCAGATCAGCAATCGACAAATTCACCACAAAATAGTTAGTTACACTGCAAAAAATAAAAATAAAAGCTCATTAGTAATTAAAAGATTGCCGTTTCTAAAAGAAAGATTCAGTGACAAATATCGAATTTTAAAAAAGAAAATATAAAATTTTAATTTTTTTAAAAATAAAAGAACTGAATTAATTTTACGAATTTCCGAGAAAATATATACTTTATGTTCATAAATCAATTCATTTTTAAAATTACAACATTTAATTAGAGAAATTGTGGTTATAAAATTAAAATTTGAGAAATTATTTAAAAAAAGAGAATTAACTTGGCACGGTATATTTATTTTTATATTGTTCATTCGTTTTGTTAAATAGTAAAAATTTAATTGATTACAAAAAATAAACATTAAACATTATCTGAAAGAATGCGTCACAGTACCTAAGCGTACCTTAAAAAGGTTTAATAAATTTTCAAACAAGAAAAAAATATAAAACTCCAAGTAATTATTTATTCCGAATTTACAAGAAATATATTCTGTCATTGAGGTTTTCATCATAAATACACAACATTTAAAAAAAATAGTAAAAAGTAAATATTACGTGAACATTAGTTAAAAATAGAAAATACTGACCACCAATTATAAATTAATAATTTTTTGTTATTTATTAACTTTTTTTATCCAGTCACATGAATGTTTAATATCTGCATTTTTTATTTTAATTATTACCAGCAAATCAAATATTTCAATTTATTGTAAAATCTTGTACGATTAAGTAAATGTTAAAAGTTTTTGAAAGGTTAACTTCAAAATTATGAAACTCTAGATTTACGGTTCCAACCGAAAAGTTTTTAAGGAGAAAAATTTTCTTGATGGTGAATAAACGTTGTTCATCTTCTTTCGGAACAGTATTAGATTTTTAAAAGACAGTTGCTTTAAGCTTTTGACACTCGATAATTTTTTTTTTTTTTTTTAATTTGAATACATTATTTAATGAAACACTATATTTCATAAAATTTTTACATCATACTATATCTTTTGTGTATTTAAATTTTAATATTCCTTCTTAGTCTATAATTTTTAATTAAAATTTTTTTTTTTAGATAAGTATATTAACCGTTAATTAGAATTTCATGGTATTATGTCATAGTTCTTAATTAATGTTTATCTTTCTGATTTAGAATTAAATCCAGAAAGTTTTCAAATATAGCTATATTTGGACTAACAATTTAAGTACAGGCTGACGTTTTCAGTAGTATAACAAAGTTTTAGTCAGACGTTCATCTGTCACGTTTCATGTAAGTCTATCGTTTATTGTATATGTATTATTTTTCATTTCCTTCCTCTGTTTCTAATTTTATTTTTCATTTATTTTCATCAAACTATGTCAAAGAGTTTCATGACAAGTGCAAACATTTCTTTTAAATTTACATAAAAACTATAAAATAAGATTAAATAGAGAGGTCTTTTGAAGATCCAATAATTAATTTTATAATTTATAAGAAAATCTTAATTGGAGACATGAAACATTCTAATAATAATCAAGAAAAATGCATGTCAAAGTACTTTCTCAGAAAACGTTTAATTTCTAAAATACTAAATATTTTTCCATTAAACTTTCTAAAATTACTTAAAATATCATCTAGAAGGTCTATCTAATCCGAATTTGTATTAATTGTGCTTTAGAATCATTTTTAAAGAATTCCCAAAGATAAAATTTAAAAAATATTTCAAATTAAAGATCAATTATTATTAATAACACAAACAAATAGCTATACCTTTTTTTATTTCTCACACCTGTCTTGAATGAAAAAAAGTCCTTCTCCCGATGCCGAAATAAAACACTTGCATATTTTGAATTCTTTCGATCCAAATGAACAAAATTTTAAAGGTACAAAGTCGTATCCGATCTTCTTGACTGTTTTTCATGACTTTTAATGTTCATTTAATTGAATTATAATTTGATTGCATTATAATTACAAAGTTATTTTTCAATTAGCCGAAAAGGGTATAGAAAATCCTATTAATATAAACAAAGGGATAATAATTTGAAAATTAAAAGTTTAATAATACCAATTAATTGTCCAGAAATTCAATATACAATATTGTGAAAGAAATAAATATACATTTGCTAAGTGAAGTGCTCTCTTTATATGGATCAAAAACAATTGAAGTACCATCATATTAAGCCATGTTCTGCATATTGTAATGAAATAAATTTCATTAAATTGCAATAAGTGGACTTCAAAATAACGGAAAATAATCAAGAGGATCGGATACGATTTTGTACCTTTAAATTCTCGTTTATTTAAATCGAAATAATTTAAAATATGCAAGTATTTTTTTTCGGCATTGGGAAAACACTTTTTTTTATTCAAGACAGGCGTTTTCATGCTGTTTAAGGTTGAATAGACTTTTCTCATCTCTTGGATTCATGAGACTAAAAAAAATGAAGCGTAAAAAAAATTTATGTGCAATTTTATTATATAATTGCTGCGATTGATGACATATTTGACCCCTATTTTCCCATTAGAAATACATGAAAAAAGTCTACTTTTTTCAAAAATTGCGAAAAATTGTTCTTAATTTTATCGAAAAAGGCTCAGCAGTTTATGAGATCTCGATAAATGTTCAAAGTTGAAGAAACTGACGGTTATTATTATTTTTTTGCAAACTGAGCCTATCTAGGGGTGCCTTAAACAACCACCCTTAAACGTAAATTCATCATTTATAAGTAAATATGTCTAAAATATGATTTTTTAACGTAGTTCTTCTTTTATAAATTTTTTCATTTAACAAAATATAAAGCTCGCTTCATGTGGTTTTTTGCCATTTTCGTTGAATAACTATAAAGAAGTTATTTATTTATAATTCGATAGGGGAGTGGGTCCCAAGATGGGCAGGGCCCCCAGATGTGGACATTTCGTATAAAATTTTTGTTCAGGGTGACAGGGTCTTAAGCTTTCTGTTATTTTTGTTGTTTGTATAGACGAAGATTTTGATGCACATTTGAAGAAGAAAAGCCAGTTAATTCTTCTTTTACACATACCACGTAATTTTGTGTCTAAAAAAAGGTTTTTTTCAAGTTGGGAAAGTTATTTAAATTTATGATTAAAAATGAGTACTTAACGTTATAATATTCTTTATTTGAGGATTTTTATTTTTATTTATTTTTTTTTTTATTTTTATTTATTTCCAAAAAAGTTGAGATAATAAAGGCCGTAGCCGGATAAGCATGTGTCTGCGGCCCCCACTCGGATTTCGTTCATATTCATGGAATTGAGTACCCTCAATATGAAACTTCTTTTCGCCAAGTATTAACTTTTGAAAATTATTTTTTAAAAAGTTATGGCACTTTTTTGAAAAAAATTAAAATTTGATTTTTTCTTAAGTGACTAAATCGATTCAATCGGCAAAAAAATATGTTATAAGGGAAGCAAAAATGCATTTAAAAAAAATTGGCGATTAATTTTGTGCAGGGTAAGGGGTAGAAAAAAACATTTTTATTTTCTATAATTTTTTTTTCGTAGTAGTTGGCTTGGAACAATTACCATATTTTTTTGTTACATTCTTTTTCATCTAAAAAGAAACATATATTTTGGGCAGCTCGATCTGAAGGGTACTTGACTGTGGAAATTAAAAAACTGATTTTTGGCCACTAAAATACATGATATATCATGGAAAGGAGGGGCCAACCAATTTTTTACTTAAGTTTTTACTTTCTGTCTCATTAATGAACATCCCGAAATAAATTATGAACATACGAGTCATATATTATTAAAATTAGCCAATTATATTATATGTTTTCATGAATAGTAATTGAGATCTTGCATTACACTGAAAGAAAGTCCTGTTAAAATTATCAGAGTCATGTTACATAGAGCTTTTGCTCATCCATAAACTACGTTACCAACTTAGGAGGGGGAGGGGTCAGTCTTAAACCTACGCTTAATGTTATAAATTTTAAAAATGCATGTAAAGTTGTCAATGGAGTGGGGAGAGGGGGCCGAAAAATCTGGAAAATTGGTAACGTAGTTTATGGACGAGCCGTTACTAGAGTTTCAGATTATTTTAACCTGAAATTCTGGTAAAATTAACAGGACCATTTTTTCAATTGCTGCTTTTTCTCGCTTCTGGAGACACATTTTCTTTATACCTATGTGTACTATTACTTAATAAAGCAAATCATCTTTCTATTAAAGCATATCTGAGTTCGCTGTTGGATAGACAAACTGATGTTAGCAAAATATTTCTCCGGTGTTACCATATTTCTTCCCTTTAGTATTTTTTTCCTGAGTATTCTTTTTGAGGATATGATCATTTGTTATGTTCTACTAATAGATTTTTTATAATAAATAGGGGAAATCCGCCTAAGATGGACCCCTATTCATATTTTGCAAAAAAGTGTTCAGTTAGTGAATTAAAAAGAAAACGGCAATTTATGTTTAATATTTCTTCTAAACTAATATTTTTAGAAAAAATTCTTTCTATCATTGATGGAATTGGTGATTATTATTACCATTAAAAGTGAAGGTGTAAATTTGTAACATAAAAAGAAAAATTATGACAAATTCTAACTTTTTGAACATTTTTTCAAAATCCGCCTGCCTTATATGTAATTCCTTCTAAATTTCGGATTGACGTCTCAGTGTTCCTTTTAGAAATTTTTTTACATATTCTGGCTTTTCGATATTTAAAGTTGTTTTTGGCAATACTCTGTTTGCTTCTCCGTTTATCCCGACGGTGACCGATGGTGTTTCCAATATATCCAAAGGATATATTTGTTGCCGCAGACATTTCATGGGCAGTTTTTCTGAAACCGTTATTATATTCGGCAACAGCTTCTGCTACAGCTATCTGCAGACGCTTTCTTGAGACAAAATAATGTCTCTTTTGGACATTTATTCCAAATTAAACTGTGTAAACTTTTATTGGCATTTTGTGTTCAAAAATGTTTGCAGCGATCCAACAAAGTTCCATCCGATAGCCTTTCAAAAATCGGTAAAATGTGATCAAAAACCTGAAAAATTATTAAATACTTAGTCATACCAATTATTTTTTCAATGTCTTGTTCTATATTGTATAACAATAAAATTATGTATAATAAAAATTTATAATTGTGGTACCTTTTGGTTTATAGGTGTTCGCATATTTGCCCAGTCGATAAATGAATCTGCAAACAAAAAAATCGAAGAAATATTGGATAACGCCCGAACAATAGTAAAAAATTTACACTTTGCTCAAAGAACGGAAACTCCAAGGGCTGAAGAAATAACTGATATAGTTGTCAGTTATGATGGTAGTTGGTTGACAAGAGGACACAATTCACTTCTGGGAGTTGGATGTGTAATTGATGTCGATACGGGATACGTAATTGATTTCCAGGATTATGTCGAAATACTGCCACGAGTGCGTGATCTCAAAAATTTATCTTGGAGAGGATAGTCCGGAATTTGAAATATGGATGGAAGGGCACAAAAGTAAATGTTAAAAAAATCACTCTGGATCATCGGGAGCTATGGAAATGGTTGCAGCTAAACTTCTTTGGCGAAAATCTCAAAATTTTAGTCTGCGCTATTCAACAATGCTTTCAGATGTAGATGCCAGGACGTTGCACCACTTAAACGAAATCCACGTTTATGGAGAGAACTTTGTGATTAGTAAAGAAGAATGCATAAATCACGTAAAAAAGAGATAAACAGAATAGTAATAATAATAATAATAATAATAATAAAAAGAACAATTTTGTTTATAACAATAAATGAATAATCATATGAAAACAATATATCTTAAAACTATAAAAAAAATAAGAAATAAAATATGGAAATAAAAAAACATGTTCTTTCGTAGGTTACGAACTTCACTTTGGAAAGTTATAAAAGTGTACCGAAACCGTTTAATTATGCTAGGCGGACGCACCTATGGATCCCTAAAAGGATCAACAATCGGTACCTTTTGTAAATGTTATCAAGCTTGAATTTACAGAAATAAGGGTAATGTGAAAGACATGAAAAATGCCATTATGGCTATTATTTATCATTGCGTGTCCACTGACGAAAACCCTCAGCATCAATTCTGCCCAAATGGAGAAGATAGTTGGTGTTTTTATCAGTCAGCTTTCTCTAAATAAGACGAAATAGGTTGCCATAAGACAAATATTCGAACACCTATAAACCAAAAGGTATCCAATTATAAATTTTTATTATACATAATTTTTTTGTTATACAATATAGAACAGGAAATTGAAAAAATAATTGGTATGACTAAGTACTTACTGATTTTACAGGTTTTTGATGACATTTTACCGATTTTTGAAAAACGATCGTATGAAACAGATAAGTATAAATAAGTAAGAAAATTTTCAAGAGGAATACTGAAAAGTGTATCCGAAATTCAGAAGGAATTACATATAAGGCAGGCGGATTTTGAAAAAATGTTCAAAAAGTTAGAATTTGTCATAATTTTTCTTTTTATGTTACAAATTTACACCTTCACTTTTAATGGTAAAAATGATCATCAATTCCATCAATGATAGAAAGAATTTTTTCTAAAAATATTAGTTTTAGTCCTTTTTATTTTATGACTGTCAGTACTAAAAACATGATTTTTTTAAAATTCATGATTTTTTTTTAATTCCTTAAGAACAAATTTGCAAAAAATAAAAAAAAATATTTTAAGTGCAATTTTTAATGATAATGTTAATTAAAACCTCGTTTAAAAGCAAAAATGTGTTTTTTTTTAAAATGCTTCAAAAATAGTAAAAATAAAAATTTTTAGTTGCCAATTTTTTTCTTAATAGAAAAACACATTTTTTAAAAATGTTTTAAAAAATTTTATTTTTTTGAAAAAAATTAATTTAAGATCACGCACTTGTGGCAGTATTTCGACATAATCTCGAAATCAATTACGTATCCTGTATCGACATCAATTACACATCCAACTCCCAGAAGTGAATTGTGTCCTCTTGTCAACCAACTACCATCATAACTGACAACTATATCAGTTATTTCTTCAGCCCTTGAAGTTTCCGTTCTTTGAGCAAAGTGTAAATTTTTTACTATTGTTCGGGCGTTGTCCAATATTTCTTCGATTTTTTTGTTTGCAGATTCATTTATCGACTGGGTATAAGTCAAAAACTTTTTTGACCAATTTTATTTTATGACCATGGAATTCCTGGCGAAAAGTTACTAGAAAAATAATTACGTCAATTTTTTGTAATTAAATCTTGATACAGTTGAAAATGTAACCGAACCCTCCCCTTAAGAATTGTTACACGATGTTCATTTTTTATTTACTATAATTTTTAGAGACTTTTAAGAAGATGTCCATCTTGGGGCCACTTTTTTTTAGACTAAAAACTTTAACTATTAGAAAAATTGCTTCAAAAAATGTTTATGTTTAAAATAAAATTTTATCTCTGTGGCCATAAGTTACCTTATAAATTGTACTTTTATCTGGTATAAAACATTTTAATACATTTTATTTGGTTTGGATTCTACAGCAATAAATCGAAAGGGCGTACAACTTGGGGCCCACTCCCCTAACTGAGACGAAAAACCAGCTTCACCATTTTCAATAAAAAAGATTTCTAGAATTTACTTATTAGGATGATAGTTATCAATAGATAAAAAATAATCCTTATATTTTAAAGCGTAATGAAAAAATTTATGAAGCTACAGAAAATTCGGTTGAGTAATGATTCGTGAAATTAACTAAAACATTTACCTGAGATAAGTTATATTTCAATCAGCATACACATTAAAATTTTAAAAATTGCTAAATACAACACCGCATTGATTGACGATGCCCAAAAACATTCTCAATAAAGTCACAAAAGTCAGAAAAAAATTTTAAATGTTGCATTAGATGGAATATAATATACTCCAATGCAATATACTAGATCTTTAAAAAGTAAGTTTCACAAATAAATAAATGTTCAACTGATTCACACTGCAGCAGGACTGCAACGAACGTTGAACCGCAATCAGCACGTCACCACTTCAAACTTGCATTTAAGACTTGCACCAATTCTGATGTGTTTATATCCAAATTTCGTTTGTGCGTCGAGTCGTCAATTCAATCTTCAAGTTCGACAATTTCTTCATTTGCAGTTTCGTTCTCTCAGGAACAATATGAATTTTTGCAAAAGATGTAGAGTGCTTGGAATCCTTTTTCAAATTCATGAATGCAGAATGGATGTTTCTGACTGACATTTCCGAAAAAGAGAACCATATTCAACGGTTTGCAATTGTTCTGCGCTTGTATAAAAGATCCTATTCTAGTTATTTTAATAGAATTTAAGATATCAGAGGAAACTAAACATTATAAAAGTTCCTTTGTTTTTATTAGATCTACTTGATAATGATATTTTATTGAGTTAGATTTAGGGTACCTAAAAATTATTAAATTTTTTTACGCATCTCTCTCTCTCTCTTGCATCTCCTGTTAACAGGCACGGATGACTGATGTAGTGACAGGTGTAGTAGACATTTTGACAGATTCCACGGCGTTAATCCTCGACGATAATTCACTGAACTTAGATTCATATCCTATGCATTTTCAGGTTAAATCATCGATCTCTGTTGAAAGATTGTTGTTAAAATCGAAATAATTCGAGAGAGCGAGCAAAAGTTAGGCTAGTCACTCGGCAGCCATAATAATAAAAATAATTAGAAATTGAAGCAAATAATAGAAAAATTACAGATTTTATTGTTTAGCAAAAAAAAAAAAAAAAAAAGTGAAAATCGTTCTAAAAATGAAAAATTGATGACAATATTCTAGGTTTGAGATAATAACTGGAAATTTAGGAAACTAATTGAAAAATAATTAAAATATTAAAAAGAATTAAAAATTTAACAAAATAATTGAAAGTTTAGATATAAAAGTTCAGGAAATTAATTCTGAAATTATGTAAATGATTAAAAATTGAAGATAATAATTGCAAAATGACAAAAATAATGGTAAATTATAAAAAATTAATTTAAATTTGCGATGAATAATATAAAATGTAGGAATAAATAATTAAATTGATTTAATATCGAGGGAAAATAATTAAAATTGAAAAAGTGATTGAAAATGCACTAGTCAGTCGTGATCTTATTGTATTTCAATCAATTAAAAATTAGAATCAATTGATTAGTTTAATTAGTTTTTTATTTTACTATCATTTTTGTTTAGTTACTTTTCATTAAAAGAACTTGGCGCTTGGGTTTTGATTTCATATTGTTTTTTTGTTTTGATTATAAATTAAAAATTAAATTAAATAACATCAAACATTATACATAATCTGGAAAAATGCGTCACACTACAGAAAAATAATACGATCAACTAAGAAAGTAGTTTCTTTTATACTTGTCAACTACACAGCGGTAGTTAAATTTGTCAGCTATATTTTTTTCAGTACAGTTTCGGATGGTGTGTAGAATGCCTTAATTACTGAAACGTTTATTAATCAAAATAATTGAACGCTTTTCTTGTAATTGTAGTTTGATGAAGGTCACTTAAGAAGTTGTGTTGCCTTTGGTTAAATTTACTCTAACAGACTATTTAATTACTATTATTAAGAGCATGTAGTGTATAATCACCTCCTGTTATGTTAATAATATATACACTATTAAGCCGTAAACGCTTTGTTCAAAATATACCTGATCCATACTGTACCACCATTTAAAATTTTTTGAAATTGTAAATGAATTTTGTAGCTTCACGAACACAAAAAGTCTCATGCTTCTGTTCCATCCTGGACAAACACACGACATAGCTTGTAAAAAAAACAAGAAAAATGTGTGCATTTGAAATAATGGGGTCATAGGAAGTTAATAAAGATGAAACGGATGCTGGGATGAAAAATGAAGTGGTTTTTCTACTAGTGAAAAAGTAGTGTCAGAAAGGGCTTAAATTTTATCTGATAAAAGTAGACTAAGATGTTGGTTATTAGAACACACCCTGAGGCACAAAGGGTTACATTCAGCATTTTTAGTAGGTAAATTAAATGAATGTAGAAGAGGAAGAACGTGTCTAAAATACAACGTACTATAATAATTGTTATAAATGTTTTCTTCATCACAAATTGGGTCAGAAAAGCTACATATCAATTTCGTCTATATCTTACGATTTCATCAAACATATTAGATAGGATTTTATGTCTGCTTCTAAAAGATAGTAGAGAGATAAATCGACCATAAACTTGAGTGATTTTTAGAATGTTGAATATTATTCGGTCGATAAAAAGTTGCAATCTGTTGGTTACTGAGACTGATATGAGAATAAAGTTACTCGCGCTTGAAAATCTTTTAAAGAAGCATCCGTTTTTAAACACACAGTTGGACTTGAGAAAAAAAAATGAAAGTAGAAATAAATAACTTTCGTTATATGAGCGATTCCACCGTTCTTTTACATTATTTCGGAGTGAGCAAACCGAATAAGATAAAATTATAGAAATTCGTATAGTAGATATCCAAAGTAACAAAATCCATGTACTATTAAATAAAAATATGCATTTGTTTATGAAATGTCAAACTTTCGGAAAAATATGCAAATCCTTATATCTTCTGTTCTATTTAACGTACTAAGTTAATTTAAAAAAAAAAACGTTCGTAAAAAAAGGACAATTTTTTTTTGTTTTAACACTAATTACAAATTTTTGTCAATTAAACCATTTAATTAAATAAATTTCTCTACCTTCTGAGCAGCTAAGCCGATTTTGATAATTCAAAAATAAAAATAATCCACTGGAGCTCCTGTTTAAGATTCCACAAAAAAATTTGATGCACCATCATAAAATTTTCGAGCTATACCGAGCTATACCGATTTTATGTAGGTGACTCATATTTTTTTGTGGAATCTTAACAGGAGTTCCAGAGAATTATTTTTATTTTTGAATTATCAAAATCAGTTCAGTTGCTCAGAAGGTATAGATAAATCCTAAAAACTTGAATTTTAATCTTGTATTCTCTAATAATAATTTAAAAAAATTGAAGATGAAATGATCGGAATTCAATATAAAAAATATTGAAAGAAAGATAGATGAAGCGTATATTAAACTATAATGGTAAAATATTAATTTCTAGCAATAATAACGACGTTGGCCCACGAGAAATCAAAATCGAAAAAAAAATTGAAATTTAAGAAAATAATTAAAAATTATAGAAAATAATAAAAAATTGAAGAAAACAATTGAAAGTTGAAGAAAAATAATACAAATTGGAAGAAACTGATAAAAAATTGAAGAAACAAATTCGAAATTTAAAAAAAAATTTATGATTGAAAAAAAATTGCACAACGTGAAAATAATTGACAATTGAAAACAAAATTTGAAAAATGGCTAGATTAATACACAACCAAATAAAATAGTTGAAAAACTCAAAAAATAAATACTAAATTTTCAGAGAACAATTGAAAATTTAGAAATTTGTAGGCAATAATTGAAAATTGCATAAAACAATTAATAATTGAAAAAAATAATTGAAAAATTGAAGAAAATATTTGAAAAATGACGAAAATAATTGAAAGTAATTGAAAACAGAATTCGAAAAAGGACTAGAAAAAAATAATTGAAAAAATGTAGCAAGAAAAATTAAATTTAAACAAAATTATTAGAAATTGAAAATAAGGAAAATTATAGAAATAATTGTTGGAAATATTTGCCCATTGAACAACTGGATGCAAAATCGAAAATAATAATTACAATTGAAAAAATAATTGAAAATTGAAAAATGAAATTAAAATTTAAAGAATATAATTACAAATTCAAAATAAGAATATATTAGAAAATAATTAAAAACTGAATAATGCAATTGAAATTAAAAAAAAATTAAAAATTTGAAGAAAATAATTTGAATTTGTCGAAACTTATTTATAATCGAAAAAATTGTAATCAAAAGGCGAGAATTTTTTAATATTAAAGAAATTAATAAAAATTAAAGAATTTAATTGTAAAATTATAATTCGAAAACTACTGATGTTTGATATAATGCGAGGATTATTGAATATTAAATTAAGTAATTGAAAATTGAAGAACGGAATTAAATTCAAAAATTAATTATAATTGATAGAAAAATTATAAACTCAACAAAATAATTATCAATTAAAAAAAAATCGAAAACTGGCGACAATTATCGGCAACAGAATAAAATTATTTTATATATTAAAGAATAATTATAAAATTTAATGAGAATAATTGTAAATTAAAAACTGTTGATAATTATAGAAAAAATTGTAGATTTGTTTACTAATTTATATCACTTTCTTCAAATATTTAATTTTGTTTTCTTGTAATTTTTAATTTTAAAAAAAATGTGAGTATTTTGTTTTGCATTGTTTTTCAGTATTTTTATAGTCACTTAACTTTTATCTCTTTGTAAACAATTTTCCTTTTTTATGCATTTAATAATACTTTTTATGTTTTTGATTTTTTAAATTTTTCTTCTTTTTAAGTAAATTGACTACTTCAGTTAATTTTAAATAGTTTTATTTTTATAATATTTAGAAAAAGTTATTTACCGTTTTAGTGATTAATTTTATTTACTATTATAATTAAGAGGTGAAGAAATATAATTTTTTTTCCAATTTTCTGGTTTTTTAAACATTTATTCGATTTTTTTGTAATTTGTCATAACTTATTAATTTTTAAATACTTTTCTTCTTTTATTTACTTTTATGTCAATTTGATCTTATAATAGATTTTCATCGTTTGATCATAATTTCTCTATTTTTTAGAAATATTTGTTCTTTTCTGGAAATTTTTTAATCGTTTTTATTTAGTTTTTCATTTAAAAGAAATTATTGTTTCTAGCTTAATTTTCAAAACAAGTTTTTAAATGTATTTTGTTTCCTCTAGTAACATTTTTCCGTTTTTTACCGATTATCTTATTTATTTTCATCATTTAAAAAAACATATCCGTGAAATATTTTAACTTTTTGAAAACCTTTATTTCCTCTTTTTTGTAGTTTCAATTTTTTCTTTTAAAAAATTTTACTATTTTTTCAAATAATACCGCTTGGTATTTTGATTTAAAAAATGCAATTTAATCAATGTTTCTTAAACTGTTTAATATTTTATAGCATTATTAACATATTTCCTAATTTTCCTCTTTTTTTGCCTTCAATGATTTTTTTACCTTTTTTATTTCCTAGAAGAAAAATTTATGTATTTTTTGACATGTTTTAAAATTGTTACATTTTTTACATATATTTGCTTTAATTTATCCATTTCAATGTAAATTATTTCTTACTTTCTTATCTGCTCATTCATAATATTGGTTTTAATAAAATTTTGTAATTTTTGTAGTTTATGTAAAATTTTATTTGTCACATTGTTTTAGATTCTTTAAAGATTTTCTTCATTGTTTAAAATTTGTTATATTGTTTAATAAATGCTCTCACTTTTTGTTATTTCTTCAGACTACTAGACTATTTTTTAAATTTATTTATTTTTTCGTTGTATTTTTATTCTTTCTATATAAATTCTAATGTTTAAAATGTTTTTTTAAATTTATCTGTTTTGTTTTTGTACATTTTTTTTTAAAATAATTTGATTAGTTTAATTAGTCTATTGCTTGTCTATTGTTTTCTCTTTTTTGTTTAGTTCTTTAACGTTAAAATAACTTGGCACTAGCGTTATTTAATTATTTGTTTGTTAGTTTTGATTAATTTTAATTTTAATTTTTCAATTTAAATATTAAGCATAAACTAGTAAAAGTGTGTATACTTAAAAAGTAAAATTATAGAAGAGTGTCAAAAAACTCAAAAAGTGCACCTTACTTGAAATTTTTTTCCAACATTTATTTCATTGGCAATTATAGACGCGATTTAAAAAAAATTGTGCATTAAATAGGTGTATATACTGACAATTGTAAGGTTGAAAATAAATAAATTTTATTTTTGAAGTAATATGTTTTATTCAATTAAAATGTAAATATTGTTTTTTCGCGGAAGCTTGTAACTTAAAGTTACCTTTTCAATTAGTAGGTTTTCCATATTTAAGGGTAGACGAGTTTTCTTTTTTTTTTTATTAGTAAAAAACTACCCCCAAATGCCATAACTGGAAATTTGGAGTCTGAAATGTAGAATATAAAATGTGGAATCTGGAATGTAGATTCCGGAAGAGGAATGTTGAATTTGGAATATGGAATCTGGAATCCTCGTATGTGAAAACTAGAATGTGGAATCTGGAATCTGTATACGGAGTTTGGGATATGGAATTTAAAATGCAGAATTCGGGATGTAGAATCTTGGAATCTGGAATATGGAATTTAGAATGTAGAATCCGGAATTTGGAATATGCAATCTGGAATTCTAAAGTAAAAATGTTTTAGTTTTAAAAAGTTAAAAATAGCAAATTAATATTATAAATATAAAAATTCATTAATACAAAAATTAGTATAATTTTTGTTTCCGACGAAAAACTATTGTATAATAAAGTCAGTTACAATCTCACACTTGATGTATAATTAATGTCATTCAATTAATCTCATTTAATGCAAACAGAATTTAACATTATCTCGTTTTCTTGAAGGGAAGATCCTCTTTTGTAAGAATGACATTGAAAAATGTAACAATGGTTTCATCAACAAAGGACTAAAATTTGAATTTCCGCTTGAACCCAGTGTCTTATACTTTTTGAAAGTCATTCAAATTACCATTGTTGAGCAAGTTTACTGCTCAATCTTTATTGCTTCCTCATTGAGAAATTTTTTTACCCCCAAACCTTCGATTGTGATTTTTTTAAAATATCTCGACACATTGAGTTTTCTTTTATTCAACATCAGATGATACTTGCGCGGTAAATTCGAAAAATGAAATTTTAATCTCATTTTAATAAATTAATTAGAAAATATAATAAAAGAATGCAAAAACAGAATATTATTCAAATTGAAATGATTGTAATTAGTACAATAGTTATATAATAACTATATACATCTAAAAAAATAATTATCAAGTAATATTTACAATAACTTAACTTTAAAATTATTTTCGGACAATAATATAATTTGTCAACTGAAATTTTGATATGAACTTTTTGTGAAAAATCGGTCACTAATATTTTGAGAAAAATTTTAATATTTAAACTTGAAAGAATGTCGATCAGTTGGAGCAAGAATGTGTTTGATTTTTTAAATTAAAAAATTAAAAAAATACAAAAAACTTTTTTAATTTTTTTTTTTTTTTTTGAAACGTTTTATTAATTCATTATTGACTTCATTAGGTTGTAACATAGCAATTTTGCTTATATAAATTAAACAATTTTTAACATTAACAACACTAAAATAACTTCCGAAAATAAATTGTTACCTTCACAGATAATAAAGGAAAGAAATCCATCATCAAGAGGTGATTTGTCAAAGCGTGTTTACAAAGACGAGGTACAAATTAGACTGAGAAAATATTTAAATTCGAAGAATCTACCAGCGGCCAGATGTTGATTGGTCTACATATATTTTTTTAAAAATTGTTGTTACTGTACCTTCATAGGGTTGTGTAATGTGCTGGAAAAAATTATCTCGTACTGGTGATATACTGTTTTGGTCTGTCTCTGATCCAAGACCCGTGTAAGAATTAGTTAAAGTTGGATTGCTCTCCATTTAAATTAAACTTGAAAGACTGTCGATCAATGGAGAGAAATCAAACTTTAACTAATTTTAGTATTTAATTAGTAATTTTTTAAAGTTTTGACTAGAGTTTAAGTGATAAACCACTTAAAAGTAGTAAAAATTTTTAAAATATGCAACGATATGAATCTTCAAAAATTTCTTCAAATGGAAAAGTCTTATTTCTGACCTCGAATTGTCTAATTGTTTTGTAAAGTTTTATGTAAATATTTTTTCCATGTTGTTACAAAAAAATCTCTTCTGTTATTGGATGCCTAACGCAGTGTAGAATTAACCAATATACTTATCAGCATAGCTCCCAATGCATTTTAGAAACCCTGTTTCTAATCTAAGTAATTGGACTTTAAACACGTTCTAGTAAACACAAAATATCTTCGTTAATCTCTAAATACATTCTCAAGACTGGTTTGGAATTATACTATATGTACAAAATTTAATTAGCCAAATAACAGTGTCAAATATTTTGTTTTAATACTGAACAGTAACAAGATGAACCCCATTGTGAGCGACATATAGTTTTGCTTGTTGGAGTCCGCTACTTATCTATACTAGTCTAGAATAGTCATTGTCAAACTGGATGGAAGGAATTCGTCAGCTAAGAATGGAATACGAATCAAGCTTAAGTTTACTGATGTATTACGCAAGAATAATAAATAAGGAAATATGTTCTGGGCATTTATCGATATTGTTAGGAAAATAATTGAATTGTAAGATCTCGTTCTCAGAATGTAGCTGTCATATAAAACATCAGAACTTCAACCCCCACTACTTTCTATAATTTTTTTTAAATAAATTAATATTTTAGGGATTTGTTACTTTCATATAGGACAAAAAGTTACCAAAGTATCAAGCCAATCCCATAACTTTTATTTTTGGACCTGCAGTAATAATCAATTGAATTTTATGAATATTTAACACTTTTTTTTTAATTATTAATTTGCAAATTGTAAATATTGCTATAATATATCTATGTTTTTTTTTTAGCGAAGTATTAATTTTTTTTTAAAACATCACGTCAAGTGTCCCTGTTGTATGTGGAGAGCATTTATGAGAATGAGACTGCTCGTTATCACAAAGCATAACGCTTTATTTCACAATACGATGTAAAATTTTAATTGTTTAGTAATTTTCGTCGTTCTTGAAAAAATGGCAAGATTCCAAGGATTGAATGGAGATGCCCATATTACTTGATTAAAGCTTCTTGCACATTTATTCAATAGTTCAAAGATAATGGTTACAACGGTTATAATGGTGTTAAGCGTCTTGACAAGATCTGACTGATGTCGTAGGTCGGTTTTGTTGGGCCTGAGACCCAAAAGGTAGCCAAAGCACCTACAGAGTAGGTGTAGTGGGGAGGATGAGTAAGCCTTGAGGAGGCAAATAAAAATTTGGCGTAGACAGGTACGATGGTAAGGTTGGAAGTTCTGCGAAACGATCGTTAGAGGTGGAAAACAGATGACAATATAAATGCGTCTTTCAAGGTTTGAGTCCATCAGCTTGAAAATGGTAATAAAAATCATCATTGGTTTTTCGATTTTGTCAGGTAGCTATTGTTGATGCAGAAACATAGTTCTATAAAATTTACACTTTCCAACTGTCAATTTACTCAGAATACAATAATAAAGATTCAGTTTCTAATTTTTCATAACGCAGTCTTAAAAATGGCGTGATTCGATTCTCTGTAGATAACCAGCAAGTTGCAGATTTAAGAACGATTTACTATGTGACGTCAGAGTGCAAACAAGTACAGTCCAAATTGCATGTCTCCCACTTTTCTACTTTTCTTGCACGCACTGTTTGACCAACAGAACAGAGTCGATGTCTTTAGCGTGAGTAGTACAGCTTCAAAATCTAACCTGACCGTATAACTAGCGCGGCGTGTTGACAAGTAAAAAAGTGTGAGACCTTCAATTTGGATTGCATTTGTGTACACTCTGACGTGACATAGTGAATCGTTCTTCATTCTGCAACTTTCTGGTTATCTATACAGAGAACCGAATCACGCTTTTTATGACTTTGTTATGAAAAGTATCGTTCGTAACTGCGTGAACAAAGCAGTCGTTTTGAAACGTTTCAGAAACGACTGCTTGTCAAGCATGTTACGAAATATACTATATTCAAATTGTCGAATTTCAGGATTTAAAACATAGACTCAAAAATTGTAGAACCGATTTATAACGATTTTTTACTTTGAAATATATTTTTCATAATCATATATTGGTAGGGATTTGAATTATGGCTTTAACAGTCCCCTTGTAAGAAAACACTATTAAAGCATCTATTTATAAAGGAAATTTTATATTAAATACATTCTTAAAAGAATCAGGAGAGGATTTGGATTGTCTATATGGACCTTCTGGATTGTATCTTTGGAGGTTGTGGATTGCTTCTTTAGAGGCCCTGAGAAAACTTTTGTGAAGCTCAGAAGTAGATTTGAAAAGAGATTGCGGATGCTCTTAAGAAACTTTTAGGAGACCCGCAGGATACTGTGGAAATTGCAGAGGTTTTTTAGAGGCTTGGGAGAGGATCTGAATATGCTCAGGATTATATGCTTTAAGGTAGATTCGAGAATGCACTGGAGGGGACTTGAACGGCATTCAGGGATACGCTGAAGACGCTTTACTGAGTTTTTAGGAGACTCTGGAGATTCTCTGAGAAGGAGAAGTTTCTAGTAGTCTATGGAGGGAAGATCTGGATTGTTTCTGTAGAGGATTCAAAAAGACATTGGCTTTGAGAAGCCATTGAGGAAACTTTTGAGAGGTTCAGAAGAGGCTCTGGAAAGCTGGATTCTTATGCTTTTCAGATTTCTTAAACTAGATTAGGAAATTCTCTGTGGAGACTCTTGGTTAGCTCTAATGACGTACTTAGGAGAGTCTGAAAAGACTCTGTGGATACGCTAGAAACTCTTTTTGGGAGCTTTAAGAGATTCTAGAGATTTTCTAAGAAAAAGGGCAAGAATCTCCAAATAGTATGTGGAGAGGATCTTACTGATTGTTTCTGTAGAGGCTTTAAGGAAGCCCTTAGAAGGTTCTCGGGATACTTTGGAAATTGCATAGGGTTCTTAGAGTCTTAGGAGAGGATTTAAATATGTTCCGGCCAAGACGCTTTCAGGTAGTGTAATTATGCGAGCAGCGTATGACTATATCGAGCCTCCCGGTCTCGGCTTGTAGAGCAGGTATCTGGGTACGTGCCTCTCTCGAGCATTCCTACCCTTTCGCCGCAGTAGTATGGTGGGGCGTGGAAGTAATATACTCGACGCTCGTATCCAGTAGTTTCAGTCTTATGATCGACAAGACTCGAGGTTCACCTCGGTCATGCTCGAGGCTGCTCAATCGAAGACAACCGCCTCTCTGGTTCAGCTGTGAGGGGGTGCTGGTCAATGGAAGTGTGTGTGTGTTCCGCCCCCACATCTCTCATACGACACTAAGCAGTCTAGTGACAAAGACTATGCAAGACTTTAAGGGCACCTGACAGCCGAATGTAGGTTTACCTCCCTCAGAAATCAGGTGTAACACCCGGAACCTTTGAGGTGAAGGGTGGTCCAGTCGTTCTCCCTCCAGTAAAAGGTTTCGGATGACGCTACGGGTAAGTTCTCGGTAAGCTTTATAGACACTCTAAAGATGCTTTGTGGAGGCTCTGAAGAGATTCTGAGAAGGCTCTCTCAGAAAACAATCTTTTAAGGTTCTATAAAGGCAAGAAAGATCCTTGTAGAAGTTCTAAATTGCTTTTTTTGAGGCTCAAAAAAATACTTGGATATTCTCAAGTGCAAGTGATTTTATGGGGTTTTTCAGGGAAGACAAGGAAGCTCTGGTGAGATTCTGAGGAAACTTTTGAAATGCTCAGGTGATGTTCTGAGGAGGCTTTAAATAGTTTCTGGAAGACTCAGATGAGGTTTTAAGCGGTCTCTGAAGGACTTTTAGATTAATTCTGTGGAGGCTTTGGGTTCTTTTCGGAGAAGTTCTGAAGGGTCTCTGTCGAGACTATAAGGAGGTCTCTGTTTAGGCCTTTTATTGTTTCTGTGGAAGCTCTAGAAAGTCTGTATTAAGTCTATGGGTAGACTCTTGGTTTGCGGAAACCAAAGAAAGTCTCGGACAAACCCTGGTTATGCTGTAGAGATGTTTTGCTTAGTTTCTGTGGAGGTTTTTGATTGTTTTTGTGAAGGCCCCGAAAAGTCTTGATTGAGGCAATGTGTAAGTTCTGGGTAGTTCCTAATGAAGCTACGGGGAGGTTTTGGAAAAGCTGTTGGGTGTCTCAGGGTCTGAGTAAGGTCTCAGGGAAAAGCTTTGTAGGGGCTCTGAGGAGGATATATGAAGACTTGGGACATGTTCTAAAGAGAATATGGTTTGTCTCTGAGGAATTTCTTGATTATTTTTGTAGAGGATTTTGAGAATTTTTATTGATGCCTTGGCTATGTTCTGGATGGGCATTGTAAAGGCCCTGGGGAGGTTTAGAAATCTCTCAGGGGTGGCTAAAGGCGTCTGGGAACTTAGAGGAGGCTCCGTAAAATTTCCTCTGGGTAGAGGGGAAAAATATCCTGACTCAGCGGCAGCGATATTTTTTCATAGTAAAGAGAAATATATCAATTCAATGCTCTTCGACTAAAGAAAAGACAAAAAATATTTATCAAACATATTAATTCTACTCTAAAACTAAATTACAGCTGTAAACGCGATTATGCAATTTGAATTAGTTTTCTTTTTATATCATAAAACTGATGGTTTTTTCAGACAATGACAAGTAGGTTTTCTAATTCACATTCCCTATATTCTTTTAAATGAGAAACGCGTTTGGGGGGAACGTTCAACATTTACAAAAGGATCTGATCTGGCATTAATACATTATATACGTGTACATCATGTGTTTCTTTATTACTAATCTAAAAAAATGTCTTTATATAGTCAAAAATATAATTCGTTTTTAATGTTCTATTTTCATGTAAACGGGAATAATTGCTTTTTATTATTAAATTATAAAAAATTGGTTTTAATTAAAAACTGAAATAAGAAAATTCTATTAAAAATATAGTTTTTATAATTAAGTTTATTAATAATATATTAGGTATTCTTTACTCACGGTTATTTCTTTCTGTAAATAATGGAATTTTTATTCCATTGTGATATTATCAACAAAAAAAAAGTCATTTCATTTGTATGATCTTTCTAGGTTTATCTGACTACAATCTGTGTATATCTAGACCAATCATCTAAAAATCTAGTTCATGAAAAAAAAATTTCTATAGAAGCTCACGGAATTTTTGTAAATCAACAAAATGTATATTTTTTGTGACACACTTTTAGTTTCCGTAATGACATAGTTTATATATTAAGGGTCAAAAGAAGAAATTTGTTTAGAGTATAAAGTTTAAATATTTGCTCTCCGAAGTGGTGGGGGAGAATTAGTAAAAAAAATTTCCTCTCAGTTATTTTCTGGTCAGTTTTCTTTATAGCCTAGTTATAAAATATAAAGTTATATTTTAAGATTTCTGTTTAATTTTTTCTAAATTTCTGTTTATTTTTTTATTTTATAAGTTATTTTTTAATAATTTTTTTAATTATGCAATTAATATTCAATTTGTTTTCTTACTTTATAGTTTCTTTCAATACCTAGGTCTTTTCGAACTTTTGGTATTATTTTTATTTTCTAGATATTTTTATGAAAGTTCAAAATAATTTTGACTTTCTCGTAACTATTCTTTACTTTTTAGTTCTTTAAATATTATTTTATAGCGTGTCTCCGGCAAAACCGGCTTTAAAATTCAAGCGTATCCCTTTAATGTATTAAAGGGATACTTATTGTATTAAAAGGATCTTTTCTAATTCTTTATTTCCTTAAAAATTTTTCCTTATTTTTTTACTAATTCCTTCAAACTTATAGACTTTTTTAATTAAACAATAATATAATGTATTGGTGAATAATTAAGTATAATGAGTTATGCATTTAATATAATTTAATGAAATAGTTTTAAAAAACATTTCTTAAATTATTTTTCAGTTTTATTAGATGGTTGTTTATGGATCAAACTATTAGAGAGACAGACACCGATTTATTTTGCAGTGTCCCCTTTGAATTGGCAATTACTCGTTTTAGCATATCAGACCTGTCAGACGACTCACTCTGAATTAAATCAGCACTTCGTCAAGGTACACGTGCTCTTAATCTAGCAAATGTCAATTATTCCACTTGTCAATTTTTTCATATTAATGTTTCTGTAAAGTGAAACAATTGAAAATATCTTTTTTTAAATAAAGTTTAAAATAAGAAAATGTAATAAATATGAGAAAAACCTTAATGGAACAGAATAGAAACGTTATTGAAATTAGCATTTAGTTTTGAAAAAAAAAAAATTGACGCAATCTTTTCAACGACCAAGTAAAATATTAAATGTAATAAAAGCTTATTGTGCAATTGTTAAATGAAAGACTGAAAATGATTTTCCAGTTATTTGAGAAAATAAAATGGGACTTGGGAATGAGAGTTTACCACCCACAATCGACCTTTACATTTCATTAGCGAAGGTCAGTCCTTGATTAAACTAAGATACAAAACCAGCAAGTTTACACTGAACTCAATAAATTTTCCGCGAACGTCCGGCAGGACTTGGCTTCGTAAAGAAAACAGAAAAAAAATTTAACTGTGTGGGTATCTTTCTTCATCATTTCACCGGTTTTAGTAAATATATCACGGATAAAAGAGGATCTCGATTTATACTAAATATTGTAATTATTTAAGAAAAATTACTATTCAGAGTAAAATATACTCCATATAAAGAAAAATTACTTTTTATGTAGTAAAATTTACTAATTGTAATTATTACTCTAATCATTTTTAAAAATTGTATTAATATTGTCAATCTTTATATTGTCATAATAAGTGTTCAGGGCCAGATCAAGGTTGCCACGGGCCTAGAATACAAAATAATTTCAGGGCGCCCCTAACAAAAGAACGAAAAAAAATGTCTACATTTTTATCTTATCAAGTTGTCTAGCGAATAATCATTTTGAAATTTCCGGAGCGCAACTCATAATTTTTTCGGATTTGTTTATTTTTTTATTAATAACTGTACAATTTTAATAATAAGAAGGTTTAAACAAAACATTAATATTCATTCAAAAAAATGTACAAAAACAAAACCAATAAATTGCAACAAAAAATTTTAAACATTACAATTTATATGGAAAGAATAAAAACACAACGAAAAAATAAATAAACAGTCAAGAAGTCTGAAGAAATAACAAAAAGTGAGAGCATTTATTCAACAATATAAAAAACTTTAAACAATAAAGAAAATCTTCAAAGAATCTAACAAAATGTGACAAATGAAACTTTACAAAAAATACAAAAATTACAAAATTTTATTAAAACCAGTATTATGAATGGGCAGATAAAAAAGCTAGGAATAATTTACACTGAAATGGAAAAATTAAAGCAAAAAAATGTAACAGTTTAAAAAACCTGTCAAAAATAAATAAATTTTTCTTATAGGGAATAAAAAAGGTAAAAAAATCATTGAAGGCAAAAAAAGAGGAAAATTAGGAAATATGTTAATAATGCTATAAAATATTAAACAGGTTAAGAAACATTGATTAACTTGCATTTTTTAAATCAAAATACCACGCAGTAATATTTGAAAAAACAGTAAAATTTTTTAAAAGAAAAAATTGAAACTACAAAATAGTGGAAATAAAGGTTTTCAAAAAGTTAAAATATTTCACGGAAATGTTTTTTTACATAATGAAAATAAATAAGACAATCAGTAAAAAACGGAAAAATGTTACTAAAGAAAACAAAATACATTTAAAAACATGTTCTGAAAATTAAGCAAGAAACAATAATTTTTTTTAAATGAAAAACTAAATAAAAACTATTACAAAATTTTCAGAAAAGAACAAATATTTCTTAAAAATAGAGAAATTATGATCAAATGAGAAAATCTATTATAAGATCAAATCGACATAAAAGTAAATAAAAAAAGAAAAGTCTTTAAAAATTATATAAATTAATAAGTTATGACAAATTACAAAAAAATCGAATAAATATTTAAAAAACCAGAAAATTGATAAAAATTATATTTCTCCACCTCTTAATTAATTAATTAAGTGACTATAAAACGAGCTATAAAAATACAGAAAAACAATGCAAAACAAAATACTCACAAATTTTTTTTTAAAATTAAAAATTACAGGAAAAAAGAATTAAGTATTTCAAGAAAGTGACATAAACTAGTAAGCAAATCTACAATTTTTTTTATAATTTTAAACAGTTTCGATTATGAATAAGTTTCAATAATTTCAAATTATTTTTTTAATTTTAATTATTATTTTCTATTTTGAATCCAGCTGTCCAATGGGCAAATATTTCCAACAATTATTTCTATAATTTTCTTAATTTTCAATTTGCATTATAATTTTGATTAAATTTAATGTTTCTTGCTTCATTTTTCGAATTATTTTTTTTAGTTGTCTATTAATCTAGTCATTTTTCGAATTCTGTTTTCAATTGCTTTCAATTATTTTTGTCATTTTTCAAACATTTTCTTCAATTTTTTAATTATTTCTTTCAATTATTAATTATTTTTCGCAATTTTAAATTATTGCCTACAAATTTCTCAATTTTCAATTGTTCTCTTAAAATTTAGTAATTATTTTTTGAGTTTTTCAACTATTTTATTTGGTTGTGTATTAATCTAGCCATTTTTCGAATTTTGTTTTCAATTGTCAATTATTTTTACGTTTTGTAGTCTTTTTTCAATTATCAATTATTTTTTCAAATTTCAATTTTATTTTTAAATTTTGACTTTGTTTCTTCAATTTTTTATCATTCTCTTCCAATTGAATTTAATTGAATTATTGAATCTTTTTCTTATGTTAGCGCAATCTTTATTTTTACATTTACTTTTTTTATCATGTCATTTTTAATTATTCTGTTGAAAAAACTGCAATTGTTATAATAATTAGTTAATTTTAAATTTATATCCAGATAAATTATTAAATGTTATCTAATATTGAAACATTTTTAAAATTAATTTTTACTTTTATTATTTTATAAATTAGTTGGCTCTAAACTATTTAATAGGTATTGTTTTTTATTAATAATATATTGAAAATTTTTTTATTGTAATTTTTTTTAGATTAGATCTTTATGATATTAAGAAATATTTTATAATTTAATAAAATAAACCAAAGTTTTTTAAGTGCGAAAGAGAGGTTTAAAGACATTTGTTAAACCAAGGAAGTAAATTAAGTGAGTAAATTAATTTAAATTAATTTAAGAGATAAAGCTGAATGAAAATAAGCTGTTGAGAATAGCAAATCAAGTTTAATGTTTATAATTAGTCATAATGAATAAAGATATAGTAATTTGTTTATATTGTGTACAATTTTAAAATCAATAATAATCAAACAGAAAATAAGTAATCATTACATTTAATAATTAAAATTTTCAATTTGAATTTTATAATAATGTTTCATTTATAGATTCTTTAAACAATCCATGATGAATTAGATTTTATAAAATGAATGAGAAAATCTGAGATTATAATAAGAAATACAATAAATTTATGAATTTAATAAATTTTAGAGTCAATTAATTTATATATCAAGTATAAAAAATATTAATTATTTGAATGACTATTAATGTATAATAAGTTTTAAATGTTATACAGAGGGCTATTTTGTTTTCTTAATTGGAAATAATAGTGGATTTAAAGATCCATATTTGAACTATATCTCTGTCTATTGGTGGTGATTTTAATTAAAAAATTAGTAAGAATTTAGTAAAAAAGAGAAATAATATTCCCGGTTAAAGGACGTAGATGGAAATATATGCTTCAGAAGCAATACATTTTTTTTTTTGTAATATTGATGTTTATGGGAGTTTCATTAAGCCTTTGTGTATGACTTCAGATTTTAATAATAAAATAAAGATTCTAAATTTCATTAAAATCCATTAAACTGATTTCGAGTTATTGCAAAAGACTTTCTTTTCCATGAATTGTGTTTCTGATTTTAATAATAAACATAAAAATTCTGAATTTCATTAAAATCCATTGGACTAATTTCGAGTTTTTGTGTTCACAGAAAAGTGTGACCCACACACAAATAGCATAGGTATACACACACACGCACATGTATACAATAAATCCAGACAATTGATCAGCTTTGTAATGTAAAAACACTTTTTACTTTTTTCTTGTTTTTGTCAAGAAATATTTGATTTTAATATAAAATTGTCGATTTGAACTTGTTTCATAAGACTTTTTATTATTTTTTCAATCTGAATTTATGATAATTTTAAGTAAGATGATAAATAGTAAGTAATAGTACTTTTTTGAGAATCCAAAAGTAGACCAAAAATCTCTATGTGTTTTTTTTTTTTATTAAAAATTTGTCTTCAGTAGAAGTGATAGTTTATATACTAGGATTGCGAAGGTAAGGGAAAGTGAAATAAAAATTGGCCAGCCCAAAATAAAAATGGAGAAAGATGGTGAGAGTAGAATAAAATTTATTGAGGAAATTGAAAATGTGATTAAAAAAAGGAAGATGATTAAGATGATACACTAGAAAATAGTTACTCTTGAGGTAAATAATATGTATACCTAAATTTAAGTTTTTCAGATTATATTGTTAGAAATGAAGTAGATTTAGATAAAAAAAAAATGCTAATGGGATAATGTTTGGACGTGATGTTGCAAGAAAAGATTAATTACGGAAAAGAGAACTGGATAGTTCTTTAATGATTTGGTGTAAAACAAAGAAAAAGATGGGTAAGTACGATCACACGCACAGGAAGGATGTGCAGAAAAAATTATATAGAGATGCGAATGTGAAGAAGATGTATTGGATAGATATAGAGGGAGACGAATAAAATTCACAAAAATAATTGTTTTGTATTTTACAATAAAAATATATAAAACAAGACACTTTTCTTTCTTCAAAATATCCCCATAGTTATGATAAATTAGAAACGACACAGGAGAAAAATTTCCGAACTATGGTTATGTGTGTATGATTCACATTCAATTCTAAGATACAGTCTATACAACTTTTTTCATTATTCAGCAAGAAATAGTAAAGTATATAATAATGAATGCCTATCAGTTTTACCATTAATCAAAATGTTTACTGAATTCATTCAGAAAATATTCTGATTAATTTTGCTCGCTTTGCGAATAGCATTTGCTATGATTATCAAACTATTAATTTAGCGGTTAAAATGAGTTTATAAAAAACTACAAGTCGCATATAGTATTTTGGGAAACTATAGTCTAATATTTTTTAGAGCACAAGTAATTTTTCAAGTAAGGTTTCCCATTTACTACAGAAGCAAGATCTGTGTTATTGAAATGTATTGCTATTACTTTATCATTTTTATTTCTTTCTAAGAACTACTGCTTAATCAAAAGAAGATTTCCTTTAGTTACTGAGGGAGAAATCTCTGAAGTGGTAATTACTGAAACAACCAAGTGCAGGGGCGTGGAAATAATAGCAATTAAACAATTGATCGTAGTCTATTAATCACTCTGTCGAGTTCCTACCATTATCTTCGAGATACACTAATAGATCGTATATATAAATATATATACGATACTCAACTATGTCTCTTCAAAATAATAAAATAATTCAGCACATTATATATTAGTTTATTAATACCCCATTACACATTTTTGAAAAATTTGTAAACGTTATATATTTGTATAAAACATGACATGGTAATTGGCACGTCCTAAAAATCAGAAATGATATCATTTCTAGTCCCAAAATCAGGTGTCATTTCTGATGTTATTTTCGATGTAATTTCTGATATAATTTCCAATGTCATTTCTGATATAATTTTTTATGTCATTTCTGATATCCGATTTTTTAACAGAGCAGTCACCAAAGAAGGCAGCTCCGTTGGAGCTCCTTGGTCAGCAGTCAGTCAATAGTCTTAAAAGTTATTGATCAAGATTAAGCACGTGCTGTGAACGTTTGGAATAAACTACTTTCAGTACTTAACTTTTTTTAACAAAAAATAAAATTTTCTTGTTTGTATCGACTCAGAAGATTCAATTATAATTGTTAAATAAATATCAGATTCTTGTATTATATCAATTTAATTTGACATAAAATTGATTAAAATGATTTTCTTAGTACAAATTTCAACAGATTTATTGGTTTTATAATTCTAGAATTTGTTTAACTTAATTAGCGTAATTATTGTAACTCAAAAGTTGACAATTTTATTTGATTTCGAGTACATTTTCGGAAATAATAACCAAATAATCAAGATAATATAAAATTTGTGATCAAATCATTACAAGTTTTAAAAAAAAATCAAAAATTGACGAACTTAAATAAATTTTGAGAAAAATAATTGAAGATTGATTGAGACATTGATTGATTGAACATTGAGACATTGATTATTATCTTTAAATTAGATTAAAGATAATAAATGAAAATTAAGGAAACAAATTAAAAAATAATTAATATATCTACTTAAAAGGTAGAGAAAATAATTGCAAAAGGATAAAAGAAATTAAAAATTGAAAAAAAAAATTAAAAAATAAGATAAATAATTGAAAATTTAGGAATTTAACTGAGGAATGAATAGTGAGAATAAATGAAAATTGAAGAAATTGATTGCAAAATGATAAGAATAGTAATTAAAAATTAAAGAAAAACGATACAAATAATCTTTAGTTGAAGAAAATAATAGAAATTTGAGAGAAATAATGGAAGTTTTCGGAATTAATCAACAAATAATCAAAATAATATAAAATTTGTGAAAATCATTGCAAATTAACAAAAAAATGATCAAAAATTGTGGAAAGTATTTGTAATATGAGAAAAAAAATTGAAGAATGATTAAAGAATTGAAACGTGGATAGTGGATACAGTAACTTAGATTTAAGATAATAAATAAAATTTTAGGAAATTAATTGAAAAATAATTAATATGTCTCGTTAAAAGGTGGAGAAAATAATTGCAAAAAGACAAAAGAAAATAAATTTGAAAAAAATAATTGATAAATGAGATAAATAATTGAAAATTTAGGTATTTAATTGAGGAATGCATAATGAGATTAATAAAAAAATGAAGAAATTGATTGCAAAATGATAACAAAAATAATTGGAAATTAAATGAAATTATTAAAATTTGAGAAAAATATTTTAAAGTCTAGAAAATTAATTAAAGAGTAATGAAACTAATAAAAAATTCGAGACAATGTTTGCAAAGTAATAAGACTGATTAAAAATTGAAAAAAATTATTAAAATTTGAGAAATATGTTTCAAAATCTAGGAAATTAATTAAAAAGTAATGAAAATCATAAAAAATCCAAGACAATGTTTGAAAAGTAATAAAAATAATGAAAAATTTAAGAAACTGATTGCAAAATGATAATATTAATAATTGAAAATTGAAGAAAATTATTAAAATTTGAGAAATATATTTTAAAATCTAGGAAATTAATTAAAAAGTAATAAAAATAATAAAAAATTCCAGACAAAATTTGCAAAGTAATAAAAATAATTAGAAATTTAAGAACATAATTTCATTTTTTTTTTGGGAAAATTAAAAAAATTCAACATACATTTGTAATAAAGAAAAATAATTTCAGAATGATAAAAATAATTCTATATCGAAAAAATAAATGCAAGTTGTGATAAAGTATAAAAAATTCAAAATTAATTAAAAAATAATTAAATATGACAAAAAGTAATGAAAAATTGATAGAATTAATCGTCAATTGAAGGAAATAATCGAAATTTGATATATTAATTGAAATTTTCGATATTACATTGAAACGTGGATCCAGTAACTTAGAATTGAGAAAATAAATAAATATTCAGAAATTTAATTAAAAAATAATTAATGTATCTAGTTAAAAGGTGGATAAAATAAATGCAAAAAGATAAAAGAAAATGAATTTGAAAAAAAATATTTGATAAATGAGATAAATAATTGAAAATTTAGGTATTTAATTGAGGAATGCATAATGAGATTAATAAAAAAATGAAGAAATTGATTGCAAAATGATAATAAAATAATTGGAATTTATAGAAAATTATTAAAATATGAGAAAAATATTCTAAAGTCTAGAAAATTAATTGGAAAGTACTAAAACTAATACGAAATTCCAGACAATATTTGCAAAGTAATAAAAATAATAAAAAATTGAAGAAAATTATTAAAATTTAAGAAATGTTTCAAAATCTAGGAAATATCATTGAAAAGTAATGAAAATAATAAAAAATTCGAGACAATATTTGCAAAGTAATAAAAATAAATAAAAAATTGAAGAAATTAATTACAAAATAATAATATTAACAATTGAAAATTGAAAAAAATTATTAAAATTTGAGAAATATACTTTTAAATTTAGGAAATTAATTAAAGAGTAATGAAACTAATAAAAAATTCGAGACAATATTTGCAAAGTAATAAAAATAATTAGAAATTGAAAAAAATAATTTTTTTTAGAAATAATTAAAAAAATTGCAACATATGTTTGTAATAAAAGAAAATAATTTCAGAATGATAAAAATAATTGTATATTAAAAAATTAAGTGCAAGTTGTAATAAATTAAAAAAAAAAGTCAAAATTAATTAAAAAATAATTAAATATAATAAAAAGTAACGGAAAAATATAAAAGAAAATGAAAATTAAAAAAAATGTTTGAAAAATGAAATAAATAATTGAAAATTGAAAAAATTGATTGCAAAATGATACTAATAATATATAAAATTAAAGAAAATTATTAAAATTTGAGAAAAATATTTTAAAATCTAGGAAATTAATTGAAGAATAATGAAAATAATATAAAATTGGTGAAAATATTTGTAAAGTAATAAAAATAATTTAAAATTGAAAAAAATAATTTTACTTTGTGGAAAATAATTGAAAAAATTTCAACCTATATTTGTAATATAAGAAAATAATTGCAGAATGATAAAAATAATTGTTTATTGAAAAAATCACTAAAATTTGAGATAAATAATAAAAAAATTAGAAAATTATTAAAAAAATAATTGAAAATGAGAAAAAGTAATTGAAAATTAATTGAAATATAAATTTAATAATAAAGTAATTGACAGGAATAATTGTAGATTGAAGAAAATAATAAACATTTGTAAAAAATAATTAAACAATTTACAGACTATATTTGAGATAAACAAGACTACAATTACAATTATTATATATTTTAATCCTTCAAGCCTCAATGAATTTGAAATTTCATTGATTAAAATTTTAATTAATACACTCTTTAAAAATAGTAAATTTAAAATTATTAAAAAATTTCTTTAATTTTTAAGAATTCTTTTTTTATGATTTTAATTATATTTGCTACAATTCTCAACTATTTTTATCATTTTTCAACATTTTTCTTCAATTTTATTTTCATTATTTTATTATTTTATTTTTTATTATTTTATTATTTATTATTATATTTTTATATTATATTTATTATTATTTATTTTATTATTATTTTATTATTTTTTCCCCCCATTTTTAAATTCAATTTCCAAGTTTCAATTCTTTTCTTTAATTTTTTCAAATACAACTTTTTCAGTTTTAATTATTTTCTTTAATATCAAATTAGTTAAATTGTTTATTAATTAATTTTTAACTTCTTTCGTCATTTTTCAATTATTTTTACAAAATATGGTTTTTTTTAAATTTTAATCATTTTCTTCGAATTGTAAATGGATTTATTCACATTGTTATTAAGAAATTTGTTTTTTGTCATTAATTTTGCCATATGGAATTCCATAGGGCGAATTTTTTGCTCTATGGAATTTGCAGACGTACCATACACAAGTCGCCGCCCCTGCGAGTCGCTGATAAAGCAAGTTAGTATTTTTTAAAAATTAATTAAATTCGTTTAAAGCTTGTTACATAGTTAGATGTAATCTATAATGAGAAAGTTAAATTAGACTTTGAATTAAAGAAATTTGAAAGAAACGTGAAAAACAATGGTTCGGTTTAATTAAGCTGATTTAGACGAGGAAAATGGCACGTCGTTTAATTTTTAGTTCCGACGTATTGAAGGTTCATCTTTCTGTTTGAAGGCTTTGGCAGAAACTATTTAATTCAGAATCGTCCTTTACTTTCATTGTGATATTAATTAATTCCTATTCTATGTATACTGCAAAGTAAAGAGGATTGACTAAATATTTCTCTTTGGTAGAAATAAGTCTATTATTTAAAATGATAATTATTAATGTCAGATTTTTACTCGAATTAATCAATGAATTTTAAGATCTTCAAAAATTTCAGTACATAATGCATTTGTTTTTTTAAGTTACATTAAATATGTATAAAGTATCTTAAACATAAATATTTCAACTTGTATAAATTCAAATAATTTAAATTAAATTTAAATTAAAATAATTTGTCTATACTTTTTAAGAATTTTGTATCGTAAATTTTGCTTCTTTAGTAAGTTTTAATAACTTATGTTTAAAAGATTATTTCTCTACAAAGTTACAAGCATTTCCGAAAGTATCACGTTTGATGTCTCCCCTAGTTTTTGAATTATTTACCCAGAAAGGGAGGGAAAAATCGCAGAGTAAGGGATATAAATGTGAACCTATAATATAAACCTATTTATCTAGTTTTCTAACTTAACAAATCTGGATTTACAAGTAATCTGACAACCAGGTTTTCTACACTGAAAATACTACGCAATATTTATGGTTTTATTTGATTCGTTCTGTATTCTAAGATTATTATTATTAGGATTTAACAATTTTAATGTTTTAATTTATACGTACTTCTTATATTATATAACGTATATAACGTTTGCATAACGTTATGTAAAGTGATTCAATATTGAGATGAAACTGTGTATATAATCGATAAAAGCTTAATATATAATTTTTATTATTCCTATGTGAGAGACATATTATTTTTCGAATATTTTTCCTCAAGACTTTAGAAATTCCAGAGCTATAGATATTTTATAGTTGAATCAACTTCAGTAAAGAATTTTATTATTGCATAAAAATAGTCGAATAAAAATAAAGTTTACTTCTTGAAAAAACGATGCATTTACGTTGCATGCATGTAGCTTTTATTACACATGAAAAATTTCAATTTGTTTTTTATCGCAGTTCAAATGTCTATATTTTAATTATAATGACAATAAATTTTATTACGCGGTCGTAATCTGAAAAATAATTCTTTCACCAATTCCAATCTGTTACAAACCAACGATCCATTGAATGCGATGCTTTAATTAACTTTATTGGAAATCAAAGTGATAAGTTGGAGAAAATTATTACTTTCAAATGCTCTATTTTTAAATACATAAAAATAATGTTTTAATTAAGCAAAATTATATTAATAAAATACTGTACTACTTGATGCTTTACTTTATTATTGCCCTTTTTCTTCTTTGCATGTCGGTTGGAATTTGCATGAATATTGGTTCTTAGTTCTTACATATGCAGATTGCTGTTTGTGACATTTTCAATATTTTTCGTCCCGTAGTTATTGGAAGAGATAATAATATTCTGGTAAAAATGGACTTGTTCCCAAAAAGGAAATTTCAATGAATAGCAATTTAGTATTTAGTGGTTCATTATTGGCCAATTAATGGTTCAATTGTTAATTTTCCGCTTGAGTGAAAATGAGTTTTTCATCGCTTTTTTTCTCATTTCCTAAGAGTTTTTCGACTTGATGGTAATTTTCTGTCCATATTAAAAAATTGTTAATGTCGGATAAAAACCTAAATATAAAAATAAATTCAGGTATAAGATGCAGTATAGGAGAAGAATAATGAAAGATGACGACAAATTATGAAAAAGTTGTTGTGTGAGATGATTTAAATATTTTTTGGATCTTTCAATCCGGGAATTTAAATAATTTAATTAACAACCCTCTATCGAACACCTAGCTGTGTCTAATTAGGTTTAAATATTGTGATGAAGATGGTTTTAATGATGAATATTGGACGCAGAAACCAAAATATGGAATTCAAGATTGTAATTTCGAATTGTGGAATGCGATTATAAAATTAATATTGTAGAATATGGGATATGGAATTTAAGAAGTGGAATTAAAGTTGTGGAATACGGGATTTGGAATCCGTGACTTCGAAACCGGATGTGTAACCTGAGATATGCAAAAGATTTGTAGAATGTGGAATTTAAGTTGTGGACTCCAGGATATGAGATCAGAAAAGCGGAATCCGGGATCTGGAATTCGGATGATTTATTTCCATAAGATTTAGTATCAAATGAATGTTAGCAGAATTATGTATTGATTGATCGTTTCTGACCCCGCAAGAGAATCGTAAAACACGAGTAGTGGAATTGGAAATAAGAATGAGAATTTTCGATAATGAAACGCAGAGATAACTTAGAAAATAAATATAGAAGGTTCCCGATTCTACAAAGAGGATAGTCAGACAAGAGTAGAGAAGTTAGAAATAAAAGAGAGTTGCCGGTCCTACAAAGATGATCTTGAAACGCAGATGAAAGATCGGATCAAGAAACAACAAAAAACAAATTATGCAAATTAACAATTTGGAATATACGTCACATTTGTTGAACCGTTATAAATAAAAATTGGAGCACCTATAAGGAAACCGTCGAGAAAGGCAATTGAAAACCCGTCCGATGTAGACTGTTAGAACGCCAAAAGGTAACTCAACTCCATAATTACATCAGGCCCTAACTCACTCACAAAAGGGAAGGAGAGGTCTTACTCGAGAGACAGAAAAAGATTAGGAATGGATACAGAACAGGGAAAAACCTACCTCAATAGAAATTTTATATTCTATTAAAGATTTTATGACAGATTAAACATCGTTTCGCAATGCTTACAGGAAGCCATAAACCAACTTTAATATTGCAATGAATTTCCCTTATAACTTTATAAACACTAGAAATTCCAAAGCGCGCTATCACTTTTTAAGGATGACACGTTAAAAAAAGATTTTAATAATATTTTTCTTCTTTCTCCATGTTCCTGAAAGTTTTATTTATATCCAATAATCAATTTTTTAATTTACTCATTCAGCAATAGACTGTTAAACAATTTTACAAAAAGTTTGTATTGTATCTCAAGCTACCTGCTATCCCAGTAAACCTACCTTTCTTATTTCTCTAAAGCTATCCACAATCTTTGTCTCTCTATGCCGTAACGGACGAACAGCTAAAAGGGTAACAGGCCTATAGGTGGCTGATTTCATATATAGGATACGCTGAAAGAAATAAGTCTTGATTCTGGTCCAAATGTGAACTAACTTGCATTTAAATCACAAACCAGTCATCTCTGATCAAAAGCAAGATTCGAGACCTTAAGGTGACTAGAATCTAGTCAAAATTTTTCTAGCGACTAGTAACGTCAGCACGGACATCAGTAATCGATTGAAGGCAACATAACTTTGTAAGTGGCGTTTGAATTTAAATTTTTTTAAAATATCACCAATGCAGAAAGCATGTATTCGCATCAAATTCTCTGCAAGCACAATATTTCCTATATCTTTTTATATATTATATATTATGCACCTTCTGCTAAAGCTTCAGGGTGTCTACCGAAACAGGATTTTCAAATTCCCGGATCTAAAATCACATTTTTCCCGGATTTCTTTTATGTATGATAAATAACTATAATATTAAAATAGTAAAAAAAGTTAGTGCGTAATACCTATGTTTTTAAGGTAAAATTGATATTTGAAGAAAATAATTCCAAAATGGCAAAAATAATTGGAAAATGACAAAAATAATTGAAATTTGAAAAAAAATGAAACTTGTAAAAACTAATTGGCTATTGGTGTAAAGTATTTAAAAATTATTGATACATAATAATAAAATTATTAAAGAAAATTGCTGAAATTGAAAGAAAAAAAATTGAAAACTGAGCAATAAATTAAGAAATTGATGACCATAAAAAAAATAGATTAAAAAAAATTATTGAAATTTGATGAAAATAATTTTTAAATGTTAAAACTAATAGAAATATGCAGGAAATAATTGAAAAATGATAAAAATAATTGAAATTTGATAGAAAAATTGAAAGACGACAAAAGTAATTGACAATACTAGTTTAAAAATTAAAAATTTGTAGACATTAATTAAAAAATTGAAAAAGTAATTAAAATTAGAGGAAACTAATCAAACAATGTCAAAATTTATTAAAAATTGAAGAACAAAATTGTATATAATAATAACTGATAATAATAATAATTATTATTATTATCCTTATAAAAAAGTGAGAAAAGTGATTTTTTTTAAAAGTGAGTAATAGTGAGTGATTTAAAATAAAAATGAATAAAAATGAGAAAAGTAAGTCACTGGCAGCCCTGAAAATGCTCAAATTCGCTTAAAACTTGTGACACTTTTACTATTTTGAAAGTCTAACTTCAGATTAGTAACCAGGAACATGGATTACCACAGAGTAACAAGTTTGAAGTGAATTTGAGCAATTTTGCAAAATATGTCTGCCATATTGGATCCGCCATTTTGAATTTTGAAAAATTGGTAAATCTGACATCATTTTCACAATCAGAGACTTCAAAAACGAGTAATAAGTTTCAAGCGAATTTGAAGAATTATGAAAACGAATTAGCTGAAATTTTTAGAAATTCCCGGATATAATTTTTTTTTCCGGCAATTTACCGGGTTTTTCTCGATCGAACTAAAATCCTGGCAAATTCCCGGTTTTCCCGGAATTCCCGGTGAGTAGACACCCTGTAAGCTTGCATTATACTAAACCTTAATCATACACGTTTTTCCGTGTCGGTCAGCTGTCGATCGACATATTGAATTATCTGCTAGATCGAAATCCAGAGGACACAAGAGTCAACTCTCTAAATCTGAATTAGTAGTTTTCTACTATAAATTAGTAGTTTTCTACCATGAATTAGTCAAATTCATGGCTCATTTTTCTCTAATTCATATAGTAGAAAACTACTAATTCTTAGCAAAAAACTACTAATTCTTAGTAGAAAACTACTAATTGAAATAGTGAAACTTTACTTTTAAAAAAAGTAGATTTTTTTACTAATTTAATAAGTAGTTTTTTACTACAAAATTAGTAGTTTTCTACTAAGAATTAGTAAAATTCTTACTATTTTAATAGTAGCTCACTTTTCGCTAATTCATTAGTAGAAAACCACTAATTCAGAGTTAGAGAGAAAAACTTTTAGTTGTTATATTGACTTCAGCAGGTTCGAGACTTAAGAAGACTAGTTTTAAACCCAACATGAATACAAGACAACTATAGATATCATACTTAATTTTTTTTAAGTAGGCTTCCCCTTAGAATCAGGGGCGGCGACTTGTGTATGGTACGTCTGCAAATTCCATAGAGCAAAAAATTCGCCCTATGGAATTCCATATGGCAAAATTAATGACAAAAAACAAATTTCTTAATAACAATGTGAATAAATCCATTTACAATTCGAAGAAAATGATTAAAATTTTAAAAAAACCATATTTTGTAAAAATAATTGAAAAATGACGAAAGAAGTTAAAAATTAATTAATAAACAATTTAACTAATTTGATATTAAAGAAAATAATTAAAATAATTAAAAAAGTTTTATTTGAAAAAATTAAAGAAAAGAATTGGAACTTGGGAAATTGAATTTAAAAATGGGGGGAAAAAATAATAAAATAATAATAAAATAAATAATAATAAATATAATATAAAAATATAATAATAAATAATAAAATAATAAAATAATAAAAAATAAAATAATAAAATAATGAAAATAAAATTGAAGAAAAATGTTGAAAATGATAAAAATAGTTGAGAATTGTAGCAAATATAATTAAAATCATAAAAAAAAGAATTATTAAAAATTAAAGAAATTTTTTAATAATTTTAAATTTACTATTCTTAAAGAGTGTATTAATTAAAATTTTAATCAATGAAATTTCAAATTAATTGAGGCTTGAAGGATTATAATATATAATAATTGTAATTGTAGTCTTGTTTATCTCAAATATAGTCTGTAATTTTTTTAATTATTTTTTACAAATGTTTATTATTTTCTTCAATCTACAATTATTCCTGTCAATTACTTTATTATTAAATTTATATTTCAATTAATTTTCAATTACTTTTTCTCATTTTCAATTATTTATTTATTAATTTTCTAATTTTTTTATTATTTATCTCAAATTTTAGTGATTTTTTCAATATACAATTATTTTTATCATTCTGCAATTATTTTCTTATATTACAAATATAGGTTGAAATTTTTTCAATTATTTTCCACAAAGTAAAATTATTTTTTTCAATTTTAAATTATTTTTATTACTTTACAAATATTTTCACCAATTTTATATTATTTTCATTATTCTTCAATTAATTTCCTAGATTTTAAAATATTTTTCTCAAATTTTAATAATTTTCTCTAATTTCATATATTATTAGTATCATTTTGCAATCAATTTTTTCAATTTTCAATTATTTATTTCATTTTTCAAACATTTTTTTTAATTTGCATTTTCTTTTATATTTTTCCGTTACTTTTTATCATATTTAATTATTTTTTAATTAATTTTGACTTTTTTTTTAATTTATTACAACTTGCACTTATTTTTTTAATATACAATTATTTTTATCATTCTGCAATTATTTTCAATTAATTTCCTAGATTTTAAAATATATTTCTCAAATTTTAATAATTTTCTTCAATTTTCAATTATTAATATTATCATTTTGCAATCAGTTTCTTAAATTTTTCATTATTTTTATTACTTTTCAAATATTGTCTTGGATTTTTTATGATTTTCATTACTTTTTAATTAATTTCCTAGATTTTGAAACATATTTCTCAAATTTTAATAATTTTTTTCAATTTTTAATCAGTCTTATTACTTTGCAAACATTGTCTCGAATTTTTTATTAGTTTCATTACTCTTTAATTAATTTTCTAGACTTTAAAATATTTTTCTCAAATTTTAATAATTTCATTTAATTTTCAATTATTTTTGTTATCATTTTGCAATTATTTTCTCCACCTTTTAACGAGACATATTAATTATTTTTCAATTAATTTCCTAAAATTTTATTTATTATCTTAAATCTAAGTTACTGTATCCACTATCCACGTTTCAATTCTTTAATCATTCTTCAATTTTTTTTCTCATATTACAAATACTTTCCACAATTTTTGATCATTTTTTTGTTAATTTGCAATGATTTTCACAAATTTTATATTATTTTGATTATTTGTTGATTAATTCCGAAAACTTCCATTATTTCTCACAAATTTCTATTATTTTCTTCAATTAAAGATTATTTGTATCGTTTTTCTTTAATTTTTAATTACTATTCTTATCATTTTGCAATCAATTTCTTCAATTTTCATTTATTCTCACTATTTATTCCTCAGTTAAATTCCTAAATTTTCAATTATTTATCTTATTTTTTAATTTTTTTTTTCAATTTTTATTTTCTTTTATCCTTTTGCAATTATTTTCTCTACCTTTTAAGTAGATATATTAATTATTTTTTAATTTGTTTTCTTAATTTTCATTTATTATCTTTAATCATGTAAAATGTGTTATATATATAGAAATCTCCCTTATGGAGGTAAGAATTTAAGTATTTTCATCGTTTTAAAATCTGAGAGTAGTATTTACACTATTTATTTTTTGTATTGTTAAAGAAAATTTTTGTAAAGTTTTTATTCATGTATTGTATTTTACAGATTTCTATTATTTTGTCATCGCTTATTAATTTATAGAACGTATTTAATAGAACGTATTTAATAGAACGTATTTAATGGACCTGAAGAGGACATTTTGAAATGTCGAAACATGTAGTCCTAATAAAGAGAATTTTGAAAAACTATTTGAGGTGAAAATTCGTTAAAAGGCCTTGTAAAATTATTTCAACAAATCAAATTAAAGCGAATTGTAAAAAATTTCTACCAATCTTCAATTATTTTTCTCAAATTTTAATTAAGTTCGTCAATTTTTGATTTTTTTTTTAAACTTGTAATGATTTGATCACAAATTTTATATTATCTTGATTATTTGGTTATTATTTCCGAAAATGTACTCGAAATCAAATAAAATTGTCAACTTTTGAGTTACAATAATTACGCTAATTAAGAAACTCTTTAATTTATTATTGTTATATTTCCCCCCCCCCCCCTTGGTCAATATTCAGTTTGCAGATGACAAAAATTTACAAGTCGCCGCCCCTGCTTAGAATTGAGGTTGAGATAAAATTGTCAGAAATTTATGACTTGTTACAAATCGGTATTCTTGACGACACTCAAGAGTAAACGCAACATTTAATTAATCTACTTTTTCTTTTATATATAATAGAAATAAAAATTAATAATTTAGTTACTTTAATATTGAGTATAACAACTTTTTATTTTCATTTTCTAAATTTTTATTTTTTTTTCTGAATGCGTTTATTCCTTATGCTTTGTTTAAAAGGACATTAAATTTATTATATTTTACTACGGTATCCAATCATTATACCATGAACCTCAAGTGTGTTAAAACTCATTAAATTTACGTTGAAAAGTTTAATTTGTTTCTTGTTAGGTTCTCTCTTAACAAAAGCTTTGTTGATGCATGTAAAATTTTGTTAGGGCAACCATAAACTTTAATGGTTTTATATCAATCAAAAGTTTTTTTTTCTAAATGAAATTGTTTTCTTACTAGAACATTTGCAACATATATTTATTGTAAACATACCTTCGCATGTATTGATATTTGAAAACCACTACGATGACAAGGATATTTGCTGTCACGGCCAGCACAATAACTGGTATGTAGAGAATGATCAATATATAATTTGTCTCATTATTGAAATCTTCATAAAATCCCCGCAAGATCTCTGTCATTTGCTCCATTTCTAAGGTATTATTGTACAGTTTGTCATCGTTATCAGACGAGCTGTACGTCGAAGTGGCTCCGATGTCATTCATGGCTGAGGATCCTTTCAAAGCAGGTAACTACACCTAAAAAAGAAAGAAATAGAAAAAAATATTATTACGATTTGTATCTTCTATGTGTTTTTTAAAAATTGTAACTGGTATTTTTCAAATGATGAAAAATATGTTTGGGAAAAACACGCTCTTACTAATGCAAACAAATTTGATTTTGTCGATTTTTGATTTTCTCGAATCATAATGAAATAGTCAGACGTAAATTTCGACTCGTGAATTGACCCGTGTAAAAATAACATCGGACATACTTTGATTTGATTCGTAAATAAATCAAATTACATATTTGAAAACTGATTTTGAATAATATTTCTTTTTCCACAAACCAGGAAGCCGTTTTCCTTAAAATAGAGTTTATTTCACAATAAAAATTGAATATTATTAAAGTTCTAGCTTAAATAAAACAAATATTTTTCTCGGGTTAATAGACAATAATCAATTACATTCAGAGAAACTAGAAAAAGTGTTTTCTTTCCATGCAAAGAAAAATATTTATTACCTAGAAAAAACGTTAAATATGAACATGATATTTCACTGTTGCCAAGGGTTACAAATGATGGTCATGTATGAAAAAATGACACTTTCTAAATCCTGTTGGTCTTGTTGGGTCTCGAGTTTAGCTCAAGAAAGTTATCATTCTTAGTCAAATCTCGCACCTTCAGAAAAAGAATCTCACATTCGCATAATTTTTGTGAAAATTTGAAAGAACCAGATCACTCATTGTCTTCTAGAATTTATGATAGTAGGAAAAATTGAAATCACGAAAACATTTGTACATTGAAAAATATATTTAGTATTAAATTCGAGTCCAAGATGAAAATGTAAAATTGCAACACAATTTATTAGCAAATATCATTACAGAATATTATTTACATAAATGAAAAGGATATTTCTCAAACCTTTAATATTTATTAAATTTTCGTAAACTTGAAAAATAGTAAGCGAGGGTTAATTCTCACCCTTTCTCTCTAATGGCCTTTACGTAAAAGTAGATTTCACTCCCTTATAGAAGATTCTCAAGATATACGGTCGAATGAACTTGTAAGCATGTTAACATTGATTGTAACGATTAAAAACTATTTCTATTTAATTCTTAAAATCGCACATTTAAATTATATTAAAATTAAAAATGAATATAAATAAAAATCATGAAATGTAATAAATATATAAATTTATAACACAAAAATAGTAAATTAAAAGAAAATAAAAGTCGGAATTTATAGTCAATTATATAAAAATTATATTTCGTCAAAATTAAAATTATAAATCAAAATTCGTCGTCAAAATTAATAAACTAAAGAATAAATACCCGACACACCCATACTTATACATACACGATTGTCTAAAATTATATATAAAAATAAATAAACAGATAATTCGAACTTGAACCACGTGGATTTCAAATGTACATATATAAATAATTTAAATAAATAAAATATACGAGAAAGACAATTAGACAAATACAATAAAATATATATAAAACTCATCGATTCGGCATCTTCTATTTTCAATTTCTTTCAGAACTGGGGCGATTAATAATGAGCAGCATGGAGATTGACGAGCAGAATCATTATAATTGCACATTATTTCTTTTTTTATAGTGGACCACTGATTTGCTCCTAATCCTGTCAATATTAATTAAATTGTGTCAATGTTGATCTTCTAAATTTTATCCACCCCATCGTCTTCTTTATTGGGAAACCGTCACATAATTAAAAATCGCCACACTTCAAAAAGATAAAAAATAAATAATTAACAAAAATTGCACGAAACACAAAACACCAAATAAATAATCTATTAAAATAAAATATGCACCTTCGTGCTGCCGGCGACACACAAAGCCGTGACGATTTCCGATAGATAGCCGATAAACGATTGAGAGGACGATGGACGCGGAAGAAACTAAATTCTAATCAAAATTTCTCCTTCCCCTCGTCAGTCCTTCAACATATAAATTAATGTTTATCTTTTCTAAATAGATATTTTTTTTAAATGGCCTTTTTATTTTTTCCATTGAAATCTAATTTTATTTACTTTTCCAACTTGTGATTTTTAAAATATTTTTTTAATCGAAAAAAATACAAAATAATATATAATACGTATTTTTTATTTAACTAACTATGTTATATAATTTTGACTCACTGTGTTGTCTACTGATTACATGTCACGTGGCAATTCCATAACTGCCCTTAATTGATCAAAAATGAGCATACATGCTAATAAAGAACTTTCATTAATTACAGATCTTGTTTCAGAAACTAGGATAACGGAGCCATTTCTAAATTCAGGTGAACATTAAATCTAGATCAATGCTAATACAGGAAATTAAGGACATGTGATGGGGTACATGTAGTTTCAACAAATTGCACTTTATATCAATTTTATGTAACTGAATTTTGAGATTCAGAATGATAAGTTACCGAAATGTTATATTAATTAGTTTCCATAATTTGCATTATATTCAGAATTGTTATTTAGTATATTTTTCATTTGTTTCTAATCTCTATTAAACATAATATTTACTTTGCATAATTTTCATATTTGGACTTCTGTAAATTTACCCAAAATCTTGTTAATAATAATAACTATTTAGACCAAATTGTTTACTATACAATATTCCCGCTTGCTCCAAGTATTATTTGTTATATTTCATCCCCTTTATTATTAATAACATTGGTTTGGTTTGTTTGATCTCCTTTAGCCCTCAAAGATCAAATAGTCAGAACTATGTGAGTACAGGAATACAAAACAATTTCAAATTCAAATACGGATACGTACACGGAATCTTATTAAATGACGTCATTCAGATAATCTATTCCAATTCCGTTGTTCCTCGCGTTTGAAGTTTGTGTATTATTTATTTTGAATGTTTGAATGATTATGTTATTATGTTAGAGTGATTATATAAATAAATAATGAACATTTAATGAAAAAATTTCTACACCTTCATCACAGGTCAACAATAGTTTAGAACTTAAAGAAAAATTAAAAAATGTTAACATTCCCAAAAACCACGTGTTAATGTCTCTTGATGTCAGTTCTTTGTTCACCAATGTTCCTTGTGAATTGGTAATTCAGAGCTTGGATAGACGTTACCACCAAATGAATAATAATTGTGTCATACCTTATACTCAAATTATTGAAATTACTAAATTTTTATTTCAAAATACCTTTTTTAAATTCAATGATAAATTCTATAAGGAAATTCATGAAACGACGATGGGGTCTCCTATATTTCACCCTTTTTTGCAGATATTTGCATGGATGATTTGGAGATGGAATGTCTAAATATTTTAAAACAAAAATATAATTGTAATTATACCGTTTTATTTTCGTTATGTCGATGATACGATTATTTGTATTCATAAAGGTTTTATAGACACAGTTTTAAAAGTTTTCAATTCTTATCATAAAAAGTTGCAATTTATGCATGAAGTGGAAATTGACAGAAGAATAAATTTTCTCGACTTGACCTTGATAAGAAAAAATAATCGCCTTATTTTTGACTGGTACCAAAAGCCTACATTTTCTGGAAGACTTTTAAATTTTTCATCTAATCATCCTGTTAATCAAAAACGAAACATTGTTTTTAATCTTATCGACAGAGCTATTTCTCTTTCACACAAATTCTTTCATAGGAAAAGAATTTTGACAATTTGCAGTCTGTGATGTTTGTGTAATATAATTTATTATTTTGGCTTAAGGTAAAAATCTTTTCTCAATATGTACATTCTGTGTTTGGATCGTGTTAAATAATATTTACTCAGTGTTTACACAACTTGTTGCTTCAGCCTGAAGATGTCTACGAATTGTGGACGAAATGTCGCAAATAAATTAATTATGTGATGGATTTAATGTGTTAGTGTTTAATACCTACACAATTTTTTGCTCCTTTGATCGAACAATTTCTTTCTTTATAAGAATAATACACAAATTTCAAACGCAAGGAATTCGTTTAAAATAATACTGAAATGATTGATGTAACATACATTCCATAAAGTTAATTAATAAATTCAACATCCATTAGAATTCCCAATAAATATTGAATTATTATTAAACATGCTATACATGTTTCATAATACCAGTCTTGCAGAAATAAATGCCAGTTGAAAATTTGATTATTTTTAAAATTTCGGTAATTTTTAGTTTTTCTAAATGAAAAAATTTCAAATCTGCATAACTTTTTTTTAAAAAATCGTAAAATAATTTCCAAAAATGGATTTTCAGGCTTAAAAGTATTACTATACGATATCATTTAGGAAAAGGAAAAAAAATTGGTAAGCAATAAAAAAATTCACAAAATGTCAAAAGTGTCCATTTTTGTCCATTTAAGCTAATATTACAGAAAATCCTGATGTGATGGGACATTTTAAAGGTCAGATTCTGATTCTGCGTAGATTTCTGTAGATTCTGATTAAAATCTACAAGAATCACATCCTATTTTTTTGTAACAGACATGAACACACAAACAAGTGCGTTAACGCATTTTTTTCTCTCCTAAACTTGTTTTGAAAAAAAAAATAAAAAAAAAATAATTATACCGAGATAGATAATTTTTATTTGCTTGGAAAGAAGAGATAATGGTCAACAATTAAATGACGAAGCACAATTAAATAAAATTGATTGCCTGCTGTGAACATAGAACAACCAAGGGGTATTATGGGCCTTGAAAAAGCTCATTAACACCTTAAATCATTTCTCATTGTTACACAATCTTCTGCGGCTTTCAAAACTAATGTACTTTTTATATTTTTTAAACCTGGAAATAATATTGCACTGAGAAACTTTTAACCACATTTTAAATGTAATATGTAATAAAACGTAAGATTTATTTATAAACTTAAATTTGAATTTAAACAAATACAATAAATAGATATTGAGACTACTAACTTCAGTTTCGTAAAACTACTTGAATTTTAATCATCAATTTTGTTTTTGGAAGCTGATTTTTCTAAGTGAATAAAACTATAAAGTAGTTGGAAAATACATCATCAAATTTTGACAGGATGTAAAACAAGCTCTAACTTAAATATTAAGACCAAAATTTGATTTTTTTTTTTCATTCAATTTTCACAACTGTCAAAATAACCTTTTATCCGTGCACCTCAACTTAAAAATAAAAATTCCTAAGCAAATGCAAATAATTTTATAAAATATCTGCAAAAATTAATTGTAAGTATATTAAAAATCATTATTACAAATTATCAGACTTTTCTAAAAATAGCAACGATTTTATAGATAAAATATAGTGGATTGAGCCTATAATAATTTGAATGGTTAAGAGATCCCAGATAACAAAATGCCTGTATAATAGGAGACAATTTTAAAATTCAGGTTTCAAAATTCGAATAAAATGGAAATTTTAAATTTTGATGTTAACCCTTCGAGCCCGGACCTGAGTCGAAAACGACCCAGGCGAAATTTAAAAGTGCTGTAATTTCCAAAATCGGCTGCCATTGGCGCCACTACCCGTTCGTAAAAAAAGTTAGGGTCCGTGCGAACCCCTCTACCGAATGGCAGAGCAGTAGTACTCCTTGAGCCTTCAGGAAAGGTGTGTCAACTTGAGTGTGGACGAAATGTGTCTTTTAATTCAAAAAAAGTTTGAAAAAATAATTAAAAAGTATAAAAAAATTGTTTTTAATCAAAAAAATTTTTTTTGACATTTTTTAGTAGTTTTTAGATAAAAATGCTCGTATTTTACAATTAAAAAATATTTTAAAAATAATGGAATAAATAAAAGAAGTAAAAAGTATTTTAAAAAAATGATTTTTGCAGTTTTTTGAAAAAAAATGTCTGAGGGTCCACGAACGAGCGAGGAGGTCCTCAGAATATTGCGTCCTCGTCAAATACTCAATTATTTCGGAGAGGACGATTCAGACGAAGAAGTAGATTCTGTTAAGAACCACAACAGCGATTTATCCGCGTATGTTAGTCAAAACATCCGTTATCTTTTAAACATTAAAGAGAAAGAAAATTTAAATCTAATCTCTCAAAAAATGTCAAAAAGAAGGCGATGCCACTTTTGTCTGACCAAAAAAGACCGAAAAACAAATTATTGTTGCGCGAAATGCGCCAAACTAACTTGCGACGATCATAGAATTTTATTTTGTCTTTATAAATAAAATTTATCTTGAAAATAAAATTGTTCTTTTCTGCTAAAATGTTGAGTTTTTACTGATTTATACCCATTTTACAATTATTTTTTGTCATTAAAAGAAGTCAATATAGCTTTTTATTGAAAATTTTGAAGTAATTTTTTACCATTTTTGAGGTCAAAAAATTAACCATTTTTTTTAAGAAAATAAAATTTACTACTTTTTTTTGTGAAAGGTACACTCTTCAGCCTTAATTACCTTTTTTAAACTTTTCAATATCTCAATTTAGCTCAAAGTTATGATTTTTTAAGTGAAGTAGCAATTTTTCAGGAGGTAAGTCTATTTTTTAATAATAATAATAAATAAAAAAAAATTTTTTTTTTAAAAAACGTAATTGTTACTTTAACTAGAAGGATTGATGATGATCTATGAATTTTTTAAATTTTTTTTAAGCATTTTTTCTACCTGTAAACACGACAGGACGAAAACGACCCAGGTCCGGGCTCCGCAGGTGCCGAAAATACGTCCGGCCTCGAAGGGTTAGAACTCTAAAAACATTGACAAAGTAATGTTTGGAAATAGAAAACATGAATTTTATATTTAAAATTCTTTTGAAATGCTGCATTCGAAAATTTATTGACTTTCAAAATAAAGTTTCTGATTGAAAACTTGAAAAAAAAAAAATATTTTGAATCTGCAATTTTTAGAAGAACAAAGTCGCTAAGTTGATGAAAAATGATAAAAATGCACTATGTATTTAGACACGTTGTAGTAGACTCGACCACTCCCTGTGGTAATAACTCACTCTCCCACTCTCTGTTTACTTACTCTTATTCATTTTACTCTTTTCATGCTAAAAAGTGAGTAAAAGCACGATGCATGCATCAGCTTGTTGCTCGCAGATAGAAAACTTCTTTAATTAACTCGTAAATGATGTTTTCATATCTCCTGGACAAGTTTAAGAACAATTAATCAACCTTTATATCCAGAATGTATTCTGCTCAATTAGAACAAGATGTTTTGATTCTTTGCCCGCTTCTTATCTTTATTTTGAAGGGGTCGAAAACTTTATTACATAAATGCCCTAACTTTTATGATTCTGAAGCTTAATTTTTTTAGGGGAAAAAAGACTTAAAGCATGCTGTAAAGATTACCTATGAGTCATTCTTGGTCAACGGGACCCTATGTTTCTCAAAAAATGGTGGAAGTTTAAATTACTGGTCATAAACTTAAAATTTATTAAAAAACTAGCAAAACTAGCGATTAGTTTTTGACATTTTACAAATTATAAATACAATAATTAATATAACAAATCGGTAAATAATATTTATCTAATAAGAAGAAATAAATATTTTAAATATAATATTTAAAAATCAATTAATATAAATAAAATAAATATTTATTTAGGAAAAAATTTATAATATTTTAGAATTAAAAAGAATTGCAAAAAATAATTGAAGTTAAACAAAATAATTGCAAATTTTGCAAATTAATTGAAAAAAAATAATGAAATCAATTAAAAATTGGGGAGAGTAATTTAAACAAGTATAAAAATGTTTTAAACATAAAGAAAATAATTTGAATTTAAGAAAAAAACTTGAGAATCTTAAAAGTAAATTAAAACAAAATTGAATAATGAAAAATTAGAGAAAATAATTTAAAATTAAAAAAACGTGGTTAAAAATTGAGATAAATAAATTAAAATTAAAAAATAAATTAAGATTAAAAAAAATAATTAAAATTTGAGAAAATAATTAAACAAATTACATAAAATATTTTAAAGAAAGGAAAATTAAACAAAATTTAAGAAAATACTTAAAATTTTCAGAAGTTTATTGAAATAAAAAAAAATAATGGAAAATTAAAAAAACATGATTAAAAATTGAGATACATAAATTAAAATTAAAAAAAAAATAATTAAAATTTGAGAAAATAATTAAACAAATTACATAAAATATTTTAAATAAAGGAAAGTTAAACAAAATTTGAGAAAAATACTTAAAACATTCAGAAGTTCATTCAAATAAAGAAAATAATTAAAAATTAAAGAAAATAAATGAAAAAAGATAAACATAATTTAAAATTGAACAGAACAAGTTTTAGAGAAATAAAGAGAAAGTAAAAACTTTTTAGCAATTATGAAAAAGAACGACAAAAAAGAACGAAAGTAATTGAAAATTGAAGAAAATAATATAAAAAAAAATGAAATAATTGAAAAGTCAGATAAATATTTTAAATTTTTGAAATTATGAAACAAATGTAAAGAATTGAAAATTGAAGGAAATAAATTTTGGAAAATAATTGAAAAATGTTTTTAATTTTTAAAACTTGACGAAAATAATTAAAATATGATACAAACAATGATAAGTTGTAAAAAATAAATGACATTTATGTTGATAATTGAAAAAACAACAGAATTTTTTTAAATAAAGAAAAAATAATTGAAATTTGAAAAAATACATGAAGATCTTAGAAATAAAAAAAAAAATAAAATAAAATAACTAAAAATTGGAGAATAGAATTGAAGAAATAAGCTAAAAGTAATTGAAATTTACGATAATTAATAAAATTTTTTGGAAACTATGAAAACAAATAAAACTAATTAAAAATGGAAGAACATAATAGGAATTTAAGAAAAAGACTTTAAAAATTTTAGAAATTAATTGTATAAAGTGAGAAAAACTAAAAATTGGAGAAAAGTCTGGAAGAAAGCTAAAAATAATTGAAATTTGCGATAATTAATAAAAAAAATTTGAAATTCTGATAACAAATGAAAATAATTAGAAATTGAAGAAAATATTTGAATTTTCAGAAAAATACTTAAAAATTTTAGAAAATAATTTTAAAAAATGAGAATAATAATTAACAATCGAGGAAAATAATTAAAAAATGATAAAATTGAAAATTGAAAAAAAAATTTACATATAATTGAAGATTGAGAAAGAAAATTGAATTATGATGAAAATAATTTAAATGTGAAAAATTGAAAACTTTCAATAAAATTTTGAGAGAAATAACTGAAAAAATTATAGAATATATGTTTTAAAAAAATAATAATTACGAAATCACTTAAAAAAATTTAATTAAAGAGAATAATTAAAAAAAAAAATTGAAGTAAAAAATTATTTTTAAAAATATTTAATTGCAACAACCATCTTCTCGTCATTGAACAGAAAACCTAGTAAAAGATAAATTTTTGTATTTCCGAAAGTGCTCTTTCTTTTGAAATTTTCATAAACAAATTGAACAAAAGAAGACTAAATTAATTAATAAAACTGTTTTGAAATAAAGAAACAATAAAATTCTGTAAAAGAAAACTTGAATTATTAATATAACCCTTTTTTCTTAATTTTAAAAATCCCCTATTTTGAAAATCGAAATCCTCTTTTTCACCTAAAATTGAACGAAGTAACCACTGTGATCCCTGTAATTGCAATATCGGATAAATAATTCAAATCTTTAAAAGTAATGCCAAAATAATGAATATAACTATAAATTGATGCAAATCAAGAAAAATTGCAGAATTTATTTTTAAGCAAAAGGAAACAATTAAAAAATCGTTATATAATGGAAAATTCATGACAATAATCTAAATTTGAGATAATAACTGAAAATTTAGGAAATTAATTGGATGTGTATATATTTTAAACTTCTTCAAAAACCATAATAAATTTTTAAAGAGAGTCAAAATCAATAAAATAACAGGGACTAACTTCACTTCAGTTTTTAAAACGTGGACAGAAAAAGATTAATACTAACTAACTTCACTTCAGACTTTAAAACGTGGACAGAAAAAGATGAATAAATATAAATACTAACTAACTTCAGGAGTTTACGGAGATTATTATTATTATTTAATGTTTACTTCTAAATACCGAGTGGCGTTTTTTGATATTCAATATGGTTGACTAAATTTATCCGCCATTTTCATCTCTTAGCACTTTTATACTTAGTTTTATAACCTCAAATATTTTTTTACAGCCTGACTAACCGGTGAAAATTATTGATTGAACATCTACAAATTATAACAAGTAATAACAGATCATGATAATCCTCTAAAAACCACCCCTGGTTGATTCTATTAACCCTTATCACTTTCACTTACTTTCGTGATCTTAAAGATTTTTTTGCGGTCTGAATAATAGGTGGAAATTATTTATTAGACACCCAGAGATGATAAAATTATAACCGAACATAAATTTATAATTTATAATTTTAATATAAAATTTCCATCTCAATGACATCTAAAATTGTTGTCAAAAACATTTTTAAAATATTTGTGTGCTTTACGAGTTAAACGCAAAATACCATCACTTTTGTCAGTTTTTTATAGTCTGTATCATAAAATTCGAGTAGTCACTAATTTTCTCTACCATTTCTGTAATCAACACATCAAAATATGTAGGTATATGTAGTTTTATTAAAATCTGCGGGTTGACCTATTCGGAACTTTATCCAAAAATAATAATAAACATTTTACAAAATGATTTATTAAATTTATTTAAAAAATGTTTTATTAAAAAAAAAACTCCACCCTATAATGAATGCTAATTCACATCATTAGTGTTGACAATATAGGGTCACGAAGTCACCTACATATAACGATAGGAATTTCCCATAATCCTAGGCAATAAAACCTTTTAGACATATCTCCATATCATTTTTTTTTCTTCAGTAAAATATCCCAAGTACAAAATTGATCGTCGAAGATATGATAATGTCAAATACAGTATAATAGCTCAGCTTACGAGAAACGGAAGTGATGATATCACCCTAGATTCATTCTGCTCCATTTGTATTACAGAATGAACTCGAGAAAAAACGACAATCCATTCATTTATCAAACATTCCTTTAAAGTGACACTAAAATTCTCAAAAGATATTGCGTTAAATGTCATTCCCTTTTTATATGAAATTACTTTTATTCATCATATCTTATAGATTTTTAAATTAGGGGAGAGTGGCCATCAATGTACCGAGTTTTTTTCAAGGTCATAGTATTTATTCAATTTTACCAATTTCAAGTACTTTTTTGCATCAATATAAAACTGGAACACTCCTCTAGGTAATGCACACATATTATACCCGATTTATTTTGTTTAAGTAATAAAATTTAGGATTTTTCTAAACTAACACGCTTTTTTCATTTTCAACAACCTGGGTACACAATGAACCACCTCTATAAAAACACTAAAAATGTTCAACAATAATAATATTGCAATTTTCACTTTGTGAAAAAACTTTTTTCTATCAAATACTATAAAAAATTATTACTTAATACTTTTTAATTGATAATGTATAACATAAATATACCTTAAATTGAAGTTAACTAGCTAAAATGGGATTTTCTTTTTGCTATGTTGAGAAGAGTACTGATAACAATCGCGATCACATGCTGTACGCATGCCTAGTTTTATAATCAGGCATACCAATCTGGAAATTAAAAATACACTAAAATTCTAGGTGGTTCATTGTTCCCTGGTACATTGAATCAACATGACATTTGCAACAAAAATGGTTTTTTATAACTTAATCCAATATTTCAAAATCTTTATCTCATTAGAATATTGTAGTTAAGGCCCGATACAAAATAAATCGTAAGTTTATTTATTTTTAAATTACCTTATTTCAATTAAAAAACGTGTTTGTATTTTAGGTAAATTTTTTCTTCAGTGCATCAAAAACAGTTTTTTTTAGTTTTCTCTGTAAAGAATAAATCCACATGTCTTAAACTGATGGACGTAGTGTGTTTACGCAAACTTCATTTATATTTAAAATTAGGAGAATTTTTATTTAATTGTTTCTGAGAAAATTGAAATGGTTCATTGAAAAAACTGGTACATTGATGGCCACTCTCCCCTAAGCTAATTTTTTAACGTGTAAAGATCCAAAGAGAATTTTTATTTAAAATTTTAAAAACTTAAAAGTTTGTGGCAGTATACATAGAAATAAATGTCATATGTAAATGTCTAAAAGAAATTCTAGTTTTCTGAAATCTTACGTAGGAATTAATTTTTTCATTTTTTTTATAAGCTTGTTACGTCAAGTAACATATTTTATACTTTTTTCAAAATGAAATTGTATTATTATAAAAATCAATGTTTAAATAAGTAACGTTTTGGCTATCGACCGAAGTAACCCTCTTGTTTAAAGACAAAATCAATCGGAACGTTAATAGGGGAGATATGATGCTCGAGAAACATGCATATTACCCTAAATTAAATGTGCTAAGTGGTTCCTGCCACCCACTGGGAGTTAGGAAAACTCCATCGATTACTTTTCTAAATAAAAGCTCCAGGGACCAGCAGAACAAGTCAGTCTAATTCAAACCCCGAAACTCTAATTGTCAAAATCTTCGCATTAAGTCTAAATTCAACCCCGGAACCTGTAAATATCGTCAATCTCTACAAGTAACAAGTCAAGTCTAATTCAAACCCCGAAACTCTAATTGTCAAAATCTTCGCATTAAGTCTAAATTCAACCCCGGAACCTGTAAATATCGTCAATCTCTACAAGTAACAAGTCAAGTCTAATTCAAACCCCGAAACTCTAATTGTCAAAATCTTCGTATCAGCAACTGGTTGTCAACTCTTCGTACAAGTATAATTCACGACCAGAAACTCTGTTCATCAACCATCTCAATTGACTAGTTGTCAATTTTCTACAAATCTTATTTCAACAAATTGTGTTCTTCAAAATCTACGCATCTTTTAATCAAATTTGAATACAAGACAATTTCCTGCCAACGTTCGCCCAGTACTGGTTGCCAGTATCCTGCCAACATTCAACCAACATCGCTTCTACTACTCAGCTGGTTGGTTGCCAGTTTCTTGCCAGTGTTTGGCCAACATCACAGCGACGTCTCAGCTGACTGGTTCTCAGGATCTCGCCGGGATTCAGCCAGCATTCAATTAGTCTCTCAGCTGGCTGATTGCCCAATTTCACCCAAGGTTCGACCATCATTACTCAACTCTTGTTCCTGAGCTTGGTCTAAGAATCTTCACATTAAATTTAAAAGGTTAGTTCCAAATATTTTTAATCCCTTGTCGCTTTCCCAAACCCTTATCTTATTTCCTTTGTAAAAAGATAAAACCTGTTTCAGATTGTCCATACTCTGCCACCAGTTCTCGCCGCTCTCTCAACACCTCAGCTTGTAGGTTTCTAAAGTCGATTAGCCTTTGTGTAAACAATAAATTTAGATATTTGTACAACTGTCTCTCGATTCATTTACTCGTACACCTAACCCTCACTGTTCAAACCACCGATAGATTTAAAAGATAATTTTTGTATGTTATGTTTTCCATGACGTAACAAGCTCTTGAATTTTTATGTTATTTGTTTGGATCTAATTTTATCAAGATATGAATTAAACTTAAATGATTCTGAATTATTATGTACCCATATCACGTTAAGTCAAACTTTATCTCCTTTCTATCTCTATAAGTAGTTCGGAACTTCCAAACCACCTTTTATGTATGTACGTGTATAAACTTCGTCTTACCCTTAATGCGATCATTTACTAACATTAGATATCAAGATTCAGGCGTAAAAATTCTTCATCTATTTCCTGGGTAGTCACAGGGGAATTTTAATTTATTGGAAAAATGTGAGAAAATTTTCGTACAAAATTCACTTTTGTTTGTAATAGACAAAGATCTTTGACAAAATAAAATCCTGCAGGCAATACACATTTATTTCAATAGCTTGAAAGAAACAGTCTATGCTAAACAATATTTGCATTCAATGTCAGTAAATTCATAAAGAAGATATCATTATATTTAAAATATTCTTATTTATAAAAAAATTTTGCTTTTGATATTAAACAAGTTTTCAAATTAATGTTTTTTCAAAGAATTTATTTTATGTTAAAATACATAATCTGAATTTTGCTTTTGATATTCTAATAAGCTAAAAATATTTTCTCAATAAAAGTCTATGGGGGTATAAAATCTTCTTTGACTTGATATTAAAGCACTCTAATTACTGCTTTATTTTACAATCCTTTTTAATTTTAAATTAAATAATTGTGCAAATAAAAAGCATTCTCATTAAAAATTATGCCAATGCTGCTTTCTCCTGGAGGTAGCTTTGGATTTGTTTAAACTTATAAATTTTTTAAAATGCTTCAAATTAACTTTTTTCTATCTGTGTGTGTGTGTGTGTGTGTGTGTGTGTGTGGGTGTGTGTGGATGTACTTTTTCTCGGAACACGATAACTCGAAAACGGCTTAAAGGATTAAATTACAATTTGGTACGGTTATTTTTATTACTAAAATCTGGAATCAGACACAAGGATTTAAAAAAATAATTACTTAACAAACTTTTATTAAATTTTGATTTTTTGAAAAATTTCTTTTCTGCAAAAATAAGTTTTAACCTGTAAATTCAACTTAATATATAATAAAATCGTGTACTTTGTTTTAAAACAAATTTTAAAGAATGAATCAAAATTTAAAAAATTTTAAAAAATTGAAAATTTCATTTTTTTATTGCTTTCTTTATGCGGAAGCAATTCTTTTTGCTGACGTGAAAGCGAAATGTTCAGAAAATGAACATAACTCTCGGCTTATTTTTCTTTGCATTTGTCATATATGATATGACATATTTTATTTAGCTGAATTGAAATTTTAATGTTTCCTCCTGTAAACTTCTCTTTTTGATTAAGGGCATGTGATGGAGTATGACGTCACTGGTATTGACAAAATTTTATCTTAAAAGATTTCGAACAATTAAATAATTGCATTTGTTTATTAAAAATATATAGAATTTTTTATTAAAATAAAATTTTCTTTTAATAATCAATGACACTTAAAAGTTCGTACATTTTGTTTGTAATTAATTAATTTATTTAATTATTCATGTAAAGTCATGTAAAAGCAGAACAAAAGCATATATCTCGAATAAGTTTAAATAATATTAATGCAAATCAAAAATTTTTAATTTGTTTTGCTTTCTTTAAAGTGATACAGTTTTTTAGGAAATCATCGCATTTCAATCGCACTTATATAATTTGAAAGCTAGTTTTATTACCTTTAAAATGGATTTTTTTTTATTGTACAGTAATTTTTAAGAATAATAAGGTCAGTTGTTTAAAAAATTAGCTACTTTTTTCAATTGTTGATAATTCAAAAACGGTTAGTTTAACAAAAAAAATTTAAGAACATAAATTGTTCCTTTTTTCATGTAGAATTAGGAAAAATATACATACAAGATTAAAAAAAGATATATTTTAACATTTTTAAGTTTTAATTGTAGAAATTTGCACTTTCACTTTTGATATTTATTTCAAATGTCATAAGACTGACGTTATAATGACAATAGTTGAAGTAATTAAGTATGTTCAATCAGTTTATAAACAATAAACCTAATTATATTATCAACAGTAATTTAAACGATTGCTGAGTTAAAATTATTAAAGAAAATTAAATAAATACGATCTTAAATTTGCTTGTAAAATGTAAAAGACATTTTTTTTAATATAGATGTTTTTTCTGTTTCTACATAAAAAAAAGAACAATTCATGATCTTAAATTTTTTTTGGTAAACTCACCGTTATTGAGTTATCAACAATTGAAAAAAATGGCTAATTTTTTAAACAAATGACCATATTATAATTAAAAATAATCGTACAATAATATAAAAAAATGCATTATAAGGATAATAGAACTAGCTTTCAAATGATATAAGTGAGATTAAAATGCGATGATTTCCTAAAAAAATGTATCACTTTAAAAACAATTCAAAAATTTTGTTTTGCATTAACATAATTTAAGCATTAAAAAATTTTCTTTTTAATTTCTATTTTATGTCGTACTAATGCTCCAAAAATGTGCTTTTAAATAAAACTTTTTCGAGCTTTGTAATTTGTGAGAACCGTTAATTTCAGGGAGGGGGTTGGGTCTCAAAATAAAAAAAAATAATAATGAGATGAAGTAAAATAATTCTAACTTACCTAAACCCCGAAATTATTGTTCGTCAACAGCTGATATCTTCAACTTAAATTAAATTAGCATCAACTCTACTCTCGATTCCGTCTAAACATGACCAAGTTCAAAATTTAGAAATAAATTTCCTTTCTCAAAATCTCAAAAGAAATAACCGAAATCGTAAATGCTGACTGACCGATCTATCATAAAGGAAATTTATTATAGGAAGGATAAAGGTAATCCGTTGGGCGCCTGGCTAATTAATCAGCCATCGTAACTACCAACTCAATTACCGAAAAATGAAAATACTGAAACCTACATTAAATTTACCAAAACTAATTTTTCTGAATTGAGAGAGAGGAGCTTTCCATTTGCCTGACTGGCGTAGCTGAAACAAGAGAGAGTATGTTAGAGAGTTCAAAAACAATAAAAAGACAATATCTTGGAACAATTTAGGCAGTTTAATTAACAAGCTAAGTTTGAAATTTACGATAAACATTAACATTCAAATGCAATCCCGTTAAAGATTTTACAAAATTAATAGTCGAATTCAACAAAAGAAAAAGATGAAAACGTCACAAAACTGTTCGAAGTTTGAAACTCAACATGGTTTACAAATTATCGTAGCTGAGATTCAAGAACAACCAAAAATGAATTTATCCCGAGATTATTCATGATTTGAAAATATATGCATCCTTTTAGACAACAATCTGATTCTCATAAAATTTGGTTACTTTAACAAAATAAAACTCAATTCGGCGAAACAATTTTTAAGAATCCTATCAAGAAATAAACGATTTTCTGATCTACATTACATCGGTCTACTTCACTTGGCGATACATTAAACTTCATAATTAATACTAAGAAAATAAACATTACAAAATGACCGAAAGAGAAAGTAAATTTAACGAAATGTGAGTCCTTCATAAGTAGTGAAATTGCCGGGCTCTCGAAAGGGACGCCATTGTCTCGTTATCAACAAAAAAAGGGATCTTCACAAACGACACTTTTCATTCCGACTTTAAATTCCAGACGAAATTTACAGTGTCTGATTTTCTGAACAAAATCGATAAAAAACCGAGAACATAACCAAGAGCGGAATCTTCTTGGCGGCGATCGACGAGTCCTTTGTAGCGTTGCTGATCGCTGATTGGTGGACACATTTCCTTAACTAGGAAGTGGCGCGGAATCCATTCGAATTTGAATCTTTTGACGAAACCAACTTACCATTTTCTCAGCTATACTTCCGTAATGTATTCGTAAACTTGAGCTTGACTTGTATTCTAATCGTAGCTGACGAATTTTTTTTCATCCAACTCGATGATGACTAATCTTGACTAGTATAGATTAGCGGCGGACTTCAACAGGCAAAACTGAACTAGGTGTTGCCGACCCAGGTTCTCATCTAAGTACTAGGTTCGAGTCTTGATACAAAGTTGCCAGACGTGTCATAAGAACAAAGTGTTGTTAACCTTAAATTCATCTGTTACTGTGCTCGAGTCTTGTTTTTCAGTTAATAACAAAATCCTAACAATAATTTCCTTCAGTGCGCTCATCTATAACAAGTTCGAGTCTTGCAACAACTAAAGGAAAACGTAACCAACTTTCAACACACAAAATGCTCATCCGTCATAAAGCTGGAATCTTGCGACTTTTGTGAGTCAGTGCTTAACAAAGTTTTCTTTGACAGGCTCATCTGGTACTGTGCTTGAGTCTTGCGCTGTCAAAAGGTTTCCTCAGATAGGCTCATCTGTTACTATGGCTCGAGTCTTGCACTATCAAAGGGTGGGCCTGGTTCCAAATATTTTCCTCTCATCGTGCTTATCTGTTACAATGCTTGAGTCTTGCGGCGACGGAGATATTTTTTTCTTTCAAAACGTAACGACGCAACGATACCCTGTTGAGTCCTTTTTATTGTTGCTGAAGTTGACTGATGATAAACAAATCTAGAAAATACGGATTATTTGTTCGTAGGAACATTCTTGTCAGTCGGCGATTCCTGTCATGAAATGTGTGTCTTCGCAACTCGTCTTCTTCTGTTCCGCAGATTCCTGAATTTCTCGAACTAATATAAAGCAAAAGAAAAGAAAAACGGCAGAAACATTACCAATAAACAATTGTAGCGCATTCGTGACCGATTCGTGGAGTGGAGTTTCAGTGTGAACCTTTCTCTCAAAATATTCGAAATTTATGAAAAGTAACAAAAGGGAAGTATTAGTGCAATTTCATTATTGTAACGCAATTTTTTTGATGTGCAAAATTGCAACGTTACAAACTTTAATATTAAACAAAATACAAAACTTTTTGTAAAGTGCTTAATCGCTGTGGGGTGGGCAAAAGTTATTGAGCGGCAGTGTATGAGCAATTTTGTGACGATATTATGAATATTTACTGAATTTGGAACGAGTTGGTTTGGTTGGCTGTTTTAGCTGTTAAATCGTCACGACTTTTGTTAAGTTGGTTGTTAAGTTATTGAAGGTTAAAGAACAAGACCCCGACTAGTTAAGGTTGAGTTCATATTTAATCTCAAATTTTATGAGTTGTTTAGTTTGTTCAGCTAAATAGTTGGTTACGACTTCAGTTAAATTCAAGAGAGAGACTTTTATTGTGTTGGAAGTAACTTCATGAATCTTGAGTATCACCAAGGTTCAAGACGCAGACACCACAAATTTTGGAGATCATTCCTTGATTGGATAGCCGAGTGTAAAAGGAATCATTATATTGTCCAATTTCTTCATTTTGTAAATCTGTTTTATTTTAATTTTACTGAAGATATTGTCTTTTAGTTTGAAAACAAATTATGTGTGAGATTTTGCGAGTTGTTGATCTTCAATATAGTCTAGTTTCAGCAATGTAATTTGCTTTTATTGTAATTTCTTTGCAACACTTTCAATAAGATTAGATTTATTTCTCTGATAAATTCTGAGTAATTATGTTTAACTCGGATACTATGATATTTTGATTGAAGTTTTAAAAATCCTTGTGAAAACCATTTTTTTTTACAATTACAAAAGAACGTGAATATTGTTACGATAGTTTTGTTTTTGTAATTAACTGAGAATTTTGCTTATGTCGATTAAAAATTTATGTTGAACTTCATGATTGTTAATTTGATCAGTTTTGCTGAATATGATGAAATATAGTCTCATATTGTTTTATATTTTAAATATCGTGATGAATTTATTTAAGATTAAATATCTCCAAAAACCCATTCCTGAGAAGAATGCTAGTCGAGTCTTTGTTAAATAGAGTTTAAGTGATGTTGAAGTAAATATGGAGTCTGTATATCAGTTGAGTTGTTAAGTTGATTACGTAGTTACGTCGGTTCTATCGGTAAATTTTATTTGGTTAAGTCGGAAATTACTTAATCCGGTAGGTTAGTTAAATAAATTTCCTAAAGTAGCTTATTTTTGAAGTCGATATGTTGTTCAGCTTTGGTTGTTAAGTGTTAAGTCGTTATGCGACTTCGAAAGAGGTCTGGCGCTCAACAAGTTTTAGTTCCGTTAATTTTAATAAATATATTTTGTTTTGTCTCAAACATCATTAGTAAGTTTTTTTTTGAGAAATTTAAGATTTGTTAAACTAAAAAGTGTATTTTATTTTATGCATAATCCTTTTTGTCAATTTTAAAACTTTTTTTTAAATCAATTAAAATTGAAGTAAAAATCTTATCAAGGTTAAAATTTAATTTTCTTGAACATTGTATATCGATTAAAACAAAAACAAAAACAAAACAAAAAATAATTTCCGCCTCACAGTACAGTTAATTTTAATTAAATGTCTAAGTGAATCGAGGATTATGATAAAGTACTTGTAGTGTGTTAACTATTCATCTCACTTTGTTTTGATAAGCTTTTATTGATTCTATAGAAAAAAGTAATAAAGTACCTTTCTCAAAATTACAAAACTTGTGAAGTAATTATCTCGCTGATGAAGAACTTGTGTTTAATAACCTCAAATAATTCTAATTTATATCGTGCAGCTTTGTTAATTGTGAGCTTGTTAAACTTCTAACTTTGTTCAAGTTAAAATAAGTGGATTAAGAAAATTTCCTTTGGCGAGAGTGAATGAATTTCAAATTTGAATTGCTAAAATCTTATCTATCTTAGCTTCTAAAATTATTGTAACTTTTCTTTTAAATTTTTGGAATAAATATAAACTACTTTTTATTGTACAGTTCAAGTTTTAGAATAACAGGATTCAATATAGTTTTAAGTGACTTTGCAAACACTTTAGAAGCTACAAGCAATCCTGAGTGACTTTAGGAACTCCCGGGTGTCCGGTTGCTTTAAAAGAATTTAAATACTTTAAACTAGATTCTAATATAGATAAACTAGTTGGTGTTATTGCAAAAGTTTCAGATTTCCTTCAAATAAGAAAAGCTCTTCCGTTAAATGGCTTCTTCTAACTATAATTGAAAAGTAATAATAATAATGTTTATTAAGATTCTCAGTTTATTTTTATTTTTAAATCGCATAATCTTTTTCCCAATGTAATTATTTGATATTAAACGTCTAGCAATAAACAAATCTTAATTTAAAATTGTTTATTATGTATACTGAATAACAAAACGAAACTCAAAATTAATTTTATTTCGGTTTGAAATACCAAATCAATGCTGTCTGTTTTTATTTAGTTTATGGTAATATACCACAAATTAAATTCAAAGTCTTCTTATAGATCCCCTTTGAATCGGATACCCATTAACTTCAGATCAATATTGAAACGAAATTCAGGGTCACTTTCACTTTAGTTAAATAATCTGAACCAAAACAACATTGTACATTTCTAGAATTATTTATTTATTATTATTTTTTTCAAAACAAGTTTAGGAGAGGAAAAGATACATTTACGCACTTGTTCGTGTGATATTCGACCACGTCCTGTGGCTAAAACAACTTCTCTCAATTCTTGATTTACGTACATATATACTCTTATCAACTTTTGCTCCTTCCGCCCTGAAAAATATATATGTGATCCAGGAAGGTAGAAAATGAACACAAATTTTATATTATGTAATATAGCGACGTTTCGTCAACAACGGTTCGTTAGCCTCATCAGGCTGTTTTATTATAAAAAATATGCAAAAATTAATAATCACTTTGGGAAAAATTATATAATAATAAGAAAAAACACATAACATATAAACTAGTTAGTATGTAGAAATCATAATCATCTAAATTCGTTAAAAATTTGAACATTTTTCAACTCAATCAAAAAAAAATTAAAATAAAACTGTGCACAGTGTGGAGTATATGAAATTATTTTCAAAACGACCAGATAGACAACCGACGCAAGTCAAACTAACTAGGTACTTTTGAAAATATAAAATTTTATAATTATCAAGAAGTTATTGAACTTAAAGAGATAGAAATTACAAATGTAAACAAGTGGTGTGTAAATAACAAGGACAAACAGTAAATATCAAGAAAAACTTAGCCATGAATTTATTCAGTTAATTAAAAAGAAAAAATTGTTTTTCAAAAATAGAATATCTTCTTTTTTTAAAGTAAATTTATTTGATTTAATATGTATCACCTCAGAGATGTTACGTTTGAAAAGATGTGACTCTTGTTCCAAAAGTTGGGTATTTTCCCAATCAAATTTATGATTAAATTCTTCTCGGTGTTGATAGAAAATAGATTCAGGATTTTTTAACAATGGTTTTGGTGTTTACCTCGTCTTTTTTTAAAGTACGATTAGTTTGTCCAAGATATGTTGCTGGACATTCGAGACAGTCAATTTTGTATACCACATTTGTACGATCGCATTTCTGAGTCTGGTACTTCCTTAGTTTTATAATGGAATTTAACGACTTATTAACAATTGGTATGGTTAAAATGTTAAATGATTTAAGAATTTTTGACAACTTAAAAAAATATAAAGAATTAAATGGAATACAAATTTTAGGAATTTGTTTATAAATATTTGTCAGGGCATTATTTATTTTTGCTAGAATCTACTCAAGGAAGAGTTAAGCGAGTATATAAAAAGCTTGACATAATATAGATGAGGACAAATAATAGTTGTTTTCAACAACTTTAAGTAGAAATCTATGATTTTTCAAGCTAAATAAGCTGTTGGATAGACCTTCTCACATCACTCAAAGAGTAGAGAAAAAAGTCGAGAAAATTTTAACTAATCGAAATACGACAGCATTCATCAACAAAAGGGAAAACCCTTGACTGATAGATAGAGGCTCAGAAATCATCGTTAACGATGCAGTCCTTGCTGTAGAGAAGGTCGGAAAAGTATACAACAATTTATCAAAAGGGAAACTAAGCCCCCTTTGCAACACAGATAGTGACGACTCTTCGTTTCAATACCCAGTAAAAAATAATTTATTGGAAGTCGGGCAAAGGGAACTGAAACTTTGAAATTTACATTTCCTTTCGTTGCATTTAAGGAATTGGAACTTTCAGAATTTTTAAATCTGAAAAATCAGTTAAAGAAGGGTTTAGGAAGTAGAAAAACAACTTACATAGTGATATTTGTCAATTATTGTCCCTTAGCAGAGGTTAGTTACGTTTTTTATGTGAAAAAACTAATTTATTAAATAAATTGTGTGAGACGTAGGACTGTTTACCAACAGTCGGTAAATTTGAATATGAAATTACGAAACATGTTTATTTTAGAAAATTACAATATTTGTAATAATGATAATTTTTTTTTTAAAGTAAGAATACTTTTGTAGTCGTTTTAGAATTATTGGCAACTTGTATGCGCGCCTAAATCATAGCAGTGAACCCCTATTATTTAATATCTTCTTTCGTTTCAGGCGTGTCTCATGGGTTGTGTTATGTAAAATTTGCATTTCAAAAATTGTTTCATTTTTTATAAATAAAAGTAAGAAACATATTAATTTAAAATTAAAAAATTATATTATTATTTTTTTTTCTGGAAATCATATATACAATTTAATTTCTAGATACTTTATATAAGTTAGTTTTATTTTAAAATAAAAGAAAAGATTTCAATTTAGAAAAAGATTGTTTTTGTTTAAACAATTTTTGTTACGCTTATAACTGTGCATTTAAAAAAAAAGTTAAATACTTACAAACTATTCTAAATATTTTAAAGGTCGGGTTAAAGATCTGAAATATATAATTTTAAAATTAAATTAAATATTTTTATTTTAAAAATAAATTAATTTTGTACACTTGTTTTTAAAAACCAAAAAAACTATATTAATAAAAATCCACATTATTTTATTATATGTATATTACGAACACAATAATTCATACGACAATGTAAACTACTTTTTATAATAATGTAACCATTTTCTATCAAGTAAATTCAAAAACATATTAAAAGTTAGAGAAGTTAAAAGATTAAAATTTTTCTTTTTACTACTTTTTTAATTGAATTAAAATTTTTAATTAAATGTAATTTTTTTTAATTGAAGCCGTCAAACCTAAGTAAAATAAAGTGTCAACTGTTAAAAAATAAATAGAAAAACATTTTTCTATTGTCTTATTTTTTTTAGACATGTATGATGATTGTCAAATTATAATAGCAAAGAGTTTGGTAGACTTTTGTTAAATAAATTTATTTATTATTACTGATTGAGAAAAAAATATTATTGGTTATTTTTTACAGCAATGTTGACAACTTCAGTATAAACAATATAGTCCATATTTTAAAATGCTTTTTAAATGCAGTTATAAGCATAAAATAAATTGTTTAAAAAAAACTATTTTTTTTTAAATTTAATTTTTTTTTATTTTCAAATTAAAATAATTTAGATGGAGTTCCTAGAAATTAAATTGTATACATGATTTTCATAATAAAAAAAGAATAATATTGAATTCCAAGAAATATTTAAATATTTAATTATAAAAACATTTTTCTTAAAATAAACTTTTTTTATACTTATTATTAAAAAAAAATATTTTGTTTATTCAATAATTTAAATAATTTTTTTAAATTTTAAATTATTATGTTTCTTATTTTTATTGATAAAAACTGAAACAATTTTTAAAATACAAATTTTACATAACACAACCCATGAGACACGCCTGAAACGAAAGAAGATATTAAATAATAGGGGTTCACTGCTATGATTTAGGCGCGCATACAAGTTGCCAATAATTCTAAAATGACTACAAAAGTATTCTTACTTTAAAAAAAAAATTATCATTATTACAAATATTGTAATTTTCTAAAATAAACATGTTTCGTAATTTCATATTCAAATTTACCGACTGTTGGTAAACAGTCCTACGTCTCACACAATTTATTTAATAAATTAGTTTTTTCACATAAAAAACGTAACTAATCTCTGCTAAGGGACAATAATTGACAAATATCACTATGTAAGTTGTTTTTCTACTTCCTAAACCCTTCTATAACTGATTTTTCAGATTTAAAAATTCTGAAAGTTCCAATTCCTTAAATGCAACGAAAGGAAATAGAACTTTCAAAGTTCCAGTTCCCTTTGCCCGACTTCCAATAAATTATTTTTTACTGAGTAATATATAGCTAGTTCCTACCTAGAAGCCTCAAATGATAACGAAATCAAAAAGAAACAAAAATAGTACTAACATAAGGTCATAAAACTCATTTAAAACATGCTTCCATTATTAAGAGGGTCACCCTGTGGAATAGCCGGATTTTTTATCTTTTTTTTGGGGGAGTTTTTTAAGAACTAAAAAATTATAGGTGCTTGAACTTGAGGCTTTAATTTTAAATAAGTATTGTAAGAAATGCATTTAACAGCAATTTTCCTTTTTTATAATTGCCTGTCTTACGTCAATTTTCTTTCAAACTGAGTAGTAGGAGCCTAATAATGCTTTTCCCGTGTCTCTAACTCATGGCATTCGATGGAAGAAAATTTGAAATAGCTAATAAGATTGAGGGTTGTCTCGAGGAAAATTAGCCAACGAACGGGTGTCTTATTTTAAGACATAAGGCATTTATAAAGCGTCTTACAGTAATTGCAAGTTATTTCATTGGTTAATAATTTTGTAAGACGCTCGCTCATTGTTTGAAATTAAGACACTTAAAAATGTCTTAAAAATAACCACATAAATGTCTTAAAATAAGACACCTGTTCTTGCAGTGCACGTGCCGGCCTAGGACACGGATAGATAGAAATTTATCTCATTTATTTTTTTTATACCTAATTGTTTTGAAGGAAATAGTGTTTTTTATATAAATTCCGGTGTATTTGTCTGTCAAATTCAAGTGTGATCGTTTAATCAGTCGACAGGGGAATTATTTACCCTCATTTTATTTATCAACCTGGGCTTGGCGAAATCTACTTAGGATCAGAGACAAACATACCCTTTGGTCCTTGAATAAAGAGTGGTTCATGCTTGTGTATAATCTTCAAGTACACCATCTGATCAATGTCATAATCCCGTTCGTATCATCATTACCAGTGCCGCATTTGGTTGAGTACAATTTAATATGTGTTTACCTTTCCTCTGTCAATGCGATATATTAATTAGTAGAGTAGTCTGATTTTCTATTGACATCGTACGAGAGTGACAAAGCGGAATCGAGTCTTTTTTATTAAATTTGCTATAACTCTATTTTTTTATTTGACTATATAAATATATACAGTGACGCTCAAAGGATTTGCCCACCCTACGGCATGCAAGGGCATTACAAAGAGTTTTGTATCTTCATTTATAATAAAGATAAAACCTTCATCAATTATTTATTTTAAAGCTTAAATTTCATTTTTTGGGAACTTCATGGAAGTTTTTTTAAGAGAATCTTCCGCGAAGTTTCTGAGAAGGTTCCAAGTGCAGTTTCTGCAAAGTTCCCAAGGGAGGCTTTCTGGAAATTCCGAATGAAAGCTTCCGTTATAATCCCTTCGTGCCTTATAAGGCCCAATTTTTATTTCTGATAAAATTCAAGTTACCAACCTATAATACACACCTATACCAAGTTTAAATGCAATTTTTTTCATTACCTGATTTTTCATTTTTTTACCTAAAAAAAATTCAGATTCAAAAATTAATATTTTCTATTGTTTCATCTAAAATTGATTTTGATATCTAACAAAAAGTCAGTATTGTAAAAAAATTTGGTTTCTCAATTTTTTTGAAAATTTTTATATCTTTCGTTCTAATCAAAATTTTTGAACTCTCTAAGTTTATAAACCTTACTTGGGTCAACACTAGGGTAATCCAAAACAAAAATTTTTTATTTTCAATGCTCTCAACCCTTAGGATTGTTCTATATCGAAAAAAATACCCCTATTTTTTCAAAGGTAAATGTTTTGTTGCTTTCTATTGTCAATAAATAAAAGAAATAGTTAATCCGTTGGAGCCAAATTGTGTAGGTTTTTGATTTAAAAAAAAAAAAAACAAAAACAAAAAAAAAAGAACACTAACCACATAAATTAAAACTTTTTTTTATTCTACGTTTCGTCAACATTTCGTTGACCTCTTCAGTCTGTAAATACAAAATATACACACTTGAGAAAATATTTTTAACACGAACAAAACACACTTTATAAAAAGTACTAGTCTAATGAATTTAATATCTTAAAAAACGGAAACGTCAAAATTAAAAGTAAACATCACTAAGAAGTGACACAGTCAAACGTGTTGTCATGTTAAATGCAAGAGACAAACTGACGAAAAATAATACAGAAATTACAAATTCAGAAAGACTAACAATAAGGAAAATAAACGTAAACAGATATTGACAAATTCAAAATAATAAACAAGAAATTGAAATAATGAGCCTGGTGAATAAGAATTAAGAAACGGAGAATTTTCCCTGTAAAAGTAGCTTATAATTTTTGTTTAAATTGTCTATATTTTCCTTAATGTTAATGCTATTAGGGTCGTGGTTAATAAAAATCATTTCGGAAATTCGACGCCTACGCCAATCTCTTTCGAAATCTACAATTTTAGTACTTTTAAAGTCGAATTCATGATTATTGTTTGTACAATGTAAGTTGATGACGAAGTTTGGATTTTTGTTAGTGTTATGCTCACGAATTTTAGTTTTAAGCAATCTTTTGGTTTCACCATAATATGCTGCGTTACAATCTTTGCAGGGAATTTTATATACCACTTCACATTTTTTCCACTTATCAACAGAGTCTTTTCCCAATTTTACAATATTATTAAGCGACTTTTGAACTTTAGGAATAGTACAGATATTGTAGTTTTTAAATTGTTGTTTGCATTTTGTATAAAAATGTTTATTCTTAAAAGGGATGACAATTTTTTGTTGTTTAGCATATATAGCTTTCTTTAAATTCGAAAATTCCACATTGTTATTTTTTATTTTTTATTTTAAATAATGAAGTCTCTCAGAAATACAATCGTTGACAAAGTTTACGGGGTAGTTATTATTAGAGAGTAAACTCTTCGTTAATTCAATTTTTTTCCTGTGAAAACTCTTATGTGAAAGAGAAGTAGCTCTGTCAACGAGATTAAAAACAATGTTACGCTTTTGGTTAAACGGGTGATTTGATAAAAAATTAAGAAGTCTGCCCGAAGCTGTAGGTTTATTATACCAGTCAAAAATAAAACCGTTATTTTTTCTTATCAAAGTTAAGTCTAGAAAATGTATTTTTTGGTCAATTTCCATTTCATGTGTGAATTGAAGCTTTTTATGATATGAATTAAAAACTTCTAATACTAGCGTTAAAAAAATCTTTGGGTACACAAAGAATAGTGTCGTCCACGTACCGGAAGTAAAAAGGTATTATGCAATTGTGTTTATTTTTCAGAATTTTTAAACAATTTGTTTCCAAATCGTCCATGCAAATATCAACGAAAAAAGGCGAGATAGGGAAACCCATAGGTGTCTCATGTATTTGGTGATAAAACTTATCATTAAATTTGAAAAAAGTATTATTGAATAAAAATTTTGTGATGTCAATAATATCGGTATAGGGTAAGTCACATTTACTGCAAATTTGATTGTAACGTTTATCTAAGCTCTCTATTACTAGTTCACAAGGAACGTTGGTAAATAAAGAGCTCACATCCAGTGACATTAACACATGATCTTTTGGAATGTTAAAATTTGTTAATTTTTCTTTGAGTTCAAAACTGTTAATAATGTGAGAATTAGGAATTGAAACTGTATTTTTTAGTTTGTCATAAAGAATTTTTGCAAGGACATGATTTGGAGAATTCACACAAAAAACGATTGGTCTAAGAGAAGCATTTGTCTTGTGTATTTTGGGTATTTTCTAAAACATAGAAAGAGTAGTATCTGTTTGAGTAAGAGCATTCTTGTGAAATACTGAAGACAGAAAACCATTTTGATTTAACTTCTTAAGAAAATCAGAAACATTTGACTGTAAATTTTTAATCGCATTTGACTTTATAGGTTCATATAACTCTTTATCGTTTAAGAGAATATTCGCCTTCGCAAAATAATCATATTTTTTTAAACACACCGTGCGGTTTCCTTTGTCAGCAGTAGTAAAAAAAAAATTGTCATTATTCTTAAGAAATTGTTTAGTCAAATTAAGTTTTTTGGAAAATTTTCTATCTTCATGAGTAATTTTTTGTAAGCCATTTTTGTTTAAAGAAATTTGAATATTGTTCACAATGTTTTTTCGTATTTCATTTTTTGAGTCGGAATCTATATTTAAGAAATTTAAAGAAGACTCGATGTTTTTAATAGTATCAATAACATCTGATTTAAAGAAATCAGACACATAACTGTAATTAGGGCCCAAACAGACAATATCAATAACTTCCTCTGGAATAGTGACGTCACTCAGATTACAGAACCAATCATCTCTGTTAGTTTGAATCTGAGATCTTTCATTTATAGTTATTAAACTCTGAAACTTGTTATTATGCAACTTCTTACTTTTATCTTTAATCTCGAAATTTAAACACTTTTTGGAAAAATTATGAGCTGATGTGTTAAACAGCTTTTGACAAAACTTACTGTGAAATGTTCCAGAAATAAACGATCTATTATTTTGTAGGTGTTTCGGCAGTATGTTGTTAGATCTGCAACGAAGAAGAAAATTACGTTGAGAGATGGCTTCAGCTAGTTGAAAGTTCATTTTCATGTATTTTTTAAAGATGGCAGTTATGCCACTGCCATAATTTTGTGTAATAAAGTGGAATTCCTAAAGGTCAAAAGTCGCTTAATAATATTGTAAAATTGGGAAAAGACTCTGTTGAGAAGTGAAAAAAATGTGGAGTGGTATATAGAATTCCCTGCAAAGATTGTAACGCAGCATATTATGGTGAAAACAAAAGATTGCTTAAAACTAAAATTCGTGAGCATAAAACTAACAAAAATCCAAACTTCGTCATCAACTTACATTGTACAAACAATAATCATGAATTCGACTTTAAAAGTACTAAAATTGTAGATTTCGAAAGAGATTGGCGTAGGCGTCGAATTTCCGAAATGATTTTTATTAACCACGACCCTAATAGCATTAACATTAAGGAAAATATAGACAATTTAAACAAAAATTATAAGCTACTTTTACAGGGAAAATTCTCCGTTTCTTAATTCTTATTCACCAGGCTCATTATTTCAATTTCTTGTTTATTATTTTGAATTTGTCAATATCTGTTTACGTTTATTTTCCTTAGTCTTTCTGAATTTGTAATTTCTGTATTATTTTTCGTCAGTTTGTGTCTTGCATTTAACATGACAACACGTTTGACTGTGTCACTTCTTAGTGATGTTTACTTTTAATTTTGACGTTTCCGTTTTTTAAGATATTAAATTCATTAGACTAGTACTTTTTATAAAGTGTGTTTTGTTCGTGTTAAAAATATTTTCTCAAGTGTGTATATTTTGTATTTACAGCCTGAAGAGGACAACGAAATGTTGACAAAACGTAAAATAAAAAACGTTTTAATTTATGTGGTTCGTGTTTTTTGTTTAAAAATCAAAAACCTACACAAATTGGCTCCAACGGATAAACTATTTCTTTTATTTACCCCTATTTTTAATTTTTTTTATTTTTTAATATTTAGATGGGGCTCAAAGCACTCAAAGTTTCCCATGCAAAATGCATGGGAAAAACAGACTTTTTCGTAGAATTGGTATAGGACCCTTGAAAATCAATATTTTTCAATCGCCCAACTCTGTTTCTCTTCAGGAGATTTAAGCAACAATGACAAATTGTTTATTTAACTATTTTTTAATATTAACTATTTTTTATAGGGCCCCAAAAAACCCCCATAAATTACAGAGTTATGAAAAAATTGTTAAAAAATCTTTTTTACTATTTTTATGAGATATTTTGAATAAATGACATAAATATTGATTTTTAATCATTATTCCATGTAATTGCTAATTTGTTTAAACAAATATTGTAGATATTATATTGTTTATTTTCATGATTTGCACAATTTGAGCTACGGAGTTGCAACTTTTTCTTAATTTTGCAACTTATTGAGGCCATTGGAGCCAAACACGAACAAAAAAGTTAAAATAATAATTTTCACAATTGTTTAAAAAAAATTATATTGTTTATTTTCAAGAGTTGCACAAGTTGAGCTACAGAGTTGCAATTTTTTCTTAATTTTGCAAGTTTTTGAGAACAGTAAAGCCATGTACTAACAACAAACAAAAAATAATAATCTCTACAATTGTTTAAATAAATTATATTATTTATTATCAACTGTTTATTAAATAGAGCTACAGAGTCCTAATATACCATCAAATTTTGTTTAAATTGGTTAAGTCATTTAAATGTGATTTGCTTACAAATTTTTGTGACAGACAGACAGACAGACATGACATTTTTTATTGTTATTTTTGGATTCCTTGATGCTCAAACGAAAGTTTATGTTAAAAATTTGAGATTTGAAACAATCTACAGACAAAACTCTGATTTTATTTATAAAGATTATACATAAATAGTAGTTACAGTCCATCAAAAAATAAATAATTTTAGGATTTTTTTTATTATTAATATTCTTTAAAATATTCACCAATCTTCCTTCATAATAAACATTTTTTACTCCAGAAAATTTATAATTAAAAAAAAAAATGAATTGAAAACTTTAAAAATACACCAGTATCAAAGTTAAATACAATTGATTGCTATAGTTATCTTTCCGATTTTTCGAAAATTTAATATTTTAATCAAATGTTTTGAATATGTGATTTCCAATTTTCCTATTAGGCGACAAAATCTTAATCAGAAACAATACAAAAGATCATATAATAATTTTAAATCAAATTGATTAAAATATAACAAAAAATCGAAAAATTTGAATTTTCGAATTTTTCAAAAAATGTCATAACTTTACTTTATATTAATATTTTTTAATCTAATAGGGCTAGGATTTTAAATTAGGCTGATACCTAAAGGACTGCCAAGTTTTACTTAAATCGGTCCATCTGATTTTGCTTGATGCCGGGTCTAAGTTTTGACTACATACATACATATTTTTGTAGATGGTATTTTCAGAAAATTTAGTCTATAGAAAGAAGACATGTAACAGAAATTTTCAATTCTGTGCCATGTACAGACAAAAGTCTGATTTTCTTTATAAGGATTAAAACCAAAAGTTCCCTCTTGCAGTTATTAAAATTGTTTAAACAAATTAAAATTGTTTATCTGTAACTTTTCATTTAATAAAGCTAGAAAGTTGGAACTTTTTATTAATTTTACAATCTTTTATGTTTGAGAAGATAAGAATAAATGTAGCGAAATGTGTTAGTTGCTTTAGGATCAAACTATTTATGGGGGATTTTTATGGCCTTTTAAAAAATTGTTGATAATAAAAATTTTTTTCAATAAATTATTGGATCTTATTCTTTGAACTCTTTTCTAAAGAGAAACAGTATTATCCGATCAAAACATATTAATTTTTATGGATTTTATATCAGTTCTACGAAGAAGTTTTTTTTCGCATGGGAAACTTTGTGCGCTTCGAGCGACCTCTAAATATTCCAAAAAAACAAAAAAATAGGGGAATTTTTTTTTTTTTTATATAGAACAATCCTGGGGGGTGAGGACATAATATTTTTAATTATAATTTTCATCTATAAAATTTTTTCTGACGAGATCTTCTACAATATTAGCTTAATTATAACATAATACATTAATTCTTAATCTATCAAGTTGCCAGATTTGAGCAAAGTTAATATAAACTACTATTTTGCACTAGCGGGCGTAACAATTGTCAAAACTATTCTACATGTTTTGGAAATTAGATACGACTCTGCTTAAAGCTCATAATTTCCCTATTAGGCAATTTCCGATTTTTAAAAAAAAAAAAAAATAATCTCTTAGGAAATATAAAACAAAAGTTTATAATCTAATAATAAGGTCATTTGCAGACGTACAGCTTTAACGAGAATAAAAGCAGAACATGAAAATCGACTTTAAGAGGGTTTTATAAAGATTATTTTATTTTAATTTTTATGACAATTTTCGAACGGAATTCCTCACAATGTAAGCTTCTTATCAGACTAAAGCAAATACTTACACAAAGTAACTAATTATTTTCGAGAATTTTTAGGAAATTTCAATGCAGAAACAAATTTAACACAGTTTTCCAATCGGTTTTTTCTTAATATTAAAGAATTTATTAGAGAATTTTAAAAAAGGATTAAAAAACGTTGAAAAAAGTAATCTCCTCTTTCCCTGAACTCCTGCTTTTGTCATCCTATATATTTCAGTATCTTCTGTACATTCTGTACATCCTCCTTCTGCATATATATAAAAAACATTCATAACGTCAGATTAGACAAAAATATACACCAATTGTAAAAGGAAAACAAGCTAAATTATAGTTTAGATAACTTATTAAGGAAAGCAAACCCTTGTTTATTTTTTGAATATTTAATATTTACTTAGGCACATTGGGTAGGACCAACATTTATTTTTAAAACACTAAAATTCTTTTGTTCTGTTTAATTCTTTTGGTTCATTATAGATTTGACCAAGAAAGAGTCTGAAAAAAACAGAATTGAAATAATTTTATTTTTTGTGTTATTAGAAAAAAGACTTTAAAAATTTTTTTAGTATAAATAAAGGTGTATAATTATAGAACAATATTTCTGTGTTTAAAGAATAAAAATGTTTACATATTATATGCTTATAAATACATAGTATATAATGTATATGTTTACGTATGTAAACCTCCCCTCCTCTCTTTAATAGTAATTTGATCAGGGTGTTCCTAATTTTTTTGTGTACAATCTCAGACTTGACTTGAGGAAACCATTACGTTCTGTACAAGAGAAGTTTCGATATTGTAATGTTTATTAAAATAAATTAAAAATAATAAGATATGACAGTTTTAAATTTGGAAACAAAAAAAGTAAATTTTAATGAGGCGCATGAATATTCCCTAAAACCCATTAAGCATAAATTCCATTCAGCCTAAAACAATAAAGTCTAAAATTCATTCAGCCTAAATCTCATTTAACCTAAAACGCATTCAGCCTAAACTGCATTCAGTCTAAATTGCATTCATCCTAAAACCCATTTAACCTAAAATGCATTTAGCTTAAAATCCTTTTAACCTAAAATAAATTCAGCCTAAATCCTATTTTACCTAAAATGAATTCAGCCTAAAACCCATTTAACCTAAAATGTATTCCGCCTAAATCCCATTTTACCTAAAATGCATTCATCCTAAAACCCATTTAACCCTTTTGGTTGGCGCAAATTTAAATTTCATGGTAAAAAATAAGTATAAAAAGTCATAAAAATTAAGGTTTTTTTGCATTTATCTCTTTAAATATTGCAAATATAAAAATAAATTTATACAAAAGTTGTAGCTCTCACAAAAATTCATATTTATGTTTAAGACATTTTTTACTAAAACCAATTAGTTTACGAAATAATTGCAAAAAACATAAATCACCATAAATGTGACCAAATACCCACATTATATTATTTTGTATAATTTTTTAAATATATCTTATTTCTGGAGTTAAATGCAAGAAACTTAATTTTTTTCTGGGTTTTTATGGTTTTTATCATGAAATTCAAATCTGCGCCTGTTTTCACTATGATTTTCGTAATCAGCGCATCAAAATACGTATAAGTAGGTTTATCCTTCAATGAAAATTGTTCAAGCTATTTCACTTTTAAATGAAAAACTATTACACATCATTAAATTTTAATACTTAAGCAATTTATTCAATCTGAGGTCATTGAAAGACAAATTGTCTAAGCTTTCGACAGACCTTCAGAAAAAATAAAATTTAGAGAAGATAAAAGATATAAATTTGTCTCAAAGCTCAAAAATCAATGAGAAAATTAAATTTTTAAATGGATTTTGGTCTTTATTTTCATAAATTTAAATGATAATAAAGAAACTATTATAGAGTGTTAACACTCTAAAAACAAGTGTCTTATTTTGTCCTCACTTTTAAGACATTTTGGGGTGTCTTAATTTTAAACCATTAAGATAGTGTCTTAAAAATGCCCGTAAGACGCTTTCTAAACGTCTTATGTCTTAAAATTAGACACTTGCAAGACACCTGTTTTTACAGTGAACTGGCTAATTTAATATTTAACATATAGACAAACTTTTTGAATTGGTTAAGAATAGCAAAATTTCGAAGTATGACGTATACTTGGATCCACTTAACCGATATTTTGACTCCAGAACAAGATTTTGAGGATATCAAAGATTTGATATATATATACCTTCTTTTTAGTTTTTTATTACCTACAAGGTCCAACATGCAGTGATGCCAGATGGAAGCCGAAATCGACCCCCACCATAACTCCCGAGTAAAGCATAAACACATGTAAATTATAGCCGGTTGGTGTGAGGATTTTTCGTTTTCCGTCAGTTCGCGCGTACCCAACCTTTTTGCATGCTTTTTACTACCCTATACTGAGCGAAAAAGGCGCAAAATTCAAACCGACAATGCAAAACTTCAAAACATAATAATTATTCAGTTAATTAATATTCATTTATTTAATAAAACAATTAAATAAAATAGCATTTAAATAATAATTATCACTAAAATATAATGAAATAGTTGAAATTATGAGATAAAATTAATGGATAATAATGATTATTATTATTGAAATGTATAATCATATTAATTATTATCTTGTTAATAATTAATATTAATTAATATCTTTAAAATAAGCACTTTCATGTAAATAAATTATAAACATTTTTAAAAAATGGTTTACAACTTACGTATTAATTAAAGTTTTAATGTTAATAAATGTCTCAAAAAATTAATTTCTTCATTTCTTAAAAATCATCCAATCACATATTAAGTTTAATAAAATAAAATAAATAAATTATATCACATTGTATAAAAAAAAAAAGAAATTTTATAGAAAATTTTGATTATCTAAGATATTTAATAAAAAATTACTTAGTATGATTAATGATTGTAATAAAAATTGTATATAAACAAAAAATATCTAAATTAGATTATTATATGACATTATAAATCCTTTTTTCAATGTTTTAAAATTATTTAATAAAATACATATCTATTAAATTAAGGTATACATATATAAAATAATTGATTACACATTAAAAAACAAATTTCCAAACATTTAGATTAGATATAAATTATTTTTAAAAAATGTATTCCTAATATACTAAATTTTTAATATTTTATAGAAAATATAACGTTATAAATCCGTTTTTCAATGTTTCAAATTATTTAATGAAATACATATCTATTAATTTTAGGTATGCGTAAATAGAATAATTGATTACACATTAAAAAACAATTTTCCAAAGGTTTAGATTACATATAAATTTATTTAAAAAAATTTATTCCTGATATATTAAATTTTTAATGTTTTATAGAAAATATGACGTTATAAATCCGTTTTTCAATGTTTCAAATTATTTAATGAAATTCATATCTATTAATTTTAGGTATGCGTAAATGAAATAATTGATTTTATTAATTTAAATATTATTTAAAATAATTAATTTCACATTAAAAAACAATTTCCCAAAATTTATGATTTCACGGCAATGTTTTTGCAAAAATTGTTTATTACAAAAAAAAAAAATAAAATTATTGAACTATAATTCGTATGACACTAATTTTCATTTTATTCCATTAAGATTATTTGATGAAATAAATATCAATTTTAAACAAATAAATTATGGTAAAAAAAAATAGATTAATTTTCAATTTCCATTCAAACAAAATTTAAAATAAAAATTGAAAGTATTTGATTTATTTTAAAAATGTATGTTACGAATGTAATTTGGAATTTTTTTCTCTTATTTACCGAAAGTTAGTTGCATAAAATTAATATTTATTTAATTAAATTATTTTGAAACTATGAAAATGAAATTACTATTATATAAATTATTAAATAATAATTTAATTATGTTTACTTTTTTTTGGAACAGAATTTTTATTGCAGAAGAACTAATAATATTATAGATAATCAGTAATTAATTCTATTTATTTAAATTTAAATGAATAAATTCAACATTTTATTAAATTATTTTTAAATACTTAATAAAGTAAATTTGTAAAACACTACCGAATTATATAATAAAATTTCATTTAAGAAGTTTAAACCGTTTATATCACAATAAAATAAAACAATGATATACAATTTTAGATAATAAATTTTATTACACTTTCTAATTTAATATAAGTAAGTTAATTTCTTTTTGTTTAACAAGAAATTTAATTAGTTTTAAATATTTTATTACTGTATAAGTATTTTCAAATCATTAAGATTTCTTAAACAACTTCAACAATGAATGTTTTATTTTAACATTCTTTTAAATTTTTAAATTAATTTAATTACTTTTATTTGCATCAATTTAAAGATTTAATTAATCAATTTACTCATTACATTTCTTTAAAAGAAATAAATAAAAATTTTCTAATATTATTTCACCAAATTACATTCGTAACTTAAATTTTCTAAATAATAAAAATAGTTTAAATTTTTGTTTTAGGTTTTGTTTGAATGGAAATTGAAAATTAATTTTTTTTATTTACCGTAATTTATTTAAACAAATGATTTTGATACAATGAAAATAAAAATTAGTGTCATACGAATTATAGTTCAATAATTCAATTAGTTTTTTTGAAACAAACTTTTTTTGCAAAAACATTGTCGTAAAATCGTAAATTTTGGGAAATGGTTTTTTAATGTGAAATTAATTATTTTAAATAAAATTTTAATTAATAAAATTAATTATTTCATTTACGCATACCTAAAATTAATAGATATGTATTTCCTTAAATAAGTTTGAAACAATTAAAAAACGGATTTATAACATCATATTTTCTATAAAACATTAAAAATTTAATATATTTATTTATTTATTTATTTAATGATATAAACGGGTAACTATGACCCATGATATACAAATATTGGTATAAATAATCAAACGATTTGGCCGCTAGGTACAAGTAATTCGGGAAAATATATACATATAACAAAAAATTTGAACAAGGTTAAAGTACATCAGGCCAGGCTGTTGACATGGGATAAAAAAAGTTTACGCAACAGTGTGACAAATCCGTAGAGATTACTATTAAAAAAGTCCAGTTCGCCCCTATAATAATTCGCTCTTACACATAGTCTGCAAAAAATCGAGTTTTTACCGAAGTTTGTTTTGCGAAGCGGAACATAAAAAGGCAACACGACACGCAATGGCCTTTGTGGTGCAGAAAAGTTTATGGACGACAGAACCTCCGAACTCCGAATCGAACCATTTATAATTTTAAAGAAAAACAGGAAATCATTATACATGAATCTGCACTCTAGTTTAGGGATATCCAACAATTGTTTCAACTCATTATAATCATGACTCTGCACATCAAATTCAATGTGCAATTGATAAGCTGCAAACCGCAGGAACCGATTCTGCACACGCTCAAGTCTCAGAGTATGGAGACTGTAATAAGGACACCATATCACAGATCCATACTCAAGAACAGATCTTACGAAAGAGAAGTTCAGAACCCTTAATGCAGACAGATTTCTAAAGTTCGTGGCATTACGTTTAATGAAGCCAAGTGATCTAACCGCTTTGCCCACAGTATCGGAAATGTGTTCATCAAAGGACATATTATTACTTAGTTTAATACCCAGATCTCGCACACTTGATACACGATTAATAAGAGCACCATCAATGGAATAGTCATTCCGGATTATCTTTTTGCTTCTAGAAAAGGTAATGCACAGGCATTTGGCACATTTAAGGACATTCCATTCATGGTACACCACCTAGAAATATTAACCAAATCCACCTGTAACTTTTCACAGTCATCGTGATCAGATATAATTCTATACATTTTTAAATCGTCCGCATAAAGTAAAACAAATACAAATTTAAAAACAAGATTAATGTCGTTAATGTATAATAAAAACAGTAAAGGGCCCAGATTAGATCCCTGTGGAACCCCTGACGGAGCATTAAAATCAGATGAGTACTGGTTACCAACACGAACAGATTGTCGCCTATCCGATAAGTAACTACTGAACCAAGCAAGCAGTTCTCGACCGAGTCCCAACAATTCAAGCTTGGCTAACAAAATACCATGATTAACTCTGTCGAATGCTTTGCTGAAATCAGTATAGACGGCGTCAATCTGAGCACCAGTCACCAAGCTGGAAATTAAGAACTCAGTAAAAACCGCTAAATTTGTACAAACTGATCTGCCCCTGACAAAGCCATGCTGTTGATTTATGAGGATGTTGGATGCAGCAAAATAAAGAGAGTCATAAATTATACTCTCAAAAATTTTTGAAACTGTACTGAGCATCGAGATAGGTCTGTAATTTCTAACATTATTTTTATCACCTTTTTTATGCACCGGCACAATGATGGCCTTTTTCCATTCATGAGGAAACATGCACAGATTCAAGGACATATTGAACAAAACGTACAGAGGTTCAATGAACGATAAACAGCATGACTTTATCAAAGAGCCAGGGACACCGTCAGGATCAGCCCCTATATTCGAATCTAAATTCTTTATTTTTTTTACAATCTGATCCCTAGTAATATGTACTGAGTCAAGACTAATCACATTAGGTCCGACTGCAAGCAAAGTAGGATCAAAAGTCGAGGTTACAAAAACTGAGCTAAAATAGTCTGCAAATAATTGAGAGATCTGAGCGTTGTCGTCAGCAGTTCTGTCGTCCAAAAACATTGAGCGTGGGATGGAACTTTCATTGCGCATCCTATTCACAAACGTCCAGAAAAACTTTGGATTAGAAATCATTGTCTTCTCAGCTCTTTTCACGAAGTCGTTATAACATGCAGTTGACATTGATTTACATTTTTTACGAAGAGCTGAGAACACAGTGTAATCAGATGGTAGATTAGATTGCTTGTAAACAAAATGCGCAACCTTTTTTGCCTGCACCAAGCGTCTGAGTTCACTTGTAAACCATGCCGGAAATTTAGAGTGACGAGTTGCTTTCAGTGGAATAAACAAACTAAATGAGTTATATAAATAAAAATAGAAAACGTTAACAGCTTCATCAACACTTAAATCAGACAATAAGAATTTCCAATCAAGGGAGTACAAATAAGTATTGATTGCTGAAATATTTGCATTCTTAAAATCATAACGAACATTATTGGTTATGTCACTAAAATTGAAATTTATCCTGTTAATAGTTTTAAGATCAAACGATAGAGGAGGATGATACATATCCACTGGAAGCAGCACATCAGCAGCCTGCCTCAGATCAAAACTTAGCCAGTTCGTGAATATAAGATCAAGTGTAGTCCCATGCGTATTGTTAAAAAAATTTACTTGATAAAAATTTAAAAAATCAAAAGTATCACAAATAATATTGACAATTTCACGACGCTGGCGACTAGTGCCGGGCAAACAAGAGCAAGAGGGAAAATCTGTAACATTTCTATTCCATTTTGCAAAAGGTAAGTTAAAATCGCCCATTATAATAAATTTAGTAGTAGGAAACTTTACCTGAAAATCCTCGATAATTTGACACATGTTATAGTAACATTGAATTGAGCTATTAGGAGGAATATAAAAAGCTCCTAATATTATTTGTTGGTCACACGCGCGAAATTTAACAAAAACATGTTCCACTGAGTCGAAAACAGAAACAAGTCGAGTAGCACAAAGGGATGTCTCCGTCGCTATTAAAACTCCACCTCCCAAAAGAGAATTACTTGTTAACACATTTCTGTCACAACGGAAAACATCATAGTTACAAAAACCTAATTCTGGAGTGGCAATACTGTCGTTTAGCCAAGTTTCCGTCAAAATAAAAACATTATAAAACAACAGGGGAATAGACAATTTCAGATTTACAAGTTTAGTGCGCAAGCCCCGAACATTTTGATAATAGAATGATGTAACATTCTCAGGGCACACAGTTTGACTCACACGGTCACATCCCCCGACGTCTGTTCCAACACACTTATTGGCACGATGACAGGTCTGCCTCGATGGTAACGAATCTTTATTCCAGTTTCCCCCGCGGAGAGACGACGATGCAAATCTTTCCTCAGAATGGCAAGTTCCCTCAGCTGCGTTCGCGTTTTGTCGAAGTCCATCCAAAAGTCTTTCAGAATCGTTTGACTTTTTTCTGTTTTCTTGGCAGTTAGAAACTTGCGATGAAAGTCGCGTGCCTTTTCTGGAGACTCGAATGAAATTCTCACTGGGCGTGGCCTCGTGCGTGTCTGTGAGAAAACACCCAAACGAGCTATGTGAGTATTCGTCAGTGAATCAGGTGGTATGACACTTTCAAGCAGACGAGTCACATGGGTTCTGACGTTGGTAGCAGAGTCATTTGACGTCACAGAAGCAGGATTTTCATGCTCAGGAACATTGAATAAAATTATATTGTTCTTTTTTACCACCCTATCCTCTGCCTCCACCACACATTGATGAACATCCATGCTGATTAATTTTAATTTCTCAATTTCTAATTTGAAATTGTTTACCATACCTTCGATGTCAGAAACTTTAGTTGAAAGCTCCTCAACTCTGTGTTCACAAGCATCCTGGCGAGAGGACATGCCATCCAACTTGCCAGTTATGGTATTAGAAAACGTCGTCAACATGGTTGAGATACTAATCAAATGCGACGACAATTCATCTGTTATGATTTTTCTAACCTCAAAAGATGTTAATTGAGGTTCTGAAGATATCGCATTTGACGGAGATGGAACTGAAGCAACAGGTACACTGAGTGATCCGTTAGTAGTTGATCCAGGTGCAAGCGAGTAACTTGGTCCAGAGGATGTTGATGATGTTTGAACTACAGTAGAAGTCAATGATACATCCTGGGAAGTGGTTACAGTTGGAGTAGTTGGTCGACCACAGCACTTTGTATATCCACCGTTATCGAGAAGAGCTGTGCGATTTGCACAACTAGGATGATACAAGGTTTTACACACAGCACAAGGAACAGCAGTGGCACCAGGAACCTTACTGCAGCTAGGGCAGACCTTATCATTTTTGAGAGGACCAGGCATCTCATATGTATTGAATGAGAGTCACTAGAATTTGTAGGTTAGAAACCCACCACAAATAAAATCACTCCTCACAGTTAAAAGAACATACGAAGTTCAAATCAACGTCAGCCGACAAGTTAGAAAACAATTTCCGTCCGTTACAAAGTATAATAAATCACATTTCAAAGTGACACTTTTTTATTTAACAAATAAAGGAACAGACGAAAAATACACGTGTTTTAAACGGTTAGCCCTCTCATTATATCAGGAATAATTTTTTTTAAATAAATTTATATGTAATCTTAACCTTTGGAAAATTGTTTTTTAATGTGTAATCAATTATTCTATTTACGCATACCTAAAATTAATAGATATGTATTTCATTAAATAATTTGAAACATTGAAAAACGGATTTATAACGTTATATTTTCTATAAAATATTAAAAATTAAATATATCAGGAATAAATTTTTTTAAATAAATTTATATGTAATCTAAACCTTTGGAAAATTGTTTTTTAATGTGTAATCAATTATTTTATTTACGCATACCTAAAATTAATAGATATATGTATTACCTTAAATAATTTTGAAACAATTAAAAAACGGATTTATAACATCATATTTTCTATAAAACATTAAAAATTTAATATAGCAGGAATAATTTTTTTAAATAAATTTATATGTAATCTAAACCTTTGGAAAATTGTTTTTTAATGTGTAATCAATTATTCTATTTACGCATACCTAAAATTAATAGATATGTATTTCATTATATAATTTGAAACATTGAAAAACGGATTTATAACGTTATATTTTCTATAAAATATTAAAAATTTAGTATATTAGGAATAAATTTTTTAAATGTTTGGTAATTTGTTTTTAATGTGTAATCAATTATTTTATATATGTATACCTTAATTTAATAGATATGTATTTTATTAAATAATTTTGAAACATTGAAAAAAGGATTTATAATGTCATATAATAATCTAATTTAGATATTTTTTGTTTATATACAATTTTTATTACAACCATTAATCATACTAAGTAATTTTTTATTAAATATCTTAGATAATCAAAATTTTCTATAAAATTTCTTTCTTTTTTTTATACAATGTGATATAATTTATTTATTTTATTTTATTAAACTTAATATGTGATTGGATGATTTTTAAGAAATGAAGAAATTAATTTTTTGAGACATTTATTAACATTAAAACTTTAATTAATACGTAAGTTGTAAACTATTTTTTAAAAATGTTTATAATTTATTTACATGAAAGTGCTTATTTTAAAGATAATAATTAATATTAATTATTAACAAGATAATAATTAATATGATTATACATTTCAATAATAATAATCATTATTATTATATTTTAGTGATAATTATTATTTAAATGCTATTTTATTTAATTGTTTTATTAAATAAATGAATATTAATTAACTGAATAATTATTATGTTTTGAAGTTTTGAATTGTCTGTTTGAATTTTGCACCTTTTTCGCTCAGTATAGGTTAGTAAAAAGCATGCAAAAAGGTTAGGTACGCGCAAACTGACGGAAAACGAAAAATCCTCACACCAACAGGCTATAGTTTACATGTGTTTGTGCTTTGCTCGGGAGTTATAGTGGGGGTCGATTTCGGCTTCCATCTGGCATCACTGCCAATATGTTCGATAAGAAATTTTTTTTAATTTTTCAAATTTTGTAACACAGTGTAAATCGTTAAATTTTCTAAGGACCTTTCGTTTCACGAGTAACGTTACTTTGTCTAGAACACCACCCTTTACCACCCTTCTTCCGTATAAAATCGTAGGTTTGAGTAAGAGCCCCTCCCCCCTAAACTGGTAACGTAGTTTATGGACGAGCCCTTTCATGATGGTCAGGTGATTCAATTTCTTCATAACTTCATAACTTCTTCTTTAACCCAGATAAAGGACACTCTACTTTTGTGTACAGTCAACTAATTAACTTAGGCAGAGGCTATTAAACAACTTATTACATGTTCTTCATGGTTCTACTTTTTAATTATGTATAACATTTAGAATCGCCCTTACAGCAGGTTAGCATATTGTAGAAAGTATATTGCAGCTTTTGAAAATGATACTGACCCTGGTAAAGAAACATCTACAAATATAACTGCCCTGTAAAAACAGATTTATTACAACACATTTTTTTTTAATTGGAACTATAGGGCTGGTTCTAATTCAGGGAGGCGAACCCTTTAGAATTTCGAAAAAAAAGGTTTTTGATTTTTTCTTTCAAGGCGATCAATGTAAACATATTTTTATCCTTGTCAAAAGAAACTTTTTCTCTCAGTATACTTTTAAAGCTGACGGCTTTTAACTTAATTCTATGAGGGAGTCTGCAACAGGAGTAATGAGATCAACATACTAAAACATCAGTCTTACTGCTAATGGCAACGTCCCTTTTAACGAAATTACAGAAAAAGAACACGCAGCGTTCGATTAAATTTGCCTAAATAGGTAGAGAAGTTATACACAATCAGTAGGAAAAGATTAATCTGGGGTTAACGCGCATTATGAAAGAAAACAGATGCAGAATAATAAATACTTGAGAACTATTTATGTGGGGAAGATAAAATTACTCTAAATGACTAGCGATCTTCTAAACTTCTCCCTTATCGCTCTTTAATAGAGGGACCTCAAAATATCTTTACTTAAAATCACCCTTTCCGCATTTTTGAGAAGAAATTTACGATTCAAGTTATTCCATTTTTCATAACCTAAAAATTTTTGACAACCATTGCAATCATTTTTAAACAGTCGTACAATCGTTTTTGAACGTCGTTACAACCTTATTAATAATAATCATTGTAAAATACCGTTTGACAAAATAAAAAAAAAATAAATAAATAAAAAAAAATTTCAACAAACTAACGGAACACCAATTGGATTTACAATTACCTCTCTGTTTGCCAGGGGCGGCGACTTGTGTATGGTACGTCTGCAAATTCCATAGAGCAAAAAATTCGCCCTATGGAATTCCATATGGCAAAATTACTGACAAAAAACAAATTTCTTAATAACAATGTGAATAAATCCATTTACAATTCGAAGAAAATGATTAAAATTTAAAAAAAAAAAAAATAAATAATAATAAATATAATATAAAAATATACCCCCTTGTAGTGTCACCTTGTCGTGGTGAGGGGGCTTAGGACCGGCCAGGCGCTTGTCCTTCGGACGCCATCACTGGACGAGCTGTTCAGCTCTTCCCAGAACTCATCGACTCCCGATGTCTGGCGAGTTTGGGCACAGGTGAATGAACGGGACCCCGTTAATTCGGGTAGCCGCCGTTTTTCGAACCTGTGCACTAGCTATCCTGTGCGGATGATGTTAATTCGGATTCCAAATGGGGGCTAACCATCCTCGTCAGCTGTGGACGACATGGGTTCTGGGAGGAATAGGACACTCCTGCCTTCTTGGTTTTTCTAAGTTGGTGTGGAGTAGCCTCGATCCAGGGTTGGCGCCCGATGGACCGGTTGTCTGTTCGGTCTGACCAACGACACTAGCCGATCGGCACCCTACAGGCAGTACACTGGGAGTGATAAGTCCTGTCACGGCGTTTCCAACCGTGACATGTACGAGTCTGATGTGAGCGTAGCTCTGCCGAGGTGGACCTGCGGTAAGGTGTCAGGAGCCAGCCCCTTCGGGATTGATCGGCGAGTGCGTAATGGATGTAAGGGATCGGAACCTGCATTGTTACTGGCGAGTCCGTTCCGTCCGTGTATTCCGGGAACGGCTAAGCAGCTGATTGGGCCTCAGGGATCTGAGGTAGGATCGCAGTATCCGAGGGTGTACCCGTTCCCAATCAAGGCGGCCCGCCACTTTACGCACGAGGCGCTGGTAAACTTAAAAGCATGGAGAATACAATTGGACAATTCTTTAAGAACTTAGAAATGGAAGTAGAGCTCTGCCCTATCGAGTCAGAGTCGTCTACAACCGAAACCGCAGTGGTCAAAACGGCCACCCCTCCAGAGGATCTTGACCTGGACGATAGAGTCGGGCAAGTTTTTTCAAATTTGACAAGACCTCTTGGTAGAAATACCAGGGATGCCGTTAAGGGAGTCCTTCGGACTCACAAGAGGGTTGCAAAGGACCAATTCGAGGCAAACGTCGCCTTGCAACTGGCATTGGTCCCAAAAATCTTGAGCGTCATGCGCACTGCCTGTTCGAGGCAAAAAAACATCAGCGTTGACGTTCAGGACGGTCTCTGCGTATTGGAGGCGGCCTTTGAAGTCATCCGCACAAACGTGCGGTACTTAGAACCAAAAGGGTCGAAAACCCAAAGCAGAGAAAAAGAGAACGAAGTGGGTAGCCCGGCGACTAGCCAGGAAAATCCCACAAGGAAGACGGAGAAAAGGCGCGCTGCCGAAACGCCTCCTGAAAAAGTCCTGAAAAAAGGGAAGAGCTCGGAGTCGCCAGTGCAGCAAAAACGGCAAACTCCGAGACCAGAAAAACCAAAAAGCCATCAGTCTGCAAAGACGATGGCAGAGATCGTGGCTAGCGGTACAAGCGCTGCCGGTCCATCACAAATCGCCGCTCCTGTAGGCAAAAATGACGGTGACTTCGAGCTTGTCCGAAGTAGAAGGAGAGAAGCTCGAAGGCGACAAAAGGCCGCAAAGGTGGCGAAGGAGGCGGAGAAGGCGAAGAAAAAAGAAAAAGCGCCAACGAGGAAGCCAAGAAGCACCGAGGCAGTCAGGATTTCGGCAACGGACTCGAATTCGTACAGCGAAATCCTGAAGGGCCTCCAAAAGTCCTTGAAGCCCGAAGATTCGGGCACGGAGGTAATCAGGACGAGGAGAACTTTAAACAATGAAGTTCTCCTTGTCGTGAAAAAAGGGGGTGACACCTCCAAGTTTGCGGGAGCTTTAACAGCTGCCTTAAAAGATAGGGCTACTGTTACAGCTCTCGTAAACAAAAGAGTTCTTGAAATCAGAGACCTCGATGAAACCGCTTCGAAAGAAGACGTCATCGAGGCTCTGAATGAAAAGCTCGGGTCATCCAATCCGGAGAGAACGGTCAGCGTCGTTCCCCGTTTTCGAGGAACAAAGTTAGCGCTGGTACGCCTGCCAGAAACAGAGTATTTTACTCTAATCAAGGCAGGAAAGATCCGGATTGGATGGATAAATGCATCCATCCGAGAACACTTAGAGGTTCTCAGGTGCCAAAGGTGCTTCGGTTTTGGGCACGCAACTCGCCTATGCAAAGGCCCCGACAGAATAAAAAACTGTCGGAGATGCGGCAAGGCGGGTCATATGGCGAAAAGTTGTGAGGTCACTGACCCTAGCTGCATTACATGCAGTGATTTGGGTAAACAGGACCTCAAACACTGGGCCGGCAGTAAAGCCTGACCAATATACAAGAACGCACTGCAGAAACTTAAAAAGGCAAAGGCCTAAAGTTTCTGCAGATCAATCTGCATAAGTGCGTGGAGGCCCAAGACCTCCTAATGCAAACAGCCGGGGAGAAGAAGATCGATGTCTTGTTCTGCACAGAACAGAACAGAAAGAACGATTTCACTCCCTGGTATCAGGATAAATCGGGAAGAGCAGCCATTCAGATCTGCAATTCCGAGTTGCGGGCAGATAAGTTCCTGGAGACGAACAGTGGATTCGTGTGGGTGGAAATGTCAGGCATACGTATGTATAGCTGTTATTTTTCACCCAACGATCAATTGTCAACCTTCGAAGATCAGATATACGACCTCGAAATGAGCCTTAGAGAATCCAGGTTGGATACCCTCATTACAGGTGACTTTAATGCTAAGTCACCAGAATGGGGCGAGAAAAGGCTCGACAATCGAGGAATCTTGGTCGGAGAAATGATCTCCAGGAACAACCTAATGGTTGCGAACCGTGGGAGGTCTTGGACTTTTAGGAGAAACGGTCAGGGATCGATAATTGACTTGTCGATCACAACGGCCTTCCTAAATAAACGTATTAAAGATTGGCGCGTCCTGGAGGATTATACCCATAGCGACCACCAGTATATCGAGTTTTCAGTCTCAAGGGGAGACACGCTGCGGGCCAGGAACCACGGAGTTCTCCGCGAAAATGGCCCAAAGTGGAACATTAAGAAAATCGACAAGGAGAAGTTCGGCCGGTCCCTGGAAGAATCCCGCCTCATAGAGGATTTGGGATGGGTGAAGAGGCCGAATAACCTTGAAGGGGAGGTGCGGACGGTGAAAAATATGATTAGCACCGCATGCGACGCGTCTATGCCGCGTTGTAGAAGCACAACCCCAAGAAGAAGAAATGTATACTGGTGGTCAGAGGAATTGGCCTCTTTGCGAAAGGCATGCCTCAAAGCAAGAAGGAGATATGACCGTTCAAACGGAGATCCTCTGCTGAAGGAGGCATATACAAAGGCCAAGAGAATCCTCAGGAAGGAGATACGCGCTGCAAAAAGAAAGAGCTGGAAGAACCTAATCGGTGACGTCGAAAATGACCCATGGGGTCTGGCTTATAAAATCGTTAACAAGAAATTGTTATCGAAGCAAAAGACCCCCGGTCTAGACAATCCCGATTGGGTCCGGCAAATCATAAAGGCTTTGTTTCCTCCAGCAGAACCATGGCCTAGGATGGACTGGAGTAGCTGTCATGTCGGTGAGGAAGAACTCTTCACTCTTACAGAATTACAAAAAGCAGGCAGTAGGTTAAAGCCAGGCAAAGCGCCGGGATTTGATGGGATAAGCAACAAGATCCTTAAAGAAGTGATCGTTGCTACACCCCAGATTCTCCTAGACTGCTATAACAACTGCCTAAAGAGAGGAGAGTTTTTCCGCGACTGGAAAAGACAGAGGCTGGTCCTCCTAAGGAAAGGAGACAAACCTCTAGATAAAGTCTCATCCTACAGGCCTGTATGCCTGTTAGATACGATGGGTAAGCTTCTAGAGGACATGGTTCTGCAAAGAATGCAATCTCACTTGACCGGAGAGAATAGTCTGTCTGACAACCAATTTGGTTTCCGTAAAGGCCTGCTTACAGTAGACGCCATCCAGAAGGCGGTGGACCTAGCCAGGGAAGGAAAAGCCAAATTGGGACCAGGGAAGAAAAAGGGCTTCTGCGCGTTGGTAGCCATTGACATACGTAACGCGTTTAATACCGCGCGATGGAAAGATCTCATCGAGTCGATGAGAAACAAAGGAATACCGCCCTACCTGTTGCGGATAATGGATAATTATCTTAGCGACAGGTGGGTTATATACGAGGGTGACACTTGCACTCTGAAGGAAGAGATGCTAAGAGGTGCCCCTCAAGGCTCGAGGATAGGACCATTCGTATGGAACGTCTCTTATGATGACTTCTTGAGAATGGGTCTACCTAAAGGCGCGGTGATCATCGGCTTCGCGGACGACGCGTTGATCGTATGCACTGCCGAAACTGTAGAAGCCCTGGGCGTATTGGTGAACGAATGTCTGAGACGGGCAAAGCGCTGGCTAGAGGCCAGAGGCCTGCAAATGGCTCTGGAAAAGACCGAAGCGCTGCTAGTCACAGACAGACGTGGTTATACGGCCCCTGGTATTCAGATAGACGGATTCGAGGTCCAATGGAGGAATCATATTAAATATTTAGGTGTCGAACTCGACAAATTTTTGAATTTGAAACACCATATAACCGTAGCATGTCAGAAGGCCGAACAGTGTTCGGCAAGTTTAGCTCGTCTAATGCCGAACATTGGTGGGCCTTCTGAAGCAAAGAGGAGACTGGTGGCGAGTGTTGCCCTTTCAAAGCTGCTATACGCAGCACCTGTATGGGCTCCGACCCTGCGAAACGACAGAAGCAAGACCATCTGTAGAAGGGTGCTGTCCGCGCAGAGAACTATTACGAAACGTATTATTTCGGCCTATTGGACAGTACCGACGTGTGCTGCTCAGGTCCTTGCCAGCGTCCCGCCGGCAGATCTTTTGGCACAAGAAAGGGAGGAAGTTTTCCTCCTTTTCAAGAAGAGAAATTCTTCCGCATATACGGAAGATAAAAGACCCAGCAAGGACCAAATTCGCCGAGATGCGAGAAGCAGACTCGTCGACAGATGGCAAGAACGATGGAGCGGGGAGGAGACAGGCCGATGGACGTATCGGCTGATACCTACACTCGCCACCTGGATAAGTAGGAAGCACGGAGTGGTTTCCTACTATTTAACCCAAGCTCTCACAGGGCATGGGTGTTTCGGCTCCTATCTGGAGCGATTTAAAAAAGTCGTTAGCTCGGAGTGTGTGTACTGCAAGTTCCCAGTGGACGACCCAGAGCACACACTCTTCAGCTGTAAGCGTTGGGACGCGGAGAGGCAGGTTATGTTTACCGGTGTTAATCGCAAGGTTACACCGGAGAACATGATCTCGCTTATGACTCGCTCTCCCGAAGATTGGCGAACCATCGAGACCTTCATACATTACGTTATGAGGGTCAAAGACCTCGATGGTCGCCAAAGAATAGAGGTCCCGTAGAATAAGGGAGAAAGTCGTTTTGGCGACAGAGAAGGGGATATAAGACTACTCCCGATGGCGATACGCGCGAAAAGTGCTAGCCGGGAGTGGTCCTAAGGTCCCCAAATAAGGGTGTGTTTTTAGCGGGGCGGCAGAACATCGCCACCCCCGCATAACCCTGTAGTACGGGCTACAGGGTACCTGAAGGCAGGTTTTCACATCCTACGCAAAACAAAAAAACAAAAAAAATATATAAAAATATAATAATAAATAATAAAATAATAAAATAATAAAAAATAAAATAATAAAATAATGAAAATAAAATTGAAGAAAAATGTTGAAAAATGATAAAAATAGTTGAGAATTGTAGCAAATATAATTAAAATCATAAAAAAAAGAATTCTTAAAAATTAAAGAAATTTTTTAATAATTTTAAATTTACTATTCTTAAAGAGTGTATTAATTAAAATTTTAATCAATGAAATTTCAAATTAATTGAGGCTTGAAGGATTATAATATATAATAGTTGTAATTGTAGTCTTGTTTCTCTCAAATATAGTCTGTAATTTTTTTAATTATTTTTTACAAATGTTTATTATTTTCTTCAATCTACAATTATTCCTGTCAATTACTTTATTATTAAATTTATATTTCAATTAATTTTCAATTACTTTTTCTCATTTTCAATTATTTTTTTATTAATTTTCTAATTTTTTTATTATTTATCTAAAATTTTAGTGATTTTTTCAATATACAATTATTTTTATCATTCTGCAATTATTTTCTTATATTACAAATAAAGGTTGAAATTTTTTCAATTATTTTCCACAAAGTAAAATTATTTTTTTCAATTTTAAATTATTTTTATTACTTTACAAATATTTTCACCAATTTTATATTATTTTCATTATTCTTCAATTAATTTCCTAGATTTTAAAATATTTTTCTCAAATTTTAATAATTTTCTTTAATTTCATATATTATTAGTATCATTTTGCAATCAATTTTTTCAATTTTCAATTATTTATTTCATTTTTCAAACATTTTTTTTAATTTGCATTTTCTTTTATATTTTTCCGTTACTTTTTATCATATTTAATTATTTTTTAATTAATTTTGATTTTTTTTTTTAATTTATTACAACTTGCACTTATTTTTTTAATATACAATTATTTTTATCATTCTGAAATTATTTTCTTTTATTACAAACATATGTTGCAATTTTTTTAATTATTTCTAAAAAAAATTATTTTTTTCAATTTCTAATTATTTTTATTACTTTGCAAATATTGTCTCGAATTTTTTATTAGTTTCATTACTCTTTAATTAATTTCCTAAATTTAAAAGTATATTTCTCAAATTTTAAAAATTTTTTTTAATTTTCAATTGTTAATATTATTATTTTGTAATTAATTTCTTCAATTTTTTATTTATTTTTATTACTTTGCAAATATTGTATCGAATTTTTTATTATTTTCATTACTTTTCAATGATATTTCCTAGATTTTGAAACATTTCTTAAATTTAAATAATTTTCTTCAATTTTTTATTATTTTTATTACTTTGCAAATATTGTCTGGAATTTCGTATTAGTTTTAGTACTTTCCAATTAATTTTCTAGACTTTAGAATATTTTTCTCACATTTTAATAATTTTCTATAAATTCCAATTATTTTATAATCATTTTGCAATCAATTTCTTCATTTTTTTATTAATCTCATTATGCATTCCTCAATTAAATACCTAAATTTTTAATTATTTATCTCATTTATCAAATATTTTTTTTCAAATTCATTTTCTTTTATCTTTTTGCATTTATTTTATCCACCTTTTAACTAGATACATTAATTATTTTTTAATTAAATTTCTAAATATTTATTTATTTTCTCAATTCTAAGTTACTGGATCCACGTTTCAATGTAATATCGAAAATTTCAATTAATATATCAAATTTCCATTATTTCCTTCAATTGACGATTAATTCTATCAATTTTCCATTACTTTTTGTCATATTTAATTATTTTTTAATTAATTTTGAATTTTTTATACTTTATCACAACCTTCATTTATTTTTTCGATATAGAATTATTTTTATCATTCTGAAATTATTTTCTTTTATTACAAATGGATGTTGAATTTTTTTAATTTTCCCAAAAGAAAAAAAAATGAAATTATGTTCTTAAATTTCTAATTATTTTTATTACTTTGCAAATTTTGTCTGGAATTTTTTATTATTTTTATCACTTTTCAATTAATTTCCTAGATTTTAAAATATATTTCTCAAATTTTAATAATTTTCTTCAATTTTCAATTATTAATATTATTATTTTGCAATCAGTTTCTTAAATTTTTCATTATTTTTATTACTTTTCAAATATTGTCTTGGATTTTTTATGATTTTCATTACTTTTTAATTAATTTCCTAGATTTTGAAACATATTTCTCAAATTTTAATAATTTTTTTCAATTTTTAATCAGTCTTATTACTTTGCAAACATTGTCTCGAATTTTTTATTAGTTTCATTACTCTTTAATTAATTTTCTAGACTTTAAAATATTTTTCTCAAATTTTAATAATTTCATTTAATTTCCACTTATTTTTGTTATCATTTTGCAATCAATTTCTTCATTTTTTTATTAATTTCATTATGCATTCCTCAATTAAATACCTAAATTTTCAATTATTTATCTCATTTATCAATTATTTTTTTCAAATTTATTTTCTTTTATCTTTTTGCAATTATTTTCTCCACCTTTTAACGAGACATATTAATTATTTTTCAATTAATTTCCTAAAATTTTATTTATTATCTTAAATCTAAGTTACTGTATCCACTATCCACGTTTCAATTCTTTTATCATTCTTCAATTTTTTTTCTCATATTACAAATACTTTCCACAATTTTTGATCATTTTTTTGTTAATTTGCAATGATTTTCACAAATTTTATATTATTTTGATTATTTGTTGATTAATTCCGAAAACTTCCATTATTTCTCTCAAATTTCTATTATTTTCTTCAATTAAAGATTATTTGTATCGTTTTTCTTTAATTTTTAATTACTATTCTTATCATTTTGCAATCAATTTCTTCAATTTTCATTTATTCTCACTATTCATTCCTCAGTTAAATTCCTAAATTTTCAATTATTTATCTTTTTTTTTTATTTTTTTTTCAATTTTTATTTTCTTTTATCCTTTTGCAATTATTATCTCTACCTTTTAAGTAGATATATTAATTATTTTTTAATTTGTTTCCTTAATTTTCATTTATTATCTTTAATCTAATTTAAAGATAATAATCAATGTCTCAATGTTCAATCAATCAATGTCTCAATCAATCTTCAATTATTTTTCTCAAATTGAAATTAAGTTCGTCAATTTTTAATTTTTTTTTAAACTTGTAATGATTTGATCACAAATTTTATATTATCTTGATTATTTGGTTATTATTTCCGAAAATGTACTCGAAATCAAATAAAATTGTCAACTTTTGAGTTACAATAATTACGCTAATTAAGAAACTCTTTTATTTATTATTGTTATATTTCTCCCCCCCCCCCTCCCTCGGTCAATATTAAGTTTGCAGATGTCAAAAATTTACAAGTCGCCGCCCCTGCTGTTTGCTGACATTGTTATTGATGATTTGGAAAGTAATGGTCTAAAAATTGTAAAAGATAAACACAATTGTAAATCACTTTTTTACTTTGGATATGTTGACGATAGGATTATGTGTAAAAATAAAGAACATGTAGATCTAATTCAAATGTTTTCAATGCCTACCATGGTTCATTGAAATTTACCTTTGAACTAGAAAAAGACAATAGAATTAACTTTTTAGATATGACTCTAGAAATCATGATCGGATTACTGCTAATTGGTTTAAAAAAGAAAATCCATCTAATAGACTCATTAATTTCTTTACAAATCATCCACTATAGCAAAAGAAAAATATAGTTTTTAATTTGGTTGGCTGTAAAGTTGACAATAGTTAAAATAGTCAACGGAGAGAATTATACCATCGAATTACAAAAATTTCTCTTCCATTAAAATTTTGAATAATCATGAATCATTCAATCATGAATTTGACTGGGAAAATATAAGAATTTTATATTTCTAGTCCATTAAAAGAAAAAGAATTATTTCTGAAATGATCCATATCAAATCAGATAACCATAACATTTATAATAAAGAAGATACTTTGTTGCTGAATAAGACTTTTATTCCCTTATTAAACAAAATTATTTCATGATTAATTTATTTTTTGACTTGTAGACCGTTTCACTTATTCAATTTGATTTTATTCCTAACGATGTGAGGTAATACTTGTATTTTTTTTTATTTTAAGGCTATTGACTTGTATAATAAGTTTATTGACTCCTATTCACTTATTATTTATATTTTGCTTCGTATATTTATAGTTAGTTTGTACTCGGTTGTCGAAATGTTAAGACTAGCTTATTTTTCTACTTTTTGACGTTTTACTAATTTAACGTGTTTTTTTTAACAACAAAATTCATTGATATTGGATATTTTTTATATTACTTTGTAAATATTTTAACCAGGTTTTTTTTAATAATCAATTATTTAAAAAAAAAAGTATTTTTTAATAAACACTACCTTTAGAAAAAAGTATTCTAGAATAAACGAACTAATTGGTCTATTCAAAGTATAATATTTCCCCTGAAATCGATAAAAATAATAGTTATTTTTTATTTTTAACAAAATTGAAATCATCTTCTTTTGTATTATTTTAACCTATTACTACCTCTACGAGGGAGAAAATTATTTGTTGATGAAATAAACATATAATTTTCACCTAGTTTAGTAATGATATTCTGTCAAGTGGGAAATGTTTGAACCTAAATAGTACAAAATTATGCGTACAACTGATTTCAGAATAAGAAAGTTATGTTGATTCCTGCAGTATAGGTAACAATTGAGATCGATGCAAGTTTGCTAGCGCGGTGTAAACTTTGTAAATTAATTATACCCCTATAACTTCTCGTGTCTCTCACAAAGTAAGGGAATCAGTTTAATTAAATCGAAAGCAACAACAGAGTTAAAATTAACCTAATCTTCAAACTGTCACTCCATATCTTAGGGTGTGTTTACAATTTAGATCAATTAACTATTTCTTCAAGGCAATTTTTCTTACGTTCCATTCATGCTTCTCACTAAGTGACAAAAAATAATTATTTTTTAACTGTACCTGATTAAATAATTGCATTACTGTAGATTGTTGCAATTATATATTATTATTATTACCATTATTATTATTATTTTTTTTCTCTAAATGTCAATCAATAAAACAAAATTTAACTAAATTAGTCTAGATTTAACTAACTTAAATACATATTGAAATTTAATTATAGGAAAAGATACATCTTTTCAAGATTTACTTTAAAATTACTAAAGTATATTAATAAAATATTGGTAACAATTGTTCAATTTATTTATAAATAAAAAAAAAATTATTTTTATACCCCAAGAAATTTATAATTTCTTTGCTACGAATTCAATTAATCAGAATTAATCTAATTAGTTTGAAAACAATAAGTCCCTCATTCGTCAGTAAAATACTTAACTACTAATTAATAGTGAAAATTTTACTTATTAAAAAAACAAAAGCCGGTTCGAAATTCATTTGCTAAAAATTTTTTATCTATTGTATAATATTATTACATTTAAATTTTACATTTTTTACATTTTAATTGCAATTTTTGAATAACATAATGTACGGAAAATAATTTTGTTTACATATAAATAAATAAAGAATAGTAGAATTTTATTTCTCCGGCAATAAAAATTTCACTCTAAAAATAAAATTTATTTGTATTGCAGTAACAAGCTATTTAACTGATGTGTAAATAAACATTTCCACGTGCAGCAAAAATAATCGAATTGTAACATAAGTTCCAAGATAAATCTGAAGTTAGCCACCATGTTTCTACAACCGCAACTTATTGTAATATTTAAAATCCTTTGAAATCTGAAATGTTTAATAAATTTTAAAGCATAATTTAAAAATAATTAAACTATTTTTGTAATCACAAAATTAGTTAATAAAACATCGTCTACTTTCAGGCATTAGTCAAAAGTCAAAGTTTGTAAAATAACCATAAAAACGACTTCTTTTTTTTAGTATAATTTTTTGTTAATGATATCTATACGTCTACTGTTTTTACTGACAATACTTACCAAATTCTCTTCAACTTTTTTAAATGTTGAAAACAGCAAATCACACTTTAAATGTTTTTTTAATAAATTTTACACTTTTATAAACAAATGGCTTTAAAGAATTAAACACAACTTTTTCCCGAAATTCAACAGTTGTTCTTTCCATGTTTCAGAAAATTGTCACAAAAAGTACATTAATTTTTTTACACTTTATATTTATAACTTGGATTTTTTTTATTACTCGAAAATTTTTTTAAGATCCAAATCAGTCACAATTTACAGACATAATTTCCGGTTTTCGGTTGAAACTTTGACAAATGTTTCATAAAATTGTCCCAAAAAGTTCATTAGTTTTTTATACTTTATATTTGTAACTCTTTATAACTTGACATTTTTTTTTAATACTTAAAAATTGTTTTAATGTTTAAATCAGTCACAATTTACTGACATAATTCCGGTTCCCGGTTGAAACTTTGGCAAAGGAAGTTAAGAGTAAACTGAATCATTGTAGGTTCCCGCGGTAGCTGAGAAATTTGTGCACATGCGCTGCAAACTGATTCTAAGGAAGGGAGTGTGAGAGACAGAGAAAATCAAATGCAACATAAACAAGAAAAGAGAGAAGAATTTTTTAAAAAAAGAAACTTGATTTAGTGGCTAGACTGTTATCAAGTTTATTCTGTCCATAAACTTTTACTGGAACCCACGCCAAGACATAGAGTTTGAAAAATGGAGTCGTACCGTTTAAGAGTAATGTTGATGATATAAATTATGAATTGGTTAATATCAAGTTCCTCAAACAAGTCGTAATGTATTTTTAGCATAAGCTTCTTATTTTTTTTATCTAACCGAATTTTCATGCATCAATATTCCGATTTCACAGAATTAAAAAAAATTATTAAAAACTGTTTGTAACTTGTTTGAATCTCAATCAGTACGTTAATTACAGTAAATTTCATTTGCAGTAAAAAAAAAATTGTACATGTCTATACCTTTAAAAGAAAAATTAAAATTATCGAGAGTTTCGTTTAGTAGAATTAAATTAATAGAGTGAACAGAGACAAGTTGACGTAAAACGAAATTCAAATTATCAAGGGAACAAAATTTTCAAGGGACCGGAAGAACACTTCAATATATAACTGAGAGATTCAATTTATCGAGAGTCAACTTTTCAGATTATTTTTAAATGTTAAATATATCAATACACTTTAATTTAGTTTATAACTTTTTAAAATCATTAATGTTAATATACAACTCATATTGATATATATAAAACAATCTTTAGTTTATAATCACAATACAAATTACATTGAGTCTAATAAATGGAAATGCTAAAATATATATGCTTCTGTTATTAGACATTTCATTATTTTGCAAAATGTGTCTAAAAACTTCAGTTTTCTTGTTTGCATGAATTATTTAAAGTATACTCAGTCATAGATTTATAGTAAAAACCCATAAAATAATAATTTTTTATTCTCCTGAAAAAAGTCTTGTTAAGAAAAATGTCCAAAAATCGCAGATTTCGTATTCAGTAAAATTAAAAATTTTTTTTCTTAACTGTCGTTACGTTTTACAGTAAAATTCTTTTTGTGACGTTTAAAAAAGGTTTAAACTTCTTTGATAGAAAATATTATAGACGATTTGTAAGTAGTATTATTCTGAAATCCTAAAAAATAAAAATTTGTATGATAAACTGGAACGTGTTTAATAACTGGTACCTTTACCCTAGGTATAAAATATTTTTTTTGTACGTCGCTTAAAAATTTTCATTTTTAAGCAAATGTCCAGATGTATGTGTATGAGTATGTGTGTGTGTGTGTGTAGCGTTTTTTGTGTACATGATATCTTGTGAACGCTTAAACAGTTTCTAATAAATTTTTTTTTTTTTGGCAAAAAATTTTCCATGCTAAAAATACAACTTAAGGAATACAAAAATCATATCCCTTATCTCAAAACGAATCGATTGACCTATATAACTTTTATAAATAGTCAAAAATACGTAAAATAATAATTAATGTTTTTTCATTTTTTTGCATTTAAATATCTTTTTTTAAATAACTTCTTCAATTAACTTTTATATTTTTAAATTATTGCTTCTTCTATGAGAAAGCAAATTATTTTGTTTACTTTGAAGCGAAATGTCCATGAAATGGACATAATTTTTACCTAGTTAGGAAGTTGGAATTTAAAGAAACACACATGTAAAATACAATTCATGATTTATAACCATATTTTTTTAATTTGGAAGTAAAATTTTAAGTAAAAAACAATTTCTGATTTATAAACATGTTTTTTTTTTATTTTGCCAATTCAATTTATCTAATTTCTAATCTTATTGATAATTCTTCAAATTGTTTTTCTTTTAACTTATAACTTTTCTTCTTTTTTTCCTTATATTTTTGAAGAAATGATTTAGAAGATTATTATGGGTCTAAGAAATTACAAATCCACATAAATTGACAGACTCAGAAATAAATGATTTTTTAAGAAAATTTTTTCCTGTCTTTTGACACATTAAGAAAAAAGTGGAATTTACTGTTCAAAACATTCCATAGCCTCTAATTATTGATCAATTCTCAACTAAGTTTTTTTTAATCAAAACTGCCATAATATAATAAACTACGATGTTTTTTATCAATGCAATTGGAAAAGATAAAAAAAAAATTGACAGATTATGAATAGACTAATGAATAGACCAAAAAAAAGTGCTGAATTTTTTTTGTCAATTATATATCTTTTAGTACATGTAAAAACTGAAATAAAAAACATGATTTTAGATCCGGGTAATACGGGGTTGCAATACTGTCAGGGGTCAAATTTTTTACCAAAATAATTTTCGAACTGCTATAACTTTAAAACAAATGATTAGATTTTACAACGCCCAGAGAGTTTTTTTTGCAAAATTACCTAAAATTTAAAACTATGTATTGCAAAAAATTTTTTTATTCCTTATTTTATCACCTTTTTAGCTCCCCAATGGGAATTTTAGGACAGTAATATTTGTATGAGTTACAAACTAAAAACCACCTCAGCGCAAACAAACAGTTACACAAAAATAAAAAACATTAAAAAACGAAGGTTATAATACCTATTTGTTAAAACATTAAACACTTTGTTTTAACATGTCAAAGATTAAAATTTGAAAAGTTGTCAAAAATTAAGAGCGTTTTAAAATTCGTATACTCTCTTCGTTTCATGTCAAGCAACGGTCGAACGATAACTAAACTTCGAAGCGGAGAATATGACAAAATATATATATTAAATCAAAATACAGTCAACGACATTTATAAGTCAATGACAATATTAATTGTCTGCTTTTTGCGAAAAATGCCTTTTGTTAAGTGTTTACCAATAGTAGTAAAATTATTGAAAAAAATGTACCACACAATTTGTATTTGTGCAAGGTTGTCCTAAAATCACTGTTGAACCTAAACCTTCTACTACTTCAGGGAATTTGGATGAATTTCACGTTAAAAATGAATTTGAGTATAATAATAAATTTGACTCTGAAAACGAATCTGATTCAGATTACTGATAAAAACAATAAATCTACTATAGACAGTAATACTTCTGCTGATTTTTTGCAAATTTATGAAAAATTGAAGAGTTAATTTAATCAAAGAAATGGAAGGATTTAAATGGAAGATTTAAAAAAAACTCATAAGACTTATGCCACATTCATGGACTGAAAGAAGAATAGCAAAGATATTTGGATGCTCCAGCCAACTTGTCAAACAAGCAAAAGAAGAAAAAAGCAAACAAAATAAATGGAAATTCATTCCCTGAAGAGTTCCTTTCGTTAAGTCAAGGAATTTGGAACATTTATAATTTCGTTCGCAAGTGAAGTCGGCTATTGAATGTATTCGATCAAGTAGTTTAACCCTATTATCACCGAGATCTCCACTTCCTGCCCTTTGGATTTTGGATAGGTTTATCTGTCTTCTGTTGATCGTTAAGTCAGAACGCTGTTTTGTTGGCAATTTCTGCGACAAACATTTTTTAACTATTGGTTACGAATTTTGGAGATACAAAGAAAAAGACTCCGACTAGTTAAGGGTAAGTTCCTAATTGGTATCTGTTTCTTATTGGTTTGGAATTTTTCAGTTCAGATGAACGTTATTTTATAAGAACAAATGATGCAGTTGATAAATAAACCAGAATTAAATCCTTCCATAATGAGTATAAAAGAGAGAAGCTTTAAATGATCTCAAGAAGGTGAGGTGAAAAAAATAATTTACATTTTTTTCGTGTAGTCACAATTAGCAACGTTTCGTTGACAAAGTTTCGTCAACATCATCAGGCTAAAAAACATTTATTGAATATGAAATAAAATCGAAAACACAAAGATACACTGATTATATAAATATACACAAAAATAATAACAAATAAAAACAATTACCAAATTCGTCAAAAAATTTTAGAATTATAAGACACGTCAAAGTGGAGACATTCTGCCACGAGTCGGACAAGACAACTAAATGAATTTTCAAAATAGAATTGTTAAAACGGATCATTTAAGTCATGAAGGTTAAAAGGTTCAAAGTTTAAGTTGTCTAAGTAGAGGATAGTAAGCCTTGTTGAGAGAGAAACTTTCCTCTTTCTTATTTAAAGTAAATTTAATATTTGAATTAATATGAATCGTCTCAGAAATTGCTCTTTTTTTCAAATTCGGTTCATAATCCAATATTTTAACTTTGTCCCAATTAAAAACATGACCCAAATTTAGATGTAACAATTTTATTGACTTTTGATTGACAAAAATCACAGAGCGAATATTTATCGACAAATACCAAAAGTTTGTTTACCTTTTAATGACGGCTATTTCTTTGAATTGTCGAACATTTTGAAACGATACTGTTGGTGAAACAAAAAGAGCTCTCAAAACCCGCATTAATGAACATAGAACTAAAAAAAATAAAAACTCTGTCACTAGCTTACATCTAAATTTGGGTATGTTTTTAATTGGGACAAAGTTGAAATATTGGATTAGGAACCGAATTTGAAAAAAAGAGCAATTTCTGAGACGATTCATATTAATTCAAATACTAAATTTACTTTAAATAAGAAAGAGGAAAGTTTCTCTCTCAATAAGGCTTACTATCCTCTACTTAGACAACTTAAACTTTGAACCTTTTAACCTTCATGACTTAAATGATCCGTTTTCAAAATTCTATTTTGAAAATTCATTTAGTTGTCTTGTCCGACTCGTGGCAGAATGTCTCCACTTTGACGTGTCTTATAATTCTAAAATTTTTTGACGAATTTGGTAATTGTTTTTATTTGTTATTATTTTTGTGTATATTTATATAATCAGTGTATCTTTGTGTTTTCGATTTTATTTCATATTCAATAAATGTTTTTTAGCCTGATGATGTTGACGAAACTTTGTCAACGAAACGTTGCTAATTGTGACTACACGAAAAAAATGTAAATTATTTTTTGTAATGGTGATTCTAGAATAGGCCTGGGGACAGTCAATAACCATAATTTTAAGTTTAATTTAGTGAACATTCAATAGAATAATTGTTCTGATGAAGCTCAAATTTTGTTTTATTTGGGTATGTCACGCTTCGGCAAATTCTTAGTTATTTTTCTTGCTTTTGGAGATTCTCGGATCTATTTTGAGGTTAGCTTTGACACATGTTCGGGTACTTGATTTAATAATGACCAATTTAATTTATTGAACCATATCCAACAATGTCCTTAGAATACAGTCACTCAGCGATTGTTAAGCTAAACAATGTGTTATTCAATTATTTTATAATTTAACTGCGAGTGGTTTTAGATTGCGTGTCGCATATTTTATTAGAAAATAAACTATTATCTGATTATGTTAAAATATCTGAGTTTTAGCAAGTTTTGAAATACTTCGTGAAATTGTTAAAAATTAACTTAGGACATTTGCTTATTTGAATGCTGCATTGTGAATCGGTTATCTTGAAGTTGTCGGAAAATTATCTAAAGAATGTTATTTTTTATATCGAGTCTGTAGTTAATTTTAAAACTTATAATGCAACTTTCCCAAGAATTTATATCAGATTTACTTTCACTAGAGAAGGTTATTAACTTCCATTAAGACGAAATCTTAGATTAATTAAATGTTAACTATTAATTGGAAATTTATGGTGAATTATTTCTTGTATCACAAACAATCTCCTCAAAATATCTATTCCTAAAGAAAATGCTAGTCGAGTTTTGTTGGGTAAAGTTTAATGTTGTTTTTTATTGGTCTTGTTGTTAAGTTAGTTACGCAGTCGGTTCAGTGGGTGTATTTCATTTGGGTAAGTCGGAAACTAGTTAAATCGGTCGGTTCGTGAAGTAAATTTCGTTAAGTCAGTTATTTGATAAGTCGATGTGTCGTCAAGTTTGTTAATTCTGATTTATTTAGTTGTTAAGTCGTTAAGCGATCTTTAAAAAGGTCTGGCGCCCAACAAATTTCGGTTCGGTAAAAATTCTATTCATCACACAGTAAAGGTAAGATAGATAAATTATCCAAGTTTTTCGGTCCGTAATTCAAACTCTTTAATAAGAGCGTCCAATTCTTGGTCAAAGTCTGAAGATTTATTAATCCATTTTTTTTCAGACTTAACCAACGAAATTTCGCTATGATAAAAATTAGAAAAAATACCAGGGATATAGTTTAACGTACAATTCAGCTGTTTTATATGCGAAGTCACTGAAAAACTCTGTAGGTATTTTTCTAGTGCTATTAAACATTTTCAGAATTATATTGAATCTTTGGATCAATTCTTTATCAACTCTGGTTATTTCTGCAGTTCAGTCAAAGTTATCAGAAAACCTACGTGCAGTGGTACACTGAGAAACTTTTGATTTTAATATCTGCTTTATTGCTTATTATTATGTACAATAAAATTTAAGAGTTTAGGGATAATCGAGATGTGGTTATAAAAACTAATACACTGTTTAAGAAAAGACGTTTTAGATGCAACAGTTGTCTTTTTGATAAAAAGTAGTAAAAGTGTTATATACTTCATAAGACACATAATTATATTACCTCTAAAAAAATTAAGAGATATGAAAATAAAGAATTGCAAGAATTAGAAAACGTGTGTTAGAAACTTAATAGCATGGGGTGCGCGCGCATTAAAAAGAAAAATGTCAGTATTTGTTTGACAGGTCAGAGATACAGATGCAAGTTCGTCTTTGATATTTGTATAGTTACAGGTATTCTGTATCTTTATAGTGGTATTTGACGAAATCTGTGTAACGAACAAACTATACTAAAAATGGTAATTATAATTAACATCTGTGTTCAGTATTCCGGATGATACGAAATTTTTCTAGAGATCGATTTTTTTTAAATATATTTTTCTTCATCCCCTATCCGAAAGTACGCTCTTTCTGGACTAACTTCGTTCCAGGAATAATGACTTTTGCGGCCTGCTCGAGCTCTCGTGCACTCTGATTGGCTACGAGATTTTGTGGCTCGGTATCATAGCAAAGTTCATCATGGTTCCTGTATTGCGATGTTTGACAGGAACAGTTTTTAATTTAATAACCACACAATATTGACAAAAAAAGAATAAAAATATTGTTCATTCTTAATCCTAACCTTCCAGGCAAGTATCATATCAGTCTTTAAATTTTTGTATTACTTAAAATAACTAAAAATATGCTTTCAATCATCTGTCAAAATGAAACAAAACAATAAATAATAATTGTCTCTGATATTTTGTCACAGTAAATTCTGAGCATGTTGTTTAGTATTAAAATTGAAATAAAAATAAATAAAAAATCTACATGACTGATATGATACTTACCTTTTTATATGTTTTTACTTATTTGTTGATGCCCGCCCCGACCAGCAAAAACTTCGGCTTCGCCTCGGTTTTGCAAAAGTCGGGCGGGCAAAATCGAATTTCCATACAAGAATTCAGCTGATCGAGAAACATTTTGCGAGACGCTTTGCAAGGTAGCCAGTAGAGCGCGCTGACGTAGGCTACAAAAGAATAGTAAACAAATATGGCTGACAGCAAGTTAGCAGCTGTCAACGCTTTTTAGAACATTTTCTTCAACTTTTCAACGTACTTTCGGCTGGAGATGAAGAAAAATCGTATACGACACACGGCAAGAAAGTTGGATGCCCTGATGTGCGTGATAAAACGCCTCGGCTTTTATATCGCGCACGCCAGGAACTCCAACTTTCTGGCCTTGGGTCGTAATATACTATTTGAATAAATATTGTGAAGTGGTAGAATAGCTCATGAGACATATGGCTGCTCGAAAAACTGTCGTAGAAAAAGTCTAATAAAATTTTAGACATGCCATAATAAATAGATCAAAATGTGTTAAAAATGAATATCGCTTTTTCACATTTACTTTTTTCTAACCTCAAATAATACTAATTCTAATTACATATATTAATTTTTTTTCTCACGAAATTACAATAATAGAAAACAAGGTAACACAATCTCTTTTTTTTAAAAGAACTATTATGATCGAACCTCGATTATCCCTAAATTCTTACGTTTTATTACAAATATAGAAATTGAAAAAAGCAAAAACTGTAATTAAAAGTCTCTCAGTGTACCATCATTGGTACCACTTTAATGTATCCATTGGAATGTCTTAGAAACTTAATCTAAACATAAAAAAGCAAATAATTAGAAAATTTTGAAAAAAAATCTAAAGCAAGAAGGAAAGAATATAAAGAGCTTATAACAAAACTTAATATTTAAGCTTATTATAGAAGTTACATTTTCAATATTGGAAACCATTAACGATAACAAATTATATGTAAAAAATTAAAAAAAAGTTAAATTGCAAACTAACTTACAAAAAATACATTAAGAACAAGAAACATTAAAAATAATTTTGAAGTAAAAAGCGTTAATACTGATTATAAAAGCAAAGAACTATCTCATTAGTGAGTGAGAACATGCGTTTGCATATGATGCTCTATTTGTCAGGAAGCAACTAAAGTTCTCCAGCAGCATCAGCAGATAGCTTAAATGAGAGATTCCATATGAAGTGATCAAGGTAAAAAAAATTCTTTGCCAATTATGCTTAAATTCGAGGTATTTATGGTGCAGATAGATGGTAATTTTTGGAAATTTGTTGTTTGTCCAATATTTTCCGAGTGGGGGGGGGGGGGTGGATTTTTTTTGGTTTTACGGTACAACGCAAATTTCAGTATTTTTTTTCTAGTTAACAATTAGATAAAAAAATTTTGCTACTATCAGTTTCGATAGAGTTTTTCATGGCCTTTCGATTGATGATATGTATTTAAAAAAAAGAAAATTTCATTAAAAAAATGAAAGTCAAAAATAAATTTGAGTTTTTTTTTATGAAGGACACGATTTTTTTTTTTTTTTTTAATCGAAAGCTGAGGTTTTTTCCTATAAGGATATGTAGATGAAAAGTTAAGCCTTGAATGTTTAAGCCATGAAAATTAGAGTTTTAGAGCGGAGCGCTGCAGACTCAACGCGACCTAGAGGCATCAGCGATCTAAAACTCTAATTTTCATGGCTTAAAGATTCAAGGCCTAACTTTTCAGCTACATACCCGTTTAGGAAAAAACCTGCACAGGCCTTAGAATTTAAGAGTATCGTGTACGATTTCGGCATCGATTTTATTAATCTTATTACTTTGTGGATTTCTGGTCGGCATAATTTCCTCCCTCAGAGGCTATGATTTTTACAATCTTGGGACAAGAGTCCCCTTTTTCCGAATAGCTGATTTTAATTAAATAAATTTTGTTTAATTTTGTTACTTTAACCAGTGCTTTATTTATTTCAAATGGGGCGAAAACTCCAGAGGAAGCTCCTTCTGTTTTTACTTTTCAGCACTGGGCCAGCGTTGGTTGCTCGTCTGCTCACGCCCCTTTCCGCCCAACAGAGCTGGCCTGCGGATTTTGAAGTCGAAGGAAGTTTGTTCTTAATAGAAGGACGGCAATGATTTCTTCACTAAATCGCTGTCTGGCGCATCCCGGGCGGGATAAAGTCCAACCATTTTGAACCTTAATTTTAAATGATTAGTCTAACATAAAATTCCTTGAAAGCTTAATAAATATTGAGACTTGCTCAAACTAATTTAGATTAATTTTAACTTACTCACATTTATTAATTTATAAAATCAATTTAAAATAAACAACGGTTATAAGACTGAGGAAAAAAATTCTTAACACTCGCATGTGAATAGAGAAACATTTTTGTTTCTGAAACAATTTTTATAAAATTTAAATAAATCAATAAAATCTGCGGAAAGCAAATATAATGTTATAAATCGTCTTTCAAACTTGACAATAAAGCTTCAGAGATGAAATAATTTTTAAGCTTTTACCTTTGTATAAACTAAATCGATTTAGCATGCTTGTTTCCAGTAACGCAAATCAGCATTTCTACCTTCCTATTACTTTTATTTAGATTTTGTTAAATTCTTTTGAAAATTTTTATGGTTGTTTTAGAAATTAATTTTTTTTCTATTTTCATATTAATGTTAAAAATTTTAAGTCTGCAGTTTCCTGGATGAAAATCTTAAAACTTTGTAAAGATAATTATAGTAAATTAATAGCTGATCTTAAGTTTAACTATAATTAAAAAATTGCCAGAAAGTGCATTTCCGTAGAGAATAATTCTTTAATACTTTAAGTCATCAAGCATTTGAATTGTTTTATCGTTTCTGAAAATAGCATTTCCGTGATTCACGATATTTCTTTACTGCTTATTACTTAAAATAAAAAGTTTTTGGTACATTGTCATTTTTATGTGCGTTTACAAAAAAAGAAAATAAAAAAACAACGCGTGTAAAAAATTAAAAAATTTATTAAATTTATTTATTAAATTTATTCGACGACATGGTTCGTCGTCATCATCAGGTTCTAAAATTTATTAACAAAAAATAATGAATTGTCACAAACATAAAAAGAAAAAACAAACAAAAAACACTAAATAATAAATAAATAAAATTTACCGAAATTAAAATGAAATTATTACATATTGTAATTTGTCGAACAGTTAAAATATAATCCAAATGCTACAAGCATTTTGTCAAGACTGAGTTGAAAATATTTTTAAAAATTTAAAGAGCAGTAGACAAATACTACCAACAGATTGATGGTACTCCTATGGGTTCACCCATATCACCTTTGTTTGCCAATATTGTCATGGATGATTTGGAAAGTGATTGCTTGAAAATATTAAAAACAAAGTATAATTGTACTCCTCTTTTTTACCACAGATATGTTGACGACATAATTTTGAGTTTACATAAAGATCATGTTGATTTGATTATTAACATATTTAACTCATTTGATCAACATTTACAATTTACTTATGAACTTGAGAAGGACAAACAAATTAATTTTCTGGACATCACATTGAAAATAAAAGATAATAAAATAATTAATAATTGGTACCAGAAACCCATTTCTTCAGGCAGACTTATTAATCACTTTTCAAATCATCCTGTACAACAAAAGATCAACATTGTTTATAATTTAGTTGATAGAGCTATCTTACTATCTGATAAATCTTTTCATAAAAGTAATCTAGTGAAAGTAAAACAAATTTTAATGAAGAATGACTATCCTTTGGATTTTATTAATAAACATATAACTAAACGTCTTAAAAATATTAAATATAAAAACATTAATGCAAATAATTCTAACAATCCACGTGTACTTTTGTATAAACAAATGCCGAAAGTTGGTATACCTTTTAATTATGTTGATTTCACTAAATTATCAAAAAAATTTAAATCTGCCAACATTCAACCAATTCCAATTGTAAAAAAAAATTTTAAAAATATCGTAAAACTGGGCAAAGATACTACAGATAAATGGAATACAACGAATATTGTATACAAAAATAATTGTAAAGATTGCCCTGCGAGCTATATTGGCGAAACAAAACGTACATTAAAAAAACGTACTAATGAACACAAGTCAAATTGCAATAACAATGATCCTATTTTCAGTACACATCAATCTAAGTACAATCATGAATTCGAATGGAATAACTCTCATATTATAGATCGTGAATCAAATTATAAAAAAAATGTTTTTTCTGAAATGTTGCATATTAAAAATCACGGTTTTACTATTAACAAAAAAGAATATATTTTATACCTGAACAAAATCTATTTTCCATTAATCAATCGATTGAAATTTTGATTGTACTTTTCTTTCTATATCCGTCTCTGTTTTGTTTACCTTTAAGTTCACTGACTCCGAATTTCTACTGCTCTTTAAATTTTTAAAAATATTTTCAACTCAGTCTTGACAAAATGCTTGTAGCATTTGGATTATATTTTAACTGTTCGACAAATTACAATATGTAATAATTTCATTTTAATTTCGGTAAATTTTATTTATTTATTATTTAGTGTTTTTTTTTTGTTTTTTCTTTTTATGTTTGTGACAATTCATTATTTTTTGTTAATAAATTTTAGAACCTGATGATGACGACGAACCATGTCGTCGAAACGTCGTTCTGACTTTTAAAAAAATAACATTGTTTATGTTATTTATTTGCCTTCCTTCGATCGAATTTACTTTCTCACATCATTTGTCTATTCATAATCCGTTAATTTGTTTTTCATGTCTGCTGATTGCATTGATAAAAAAACATGGTAGTTTATTATAATGTCATATGTTAAAATAATTATTACAAATTTGTTTAAACAAATATTTAAATAGTCAATTGATTAATCTGTACTGACTAACATATCAATTTAAATAACTCTCTTTAAATCTTTTGTTGTATTTTTTATATTGATTGATTAAATAGAATAAAATTTTGTATTATTATAATATCAAGAATTATATTACTTTCGTAAATTTATCATTAATTTCAGTATTATTTTCAAGAAATTTGAATGTTGTTAACGGTAGGTTAAAATTTAATTAAATTTTTTTATTTTCTGATGAAAATTTGTTGGATTGAGAATTCTTGTTTTCATTCTGTTAAGCAATTTAAAAAATTTATTAATTTTTAAGTTTTTTGAAGACGACTAATAAATAATAATATATTTATTGTGGAAAAAGAAGAGTTAATGACATTTAAAATTTGTTAATGCTGACGTCATTTATTTTGATAACTTCATGGTATATATTAAATTAATTTTTGAAAATGAATTCTCTTAAAAGTAACCTATCTACTGACAGAATTGTTTTTATATCTGAAATATTATTTATCGTCACAAAAATACTGCCATTATTTAAGGCTTAACTTTTGGATCCATGTATGTCACATATTGCAATTTTCTATAACTTTTATTCTAAAACGTTATATTTGATTCTGGAATCTCGCTGTCAGATGTTGTTATAAAAATTGTCGCAATTTTATTAATTTTTTGTACTTTATATAGGCCACTGTCTATTTCAAGTTTCAGTGTAAAGAGTATTTTCATGTTGAGAATATTTCACGATCATTGTTTAGCTAAAATTATTATACTTGTCCATACATAATAAAGGAGTTAACCAATATCACCTGTTCTATCTAAAATAAGAATAAGTGCAAATGTATGAATATTAGAAATTTTGTATAAAATTTAAGGTAAACTGATCTATTTGTTTTGTGATGTGGATGTATGTCATTTACTTGTATCTTGAAGTCAGTGGTATGTTATAGTCTGATTCGAAGGAAATGTTTGGATCTTGAAAAATGCATTGATGTTATTGTCAACTCATTAATAGGTTAAAAATAATGTTTAATATTTCTGTTTAACATATTTCTCTATGACTTTATACATATACACCTGCAAAAAACGTAAAAAAATGCAATAATTACATTGAAGTCTAAATCAATTGCAGTAAATAGTGGACTAACTATATTCAGTAGTGCTTTACTGGGCTGAGACCTGTTATACTGGAGTAAATCCTATTAGGGGATCAATTGATTTCCAACACAGCGTTCCCCATACCATACATGTGCAGTTTAGAAATGAGTACCGAACTTTTAACCTTTGAGCGCAAGTGGTATATCTACACTTGGTTAATACCGCGTATATACAAATTCCTTAAAGGCTATGTTGCAGGGCAAATTTTAACTAAAAGTAGTCTCCAAAAGATTTGTAGATACGCGGTATTAACCAAGTGTAGATTCCCGGTATTGAAGTATAGCTCCGACGATATAATTCAGCGTTTTTAACTGTAATGAGTTCAAAATATTCAGCACTGGTTTCCTAAAGTTCGTCATGGAAATAAATTGCTTTAATCATAGGACTCAGTACCGTTTTCCGAATCCTAATTTTTCTGCGTTGAGTTTAACATTTCTATCCTATGCTTAAATATATATTACCATAGAGACACATGAGGAATAAAAAAAGTGGTACATTGCTTGATACAATGCATTATCTTGATGTTAGAATATTAATAAAATAGTTCCAGACAGCACAACATCTTATAGTAATCTCACTGTAAGCTTATAACACATATTAATGAATTTCTCTAGAAGCTGAAAATAAGCTTTAAATGTCTGCCTCACAGAGCGCTTACACAGTTTCGTTTATTTTTAAAGAAAATTATATATTTTAGGAAATAGTGTAATGATGTCAATAAGTTTTATTAAAAAAAATATAGCTAGTCGGTAAAAACGATAGAAAACTTCTGAGCACGTATACATAATTTATAAATTAGATTTTTAATTATACGGTAAGCTTCCGTGAGCTTACCCTTACCTTACCCTAAGCTTAGGGTAAAAATACCTTAAGCTTTTCGTAAGCTCATTGCAAGCTTTCGATAAATTTAACGAATAAGCATAAAAATGATGTATCGGAAAAATATGTTGGATACGCTTACAGTGAGTTGATTGCAAGAATTGACTGTCGTATTATGAGAATCGCATTAAATGGCATTAATTTGAAAATGTAAGACGTATTAAAAAAAAAAGTTTCATTCTGCTCGATGGATTTAAAAAATGAGCGCATTCTATGGGATTGAAACAATATAATTCTCTTACTGTAGAACGCATTAGCTGGAATGTAAGTTAAAAACGGAATTGTTTAGTATTAAGAAGCATTGAAATGTACAGTTTCTTAATGCCATTATATGCTTCCCAGTTAAAAATTTCGTGTGTGTTCCCGCTTGTGTTCCGCTGTAGAACCCATTAGCTGGAATGTGAGATAAAAACGGAATTGCTTGGTATTAAGAAGCATTGAAATGTACAGTTTTTTAATATCATTTTATGCTTCCCAGTTTAAAATTTCGTGTGTGTTTCCGCGTGTGTTTCTACATGGACCCCATACAGGAGTATGGGGTCCTGTGTACCAGGAAACTTTGGCACGAACCCTTGAGGGAACACTGTACATAGGATCCCATGTGGAATCCCACATAGGATTTCAAATTTAATTTTTAAAAACTTCTAACATGCTGCGCAGTAGTTTTCTATAGCACTTACGGCTGTGCAGTAGATTTTTTGTTCTTGTAAATATGGTATGTAACAGTTACTGGCAAATGAATTATTTTTTTAACAATATTTTTTTTGTAGATTCATTTAAATTGTTTAATAGATTAAGGATCCCGTAAGGGAACTCATGCACATGGGATCCTATGTACAGTGTTCCCTTGAGGGAACTCGAGGGAACACTTACCATGAAAAATATAAAACAACTCATTGAAATAATCACATTATTATTATTTTTTTATTGTTACAACTGTTACTAAACCATCCTTAATTTTAGTAACGATTAACACATGAAATAGAATAGAAACAAACATTTTAACCTTAAAATTACTCATATAATAATAATTAAAAAGAATTAATAAAATATTAATTTCAATACAATAATAAATAATTCAATATATTAATTAAAAGTAATGAATTGTTATTAGTTTTATGGAGTTACACGTCTGAAGTTAACCACAACGTCTGTTCTTTTTAGAATAGGATAAGAGATTAACGGCTTTACAATATTACTCTTATAGATTAGCTTTTAGTTCAAATGAAAAATTTAATCCAATTTTATATTGTGGGTGATTAACACAACAATTTTTTATTCACGCTTTTATAATAATTGAAACTAATCGAATAAATTATTTTCGTTACAATAAAAATAAATTACGAACAGAATGTTATCAAGGCTTAATAGATCATATTTTTCAAAGTACTTTTAATGATTCAAACAATTATAATAATAAAGAACGTTTGGGAAATATGTTCGGTAGTCAGCGAAATATGCATGAAATAGATCAGGATGCAATGACGATAAGTAGGAAAATAGGAAGGCCGGATTTATTCATTACAGTTACTTGCAATCAAAATTGGAAAGAATTACAAAGTATTCTTAAAAATTGTTCACCTGAAACAACATGTATAAGCATTCTAAATTAAACAGTTCGTTTAGTTAATGCTAAATTGCGTTGCATAAAATCAGACATAGGGAAAACCAGACGGTTGTTGGTCATCCTATAGTTGTCGGCCACTTCTCTAAAAAATGTAAATACTGTTGTAAATTTTAAAACAACATTTTTTTTATAGATTCTGGTAAGTATATGATTTGTCGTTAGAAATGCGTTGCATTTTTTATTGGCGCTCAAACAGATACGAATTTATAGTAAAAACGAAAATTAGTGTTAAATTCGAGTGGAAAAGACGGAAAGTTATAAAGAGCTCTCTTTAGAACAGTCCTCGGAATTTAGTCTTCCACAGATGCAGTTATAAAAAGGAAATTTTAAAAGATATTCAAATTTTTTTTAATATTTAAGTTCCTAACATCTCAATAAAGAAGTTCAAGCTAGAGTAATAAAAAAAATTTTTAAATAGATTTTTTAAGGTGGCCGACTACTGTCTAGAAGGTGGTTGATAACTATGTTTGTTGGCCGACAACTGTCTTTTTTGTTACTTGTAAACAACACAATATTTTAAGTAGTAAAAAAATGTTTTTCTTAATTTTTTGGAATAGACAGTTTATGGCAGTCCTAAAAACAATGATGTTTTTTTAAAAATGAATGTAGAATGCTCAGTACAATTTTTTTACCATTTTTAGCGAAATGATACGCTTAACTGTCCGATAACTATCTGGTTTACCCTATTAAGTGGAAATGTATTTGGCGAAATTTTAGCTTATGTATACATAATAGAATTTCAAAAAAGAGGATTACCTTATGCACATTTATTATTTGTTTTAGATTATAAAAATAAATTTTTAAATTCCGAAAATAATTGATAAATATATTTTTGATGAAATTTCTGAGGATGATAGTGAGTTACAACAATTAGTTATAAAACATATGTTACATGGCCCTCATGAAAAAAATTTAATGTGTTTAAAGAAAAATAAAAATATTTGTTCCAAAAATTTTCCAAAAAAATTTTTAAATAATACATAATTTGTGACAAATGATTCTCCAAAATATAAACGTAGAGATAATATACATAAAAGATATTTTTATAATAAAAAAATAAACAGAAAGTTTGTTCCTTTAGATAATTCTATGATAGTTGCGTATAATCCTTTTATATTAAAAAAATACAAATGTCACATAAATGTTGAATATTGTGCTTCAATTATGAGTATTAAATATATATATAAATATCTTTATTAAGGTTATGATAGAGCATATTTAGCAATAAACAATTGTAATAAAAGTGAAAATAATGGTAAAGAAATATATGACGAAATTACAGAATACATTGACAGTAGATAGATTAGTCCTATGAAAGCTACATGGCGAATAGAAGAATTACATCTATCAGGAAGATTATATTGTGTTATTCGGTTAGCAGTACATATTGAAAATCAACAAAATATTATTTTTGATGAGAATAAAGTATACAAAATTTTAGAAAGAAATATTAATACTACTTTAACTGCTTGGTTTAAATTAAACGAAAAAGATAAAATTGCTCATCAAATTACCCAGTGGGCAAAAATCCATGTACGTTTTAAAAACGTTTGAAGAACGTTTTTAGAACGTTTCATGTCGGCCAAATAATGTTCTGGAACGTTATTGGAACATGGATGTTCCAATCCAATCCAAATCCATGTACGTTTTAAAAACGTTCTTAAAACGTTTTTAGAACGAACATGGATTTTTGCCCACTGGGTAAGTATTCTAATATTCCAAAATTTTATCATTTTGACAAACAAACAAAAAGTTGGATACAATGACAACAATTTTCCAAAACTGTGGGTAGAGTTAATACGGTCAGACCAAAAGATATTGAAAGGTTCTTTTGCAATTAATTTCAAATAAAATTGTAGGAGCAAAATCATTTAAAGATTTGAAAACTTTTGAAGGTGTAGCAAGATTTTTTTTGCATGGTATCTCATTTCCGACAATGCACCTGCTTTATATCTATTAAAATTTGAAATAAGTTTAAAAAATATTTTTGCTAAGGATTTGGTGATAATCATAAGCAAAGAGCATTAGAAGATATTAACATAGTTGTTAATTTGGAAAATCTTTCATGTTCTGATTTTAGTTTACCAGATCCTAAATATATTGAAATTAAACAATTAAGAGAAGAAGAAATTTTATTCTTAATTGAAAATAAAGAAATGAGAATAAAATTTAATAAATCAATTTAATGATGATCAGAAGAATATTTTTAATGTTATTATTAATAATGACAATTCATTATTATTCATTATTATTTAGGAGAACGAAAGAAAGTAGTATCAATGGCATGGACAGGAATAGCATCAATTTTGCTTCCTGGTCCCATACAAAACAAAATTCTTCTTGTGTAACTAAGTTGTATATTGTAAAATTATAAAGAGGAATTTATCTTTTATAATACATTATAGAAGATTCTGATTTAGGCATTGTTCACAATTTTTTCTAAATCAAATGTAGCAGCACAAAAAGAAAAATCTTGTTTCGGCGATTGCTTATCTTTTTCCATCCATTTTCGAGCAGTGATTTTGTTTTTGATATATATATATATCATAATCACTTTTTGCATCTTGACGTTTTTCGGATATCAAATTATTATAAGATACACATTCGTTGCATTGAACTTTTTTAAGCATGTAAAATTCGAGGTTATAGCAGGTATTAAAAATTTTTCGATAATAATCTTCTGAACAAATATGATTTTCTTCGTTAATGTTTTTCATATAATTCGCGTGAAGAACATACATTTTTCTAATATTTAATCCTTCATCTAAGTACTCTTTAGAAGTAGACTGCCGACAATAATGGGACTCTATCTTGGGAAAGGACTCAATATGTTGTTGAACAAAAGCTGTAGTACTTTCTGAAACTTTATTAGGTCTTATTGCATGTTTTCCTCTCATGTCAGATAGGATAAATTGTCCATCTAATTGTGTTCTTTTTTCCTGTATCGTTTCTAACGACTTTGTAATATCTAAAAAATAAATTATAACAAATATTTTTGAAGACTTCTTTTTCTATGTTTTCTTTTTTGTTGAGAACTCTCTACATTTCTTGGAGTGAGTTTTCACTGTACAAAGAGTGAAAATTGAGCCACTCCAATCAGAGTGAGAAATCTACTCTAAAAGAGTGAGATCTCACTCTTATAGAGTGAGGTTTCACACCAAGCAAAAGATGAACTGTTACTCTAATTTTGAAGTAAATTTCTACTCTAAATGGAGTAAAATTTCACCCTTTAAAAGTGATATCTCACTCTAAAAGAGTAAGTTTCTGACTCTGATTGGATTTGCTCAATTTTCTCTCTTTGTGGAGTGAAACTTACTCCAAGAAATTTAAATAAAAAGTTAATAATTTTTTGTTTTGTTTAATATACTATATCTTTACTTTTTAATTTTTAGGAAATTTAATTTTTAAAAGGAATAATTTTTAGTAATAATGTATTGGAATAGATAAGAAAAAAGTGCATTAAGTAATGCTTGTCGTGGTGAGGGGGCTTAGGACCGGCCAGGCGCTTGTCCTTCGGGCGCCATCACTGGACGAGCTGTTCGGCTCTTCCCAGAACTCATCGACTCCCGATGTCTGGCGAGTTTGGGCTCAGGGGAATGAACGGGACCCCGTTAATTCGGGTAATCGCCGTTTTGTGAACCTGTGCACTAGCTATCCTGTGCGGATGATGTTAATTCGGATTCCAAATGGGGGCTAACCATCCTCGTCAGCTGTGGACTACATGGGTTCTGGGAGGAATGGGACACTCCTGCCTTCTTGGTTTTTCTAAGTTGGTGTGGAGTAGCTTCGATCCAGGGTTGGCGCCCGACGGACCGGTTGTCTGTTCGGTCTGACCAACGACACTAGTCCGATCGGCACCTTACAGGCAGTACACTGGGAGTGATAAGTTCTGTCACGGAGTTTCCAACCGTGGCAGGTACGAGTCTGCTGTGAGCTTAGCTCTGCCGAGGTGGATCTGCGGTAGGATGTCAGGAGCCAGCCCCTTCGGGATTGATCGGCAAGTGCGTAATGGATGTAAGGGATCGGAACCTTCATTGCTACTGGCGAGTCCGTTCCGTCCGTGTATTCCGGGAACGGCTAAGCAGTTGATTGGGCCTCAGGGATCTGGGGTAGGATCGCAGTATCCGAGGGTGTACCCGTTCCCAATCATGATGGCCCGCCACTTTACGCACCAGGCGCTGGTAAACTCGAATTAATGGACGTAGATAAAATAAACGGAATTTTTGGAGCTGAGATGGAGGTGGAACTATGCCCCATCGACCCAGGGCTTAGCACTCAGCCAAACGCAATTACTGCTGCTGGCAATGAGAAAGCGGACGGAGGAAAAGATAGTTCTGTCCCAGCATGGGTAAATGCTTGGGAACGAATGACCGATTTGATGGAGAGGCAGATACTTGTCAGTGAGATGGCCGAAAAGGCACAAAAGGAACTCACAGACAAGTTGCTTCTCAACAACTCAAAAGCGGTAGTTCAGGCACTCAAGGACCAGTCCAAGACTGCACTAAGTTTTATTAGCCAAGTCGTTGGCATCTCAAAAACCATGAAAATGGAGAGCCAATTACTCCTGAAAAAAATTCAAGTAGCAAAAGGGCAGAAGAGGAGACCAGTGATACCACGGCCACGGTCGTCTTCCTTAGGGAACCCGGCCTCTCTGCTCGGACCTGAAAAAAAGAGGCAAGCGACTGGGACACCTCCGGAAAATGCTTCAAAAAAAGGGAAAAACTCCGATTCTCCGGAAAAGAAGGCTTCGAAGAAGATCACTTCCAGGCCGGAGAAGGAGAAAGTGACCCTTGCGGAGGTTGTCACAGAACAGGAAAAAGCTCCAGAAGGTGATGGTTTTGAGACGTACACCGATAAAAGGAAGCTTCATAGGGCGGAGAATAGAAAGAAGAAAAAAGAACACGCAATAAAAGAAGCAGAAGAAAAAAAGAAGAAGGATAAAGCCGTCTTCAAACCTCGACAATGCGAGGCAATCAAGCTGTCGGCAAAGGAAAACCTATCCTATGCCGACATCTTGAAATTTATGAAGGAAAAGCTTAAGCCTGCAGAAAATGGTACAGAGGTTCTTAGAATAAGAAGAACTCAGAAGAACGAGGTTCTCCTCGTTCTGAAAAAGGGAGGAGATACCTCCAAATTTTCTAAGGCCCTCACCGAAGTGGCGGGGGATAAGGTAGACGTAAAAGTCTTCCAAAATATGAGGTCTCTCGAAATCAGAGACCTGGATGAGACTACGACGGAGGAAGAGGTGCTCTCTGTTTTAAAAGAGAAGCTTGAAAAAGCCGACTTGGAAGCAACATGCCGTTTGTTCACCCGATATGGGGGATCGAAAACAGCGGTTGTACGCCTGCCAGAGGTTGAGTGCTTGACACTCTTGAAAGCAGGAAAGATCCCTGTCGGCTGGATCAACTGTCCGATCCGCGAGCATGTGCAGGTTGCAAGTTGCTTTAAGTGCCTTGCATATGGCCACCTGGCTCGGAATTGCAAAGGCCCCGACAGGTCTAAAAACTGCCGAAGATGCGGCGAGCCGGGTCATCTGTTCAAGAACTGTACAGTCGTGGAGCCTAAATGCATTACTTGCACAGACTTAGGCAAGAACGACTGTGCCCACTGGACAGGCAGCAATGCATGCCCAATATACAAGGCAGAACTGCAGAAACTTAAACTGGCAAGAGCCTAAAGTTTCTGCAGGTTAACCTGCATACATCTAAGAAGGCTCAAGACCTGTTGCTGGTGACAGCCAGTAAGGAGCGGATCGATGTTTTGTTCCTTAGTGAACAGAACAAAAGAAACGACATCGCTCCCAGGTACCAGGATTCATCGGGTAGGGCAGCTATTCAGGTCTTTAATCCCGACTTGAGGGTAGACAAGTTCCTGGAGACGAGCAGTGGGTTTGTGTGGGTGGAAATTTCAGGTATACGCATGTATAGCTGCTACTTCTCACCCAACGACCCACTGACAGCCTTCGAAGCCGAGATAGATGAACTTGAATCGAGCCTGCGAGAATCGAGGCTGGATGTTCTCGTCACTGGTGACTTTAATGCAAAGTCGCCAGACTGGGGCGAGACAAGGCTCGACAATAGAGGAATCCTAATCGCAGAAATGGTCTCCAGGAACAATCTGATGGTTGTCAACCAGGGTCATAAATGGACGTTTAGGAGAGACCATAATATCGGATCAATTA